>MU270015.1:1179398-1587359 GCA_021432635.1 Thozetella sp. PMI_491
CGCCTCGTTTCCATAACCAGAAGCCCATAGTAAGGTCTCCTGATCAGCCACATCACCCTTGTCGAGCAGTAGTTTGACTACCGCCTCGTTTCCATTCCTAAAAGCCTCTAGTAAGGCCTCCCGATCAGCCACAGCACCCTTATCGAGCAGTAGTTTGACTACCGCCTCGTTTCCATTCCTAGAAGCCTCTAGTAAGGCCTCCTGATCAGCCACAGCACCCTTCTCGAGCAGTAGTTTGACTACCGCCTCGTTTCCATTCCTAGAAGCCTCTCGTAAGGCCTCCTGATCGGCCACAGCACCCTTCTCGAGCAGTAGTTTGACTACCGCCTCGTTTTCATTCCAAGAAGCCTCTAGTAAGGCCTCCTGATCAGCCACAGCACCCTTGTCGAGCAGTAGTTTGACTACCGCCTCGTTTCCATTCCTAGAAGCCTCTCGTAACATGTGCTGATCAACCACAGCACCCTTCTCGAGCAGTAGTTTGACTACTATCTCATGTCCATGCTCAACAGCAATTGACAATGCCAAATGACAGCTACCGTCTATTTCCAGTAGTAATTTGATGACTTCCTTGTTTCCATGCCTAGATGCCTCTTCCAACAGCCTCTGGCAGCTGATCGTGGTGGCTTCCTGGAGCAGGTGTTCAACTGCTGCAGCACACCCATAGCCTGCGGCCGCTTCTAAAATATTCTGGCTAGGAAAAGCCCCTGCTTCAAGGAGCATCTTTACTATTGCTAGGTGGCTGGATGTTGAGGCTGCTTCTAAGGCCGTCTGAGGGTCAGCACCTTTGTCTAATAGTAGTCTGATGGCCGCCTCGTGGCCCTTTTCTACAGCCCGGATGAGCGACGAGTTGGTCGCATGTGTTTTGCGTTTTCCCTGGACACATATGCTTTCCGGCTTGAATTGGGGCTGGCTGGACTGGCCGATAAGAACCGTCTCCATTTTATTGCTGCTTGTCCTAGCAAAATATTCCTTGTTTTCGGTTAGGGCTCGGACGTAGATTGCTACAGATTTTTGTATGTTGGAATGGCAAACACAAGGGAGGATGGCGAGCTGAACACGCTGAGAAGGCGACCTGTCAATATCCATAAAGCGGACGCTGAGACGAATGCCCTTGTTGTCTCTGGTGATGACACCGCTCAAGCTGCTGAGAGAATGCACTGGGACAATATCGCTCGACATCAAGAAGGCGGCCGGAGAAGGTGCCAAGAGACCGCCATCACAATCGATCGCCTGCCAAGCAAAAAGGCTGTGGTCATCCGAGATTTTCATGATCTCTTCCTGAAGCCTGTGAAACGCCTTGTCTCCTTCTCCGTAAAGCATCGGCATGTTGACACCAAAAATGCCCATGAGAGAGTAGGCGACGTCTTCAACCCTTGTCGTCTTTCTCCTGGAGGCCCATGACATCCTCTGCGCAATGCTGGCCCACTCGAGATCGGATCCTTGGAGGATGGCTTTGGGAATGTTGGTGATTCTCGAGATAGTCGGCTGCAAACTCAGCTTGGTGCCGATCTCGTGCCAATCTTGGTTGAGAAATATCAGCATTGAAGGCCCAATGAGCTCTTGTAAGGTCCAACCTCGAGTGAACCAGTTGCTCTCTGAGAATTCGGCAAGTCCGACGTCGTTAGCGGACACGTCGGCGAGATAGGCGTAGCACACTGTAGAGTCTTGGTACCAGCGATACATGGAGTTGATCGCCTCGGACAGTTCGGCGCTGCTAGTCTTTTCGATGCAACAGGTATCAATCCAAGCATAATCGAAGCCCTGCGATCTGGCGATTGAACAAAATTTCCTGACCTTCTCGTACCCTGGCCCCTCGCCGCGTTCGATGTTTGGGACATCCTTACAGCTGATTTCTTGGGTGCCCCAACGGTGTGAAAGGATCGCATATATTGGGATTTCGTCGGCCCCAAAATCTCGAAGGCTGTGGTCTTGGGTATGAAGCAGGCGCATCTTTTTTGGACGTGGAACAGCCGGGGCGACGCTCGAGCAGCTGTGTGCGGGGATTTCGGCAGAAAGTGGTTGCTCCAGCTGGCCACTGGCATTTAGATGGGCAAATTTCGGCTTAAAGAGTAGTAGGAGGATCGCTACTCAGGACCTAGGAGGGCCGGGTTGGATCTCGGGAGTTAATGGGAGGATGAAAGAGGGAAAGGCGTTGCACCCAAGTAGACAAGGTAGGTAGGTAGGTAGGTAAGCAGGCTGAGGGAAGATGGCTTGCGACGACCTCTCCGCCGTGGATGCCTGGCTCGCTTTGGACTTACCTTCCTTTCATTGGCTAAAACATTGGGACTCTACACACTCGGGGAGGCAATAGGTGCGCGGTCCACATACTCGGTACTTGTTACTAAAACGCGGGGCACTACCTACAGCTCTTTCCTCGATCAAGCTTCTTTAGCACCACCAAACCCAAGGCAAAAAACGAACCGCTATAGTACCTGGTACAAAGGATGCTACAGACAGCCCGCTGTGTAGCATGGAAACAAGTCCGCGGGAAGCGAAAGAAGCTATCCAGGATCTAGCGAGCTAGGCGTCTAGTTCTCGAACCCGTTTGATCCTAGCTCCGATTAATCTGACTCTAATTGGCCGATAAAAATCTATTCCACTGAACATTTCTGAATTTTATTAGCTGCTCTTGTTCTTCGCAGGCGACGAGTCCTAGAGGCGAGAAAACTCGGTCGCGTGGGTATTTGCACTCGAACCTATGGTAGCTAACTAGCAGAATATCGAGTGAACGGAAGAATTCGGGGTGCTGATCCGGATGTCGTCTTATGACGAGCGGCATCGCAAGAAAACCGATAATATTACGGGCGATTAGCAAACTCAGCCATACAAAGCTCCTAATCCAACACATCCAGTACGTCTAAAGCTCATGGGGGTTATTCTTGGAGTGTTGCATTAACCCGTAGCTCGATGAGAAGCACAATATCGGAGTGCTAGAGAACTTGGGCCCTGACTAGGAAAGCACTTGTGGTCGTTGCATCTCGAGAACACAATATGGTGCTGGCATGCGTGTGTTTGTTACACACCAGGTAATTGTTATAAATTCATTGCCTTGATAGTCTCCTTGAAAGAGAAGTTACTTGAATTCATGACCTCTACTCTCCTCTACGCCCTCCTAAAATACTCATTCTCTATTCTGGTAGTTCAACGACATCGCCAAACGGACAGCTAGTCCAAGAACCGGCGACCTGGACGACATCAAGGCGATCCTTTTTCAGACAGAGTGGCAGTTTGCTACCCATATACTGGAGCAACTCATCTTTCCACTTCTCAAACATGCCACCCATCGCACCTGGTATTCTCATGAACATGGTCATGCCACCTTCAATCACCATGGTGCACACGACTCTTTCCAGGTCGGGCAGATTTGATAGATATGAGTCTAACGTATTCCAAAGCGTTGTCGCGCTGCCTTGTTGATTATCTGACTTAACCATGCCGGGCCCACAGTTGATGAAAACACGTTTCGGGGCGGGGGTGGATGTGACGGTTTGGACTAGGTCGGAAAGCAAGGATTCCACTCTTGGGTAACTGGACATGTCGATGCTAAGGTTTGTGAGGGCATTGGCGTTGTGGAGGTCCAAGGCAGACCCTGTCGTAATTAGGTAAGTGACGAAGGCGGCAAGTCGGGCGTAGGGATAATACATACCTTCGGACATGAATCCGAGTGCTAGCGATCTCACAGAGGAGGCTGAGGATTCTAGGAGCCCGGACACAACATCGCGGTTATGGCACAGCACAACAAGCGTCCGTAAGGATCCCACAGATGCCTTTCCTATGGAAGGTACGATTTCCGACCAAGTTGTTTCGGCGTTGGAGAAAATAACAAAGTGGCCTAGCTTTGGTAAATGGATGGGCTGATCCTGTTGTGCGGGAACATCGATACTATTCTCTGCTTTGATGATGATGTTTCCCAGGCCAAGAAACTGCAAGTTTCTGTTCGCCATGATCAAAGACGTCGCATCCTCTGCCCGCGCTACTATCAGGTGCTGGATAACGAGGGAGTGGCTGACCGCATCTGGCTGAAACAGGCGTGCCATTTGGTCTCGGGGCATCTTAGTCAGATCCAAGTATTGGATCGTCAAGTTTGCGATGGACTCAAAGTGCCTGAGAACTGTAGATAGGCCATCGTACCAGGTGGTAGTCTCCTCCTCGGAGCGATCGTGGATAGATTCGCTTTCGTCAATCGCGATGCCCTGTATGCGGCGGGGAATCGACGTCTTTTCGTTAAGGAGTGTCGCAAGAGAGCCGGGGATCTCTCCATCAAGGTTCAACGAGATCCTGGACCAGAGAATCTCTCGACTGGGAGCGAGCCAGTCACGACAGACGAGGCTCGTCCTGCTGAAGTCATCAAAGCCTAGATAGCTGAGACACTGGCGCAGGAGTTCTGGGGCAAGATCTTGGATAGACATAGTGTAGAATAGCCTATGTGGTCGCTCTAGTCGCTATTCTCTTTTCCTCGTGCTGTCAGTTTGGATGTCCGAGAACATCTTTCTCATGTAGTCGGGCCCATGTGGAAGGCCTCTTGTGGCTGTGTTAGGCATCCAGTGGCACGAACTCCGCAACGATTCAAGGCTAACGGTAGCGCCTCGAATACTGATTGTATGCCGGACAAAAGTTGATCCGGGGTCTCCTGCGTATAGTGACACCCCCAGATAGACGATAGACGATAGACCCTTTTCCACGGTTGCGCGATGGACCGTCAATGCATTGGCTGTAGCTAGCGCATGACTGTCTCGCTGGGGCGGGATCTTGACCAATATCCGAGCAGTCCGTGGATGGCTTACTGGGTCCACTAACTACTCAATTGGCCGGACTCAGCCTCATCCGCGGAGGTCTCCATGGAGCACGGGTGTGGCAAGGGTCCGGTTGGCTTAGCGTCCCTTTCCTTCTACAAGATTAGAGGCACCGCCAAAGAACTTGAAAGGCATACTTAATGCCCAGTAACTCTTTGGCTTCGGAAGGTTACTAAAAAGTGTGTCAGTTACACTGTCACCAACTAGCCCAAGAGTTCCTTACTGCAAGGCCAAAATGCACAAGCAAGAGCCCATTTTCACCGAGAACGACATACCGGATTTGACAGGCTATGTTGTCATTGTGACTGGGGGCAAGTTTCATCTCTCTAACCGCAAACGATCCTTCCCGACCGTTAGCTGACTACCTACGCGTAATAGGAAATTCGGGCATCGGATACGAAACTGCCAAACAGCTCGCCCTCCGTAATGCACGTGTCTATATTGCGAGCCGGTCCGGACAGAAAGTGGGCGAAGCCATTCGGCAAATGGAGCAGTCTTCTGGAGGGAAGAAGCTCGACCTGCGTTTTCTCCAACTGGACCTACAGAACCTAGGTGCGGTCAAGGCAGCGGCGACAGGATTCGCACAGCAAGAATCACGCCTTGATATCTTGATTAACAATGCTGGGGTATGTGATCGCCTGTCAACACGTCGACCTTGGGTGGAAAATTGACCGACGAATGTAGGTTATGAACGTCCCTTACCAACTGACCGCCGACGGATTCGAGCTGCATTGGCAGATCAACTACCTGGCACCATTTCTCTTCACCTCGATACTGCTACCACTCCTACTAGCGACCGCTTCGTCCTCCGGCAGTCAAGACCGTGTGCGGATCGTCAACGTCTGTAGCGATTTGGCATTCCGTGCCGGGCCCAAGCATTTGCAGTTAGCCGATGTCAATATGACAAACGCACACGGGGTGACAAAATTAATGTAAGGATCATTGAGCATACAAATTTTAAGTGGAAATCGTCCTGACTAGTACATAGGCAGCGTTACGGACACTCCAAACAAGCTTCCATTCGTCACGCAAAAGAATTGAACGATAGATACGGCTCTCAAGGTTTGTGGATCTAATCTTGTTCCATGTCCTGATGCTAATTACCAACTAATCTATACATAGGTGTGACAGCATACTCACTTCACCCTGGTGTTGTGCGATCAAATCTCCAGAACAGCGACCCGACAATCCTAGGTGCCATTGTGAGGGTCGGAATGAAGTTCCGTAGCACCACTCATCTAGAGTGCTCCCTAAATTCGCTGTTCTGCGCAACGAGCCCGCTTGCGCCGGCTCAGGGGCCGGGCAGGTACTACGCACCAGTTGGGAAGCTGGATTCGAAAGCGGACACATGGCTTGATGACATACACGGAAACGCTGAGCTGTGGCGGCACAGTGACGCTGAATTGCAGCGTTTTGGATGATTTGTATTTGTATGACAGTTCCTCAGAGTCGAACCCTTAATTCAACTTCTTACTAGCACTTTATATGTAGAAGGATATCACAGGAGAGGCGCGGAAGGGACGATGCGTATTCCGCCACCAGGACCGAATATTTAGAAGACATCAATGGCCCAGTGCGTATCCCCTCCGTTAGACCGATTGCTAGGAAATGGAGTGAGGAATTTCTGGACTTCTATGAATGAATGAGACCTTTTCAAACGATGGCACCGGATAAATATGATACTTCCGTTGGTGCAAATAGATCGTCATTCTGTAGTTCGGGAACCTCGTATCAGTGACTCCCACAGGCCCTGTCCAAAGCCAACGATTAGCTAAAGAGAAGGCCGTATGAGAAGGGAGAAGCACGCACCCAGTCTGCTACGTCGGGGTTGTCAAGGAATGAACCGATTCCGTCGACAAAAGGAGAGGCGAAAGTGGACTGCGATGTCTGCATTGGATCAAGGGGGAGATCCCAAGCATTGTGACCTTCCACTCCCATAAATGTGCTCACTAAGGAGTTTACATGTTATTCGAGATTAAACATGAAACTGCGAGGTCGGACGACTTACTTTGATCAGAATGTTGCAACGTCTCGGTACTGATAGTAGACGCAGTCGATGCGCCCAGCTGGCTCGCCTGTGCCTCTCCATTGCCGGAGAACTTATCTAGCATAGCCGAAAGAACGCTGAGCGCGTTTTTGGCCTCGCGGGAGCTTTCCTTTAGCTCGGTCAAATAGTTGTGAGAACCTTGGAGAGCGTTGATCAGGTCTACTCGGCTGAACTTCGAGAAGCCTTGCTCGGTACCGCCATTATGGGCACACACATCCGTGTCGCTGGCTCGGGACTTGAGCTCGAGGCAGAGAATCATAGAAGCCAGGAGGAAATCGGACTGCTCGAGTGACGAGAGGAGCCATTTGTGTCCATGAAGCATGCCACCTACTTGCACTTCCTTGAGGATATTTGCCTGGTGTCTCAAAGTTTCCATAGCCGCTTCGACACATGTCGATCTCGAGAAATTGTACTTGGGGTCCTGGTGGGACTTGGCCATGTGATACCGATGCAGTATGCAAAGTGCCTTCTGGAAAAGAAGCTCGAGGGAGTAACGACGAAGTAGTAAGTAAGGGGTCACAATAACCGAATCCTGGAGGCTAGCCATCTGGAAATGAGGTGAGATGCAGTCTCGTGCACTTCGAAGACGCCGATCTAGTGCCATGATCTCGTCGTAGGCATCTGTCCGACCCTGAGACACTCTGTTGAAGATTTCTCCAAAGACTGCCGAGATCTGGTCTTTGGACAATGTATATAGTATAGGCGTAAGCTCTGTTAAAGGACGCGACGGAGGAAGCTGAGTAGAGTCAGGGCCGAAGTCTTCGTCGAGAATGTTGAGGGGCAGCCGCGTATCGCTCTGAGATTCCCGTATCATAGAAGGTAGCCCCATTTGATAAGACGTTAACGTGTCAAGTTGCTTGATGCAAGCCCAGACGCGGCGGCGCATTTCGCCCTGGAATACAGAGACCTGGGGGTAGCTCGCTGGGTCGCGGTGATAGCCCATGTGGAGCGCCAGTCGGATCCCAACGCCAGCCAGAACCCATACGCCCAGGTGCGTGTCTGCGAATCGCAAGAATTCATTCTGGGCGTTGATCATGAACGCTTCCATAGTGTAGGGCCCGGGGGCTGTAGAGTATTTGGCAATGATGAGACACTCGGTGGAACGTCTTTGAAAGGTTTCCAAGAGGTCCGCAGGGCTGCCGAGATCTCCTGGCAGAGTATCTTTGAACCGCATGTATAGAAAGGTCCCGTTTGCCAGTATTCCAAAGAGTAAGCCCACCCATGTAGTCGATACTGCGTCAGGGTCCTGCCAGAATTCCTGGTACTATAACACACAATCATATGTCAGCTGTGATTCGGGGCGTAATCGAAGCTGACAGACCTCTTTGTTGAATGTCGGGGCGTGAAGAAGAGCTAGCAATGCGTTGAGCATGGATCCTTTTCTCCAGAGTAAATTACATACCAACCGAGATTCCGTGAGAATTGAAATATCGAGAGATCAATCTGTCAGCTACCTCCTTCGGGGGTATATCAGCCAGCACGTTTTGCATCTCTGGGGTGGTTCCTAGTCCTCCTAAGAGCATAGGGGCTGTGCTGTGGCTCTGGACTGGCACATCTCCAGGTTCCGCAAGAGTTGCTCGATCAAAGTCTTCTCTGATGTCTGCTATCTAGAAATTCCAGCTGGATTAGCCATTTTCTGACTGATTACTGGCAGATACACAAGAGCCACATACCTCATCGCCGATCGACGCCCAGTGAGTGCCGGAGACGTAAGTAGTCTGGTTGTTTCCAGACATGATGCGGCCAGGTTTAAGTAATCCAGCCCGTGAGGAGTCGGACCCGTCCTGTTCTGAAAAAGTGCCGGAGCCATCCTCTCGCAGGCTACTTGAAGCGTGCTGATGGGTATCGGGTACAGAGGTCATCTGCTCTTTCTGGGCCGCTACTGAGCTGAGGAGTTGCTCTAGTCGACGAATGCGCGCATCCAGCTGCTGCGTAGTTCCCGTCGACGCCCCCATGCTCACCCCTTGCCCACGTTCCCGTGCCCGACGCGGGTATGGGGCATAGAGGCAATCAACACTTCTTGAGATACAATTCCCGCATGGCTCTTTCCGATCGCATTTTAACCTGGCGCGATTGATTAGCACCTTCCCTCTACCGAGCATCTGTAAGAGCAGAGAGGAATTGGATAGGCTCACTTGCGATGCCGGCAGGAAGCGCATGACAGGATCCCACGAGCCCCGTCCATTTTCTGGGAGAAGTTCTCACAAATGGTTAGAGAATATCTTGCTGGGGCACGGCAACGACTTTTGGCCTACTTCCTGAGGCGAGGGCAAATAGCTGATAATTGCGGTCAGGCTGACATGCAACGTCAGCTTCGAAGTTCCAGTGTGCTGACTACCCCACCTTGGGTGTCTTGGCTAAGCTAGAACCTATCATTCGTAGCGGCCAACCTTTAAACTCAGAGCTGCCTCGATGTGGAGATAATGCATTAGCGTGCACACCCCAAGCCTGAGCTAGAAACCCAACAAACATGTTCTCAAGCCTTGTCCGCTTCCCCCATTGCCTCATGACACGCTCGACGAATATAGGTAGGTATCTATTTAGGTTTCCGTTGAGAATGTCACATATCCGGACTTCATTGCCCTCATATTTCGAACAGAGACCTACAGCACTCCCAAGGAAGCCCTTATCAAGATCATGAGTTGATTGACATATGAGCCTTAACAATTATAGGTACATAGCCCCAGAAGGTTAAAATCTAGCAATCCATGCGTGGTGATAACCCAACGTTTGCTCGCGAAATGCTCTCAAGAATTTGACTAACATACTGGTTGAATTATTGCCATCGAACAGAGACAAAAAGAACGAAGCGAAAACTGAGCCCCTGTGACAACTTAGCTTCATTAGAGCTAGCCAGCCCTCTTAATCTCTGTATCACAGAAAGCAGCTAAAGACATTATGTAGTACGAGATAGATGTCGAAGGCAAGTAGCCGCTGTCAAATAATACAGGAAGAGGTTAGGAAAAGCTACTGAGTAGTTATTCTGGTTTGGGCTTATGCTAGAAGAATGGCACCTGCTCAGCCCTGCAGAGTGTCCCCGGTGCTGGTAGAGTGCCATTAATAAGATAGGCTTGCGCGTAGCTCCATGCACAATTGGAGTTTATGGCAAAGGATGTATGCTACAGAGGAGTTAGCATGGGCCAAGGTTGGCATATTTCTGCAGGCAACCTACCCCAATCCCCTCAGCTGTCAATACGATAGATCCTGGAAACTGAGTTGACATTTTCATTGCAGAGGCCAGAGGGGTAACTGGGTCCACCGTGTTGCCGATGAACAGGATTGGGGCGCTGGTGTTGCTAGCAGATACGAGTCCTAAGTTCAGAGTTAGTTATCATGTTGTCACACGTCAAGTGTTGCCCGTACCACTAAAGATTTGGCTGCTGGGTGGCCGTATGTCGAGATTGCGGCAAGGGCCGCCAACCGCTGCGGGCCACTGCTGCCCGCCATAGAAGCTTATGTTAGTCATAAAGCCCACATAGTCGGCGTACTGGTCGAATTTCGAGAGGTTGAGCCGCCCATTCGAGTCGATGCAGTCGATCAGTGTCCTTGTTTGGCTGACATCGTACAGGCTGGTGGCACCAGGATCGACAGGGAGGCCGAGAAGTATTCTCCCCGAAGCGATGGCCAAGCTAGTGCCATTTCCGCGCTCCAGATCATCCAGCATAGATGCAAGAGCAGGGAAGTCTTGCTGGGCATTGTACAGCTTCGTCATGAAAACACTCTTCAACTCTTGCCAGCCGAGCAGCACCGGCTCCGACGAAAGTGACGGGTCTGCTACAAGGATCGGGTTTTTGCGGAGATTTTCGTATATTTGGAGAAATCTCTGCTCAATTTCGTCAGCACTTGATGAGTTTCCGTGGAATACGCATCTTTCCGGCCCAGCGTCGTAGCAGCTGGTGAAAAATGCGTTTGCCGCTTTGTCCGTATCCAACAGTGTGTTCTTCCACCCTCCTGCGTAGTATTCATCTGCGTCACTGGTGCCATCCAGGATCATCCTCTCGATGTTATCTGGAAATAAAGACGCAAAGGTCGCCCCCAAGACGGTGCCGTAGCTGAAGCCATAGTACCGTATCTTCGCTTGACTAGCTGGACGGCCGCGCCTTTGTGCTTGCAGTTGGGTGAAGCGCAGCATATCATGTGCGACAGCTACCGTGTTGGCGTATCTGGCGGTCGAGCCGGCTGGTTGCGTCTTGGTACACCACTCACCCCATCCTCCAGCCAGCTGGAACGCCTCGTAGAGGCGCTCCCTAGTCGTATCGTCAACTGGCCTGTTCAATCGATCGAGTTCCCAGTTGAGTCGAGCAGCAGCATTGTCAGGAAAGCATTCAAGTTCGATTCCACTGTTGTTAACTCCACGAGGGTCAAATGACACCAAGTTATACTGCGGCCCGACGATGGTCTGAAGCGTGTCGGCGTTTCCAAGAATTAGTGGGATGCCAGAAACCCCTGGACCGCCTAGATACGAGAAGGTGAGACTATTGTTCTTGTCCCGCGTTTGAATATCTCTGCACTCACCTGGGTTAAAAATTATATCTTCAGCAGAGGTATTTGATACGGGTCTCTTGATGAAAGCAATCGCGGTTGTTCCAATGCTCAGGTCTGCGTAGTCGAGCGGAACCTATCCCCACAATCAGCACGATGCCGCGCGTGGAAGACGAGAAAGACTCTGCACCTCCAACATAGAGCATGTAAAGTTATCCCAGCATGGAGTCCAGTTGAGATCAGGAGACGGTTGGATGTCTCGAAAATCGTACACCATGGTGACGTTGTTCCGCGAATATGACGGAGCTGCAAGGCTCCCGGGGATAATCCCCCAAGCTAAGAGGCTGATGAGAACTTCGTCTTTCATTTTCAATAGGAAGTTTGATGCTTAGGTAGAGAAATGTTATGTTGTAGAGAAGAAAGGCTTTGACAACACTGTGAGTAGAGATGGAGGGGAAGAAGATATCTATATATCATATTACCAGACTGTATAAGTTGTCCATCCTTATTATCATTGTTCTCGACAGTGACCTGCAGGTTCATCGACTTTGTTCCATATACATGCCATTTGGGATTTGCGTTATAGATTTAAGGGATAAAAATCCCAGTAAAGCTGAAGACATCGAGGCGCCGGAACCACTGCCGCATCAGCCGAGGAATTTACAGCCACACTGAGGGCTAAACGAGTTGGAGGTGAGGAAAAGCTGAATCATCGGGCGGCACAGCTGGCTCTGCAATGGGGCATGATACAACACAACACTGTAGAAAAGGTTCTCTCAGCCTCTCAGCTGACGAGGCCTTTGAGCGACAAGATTGCGGAATCCTTCGTAAACTTCGTAACCCCACAAACCCACCCACCGAAGTTCGCCAAGGTAACCTAGCTCTATGCTAATCTAACTGCGCCGCTGTAGTATTTGCTAATTCGCACATCTAGTTCATGACGCAGATAGTATACGAGGGGCATTTTTTCCCCAGGGATTTATTCTCGAAGTAAAGCCTCAAGATAAAGCTTGTATCAGTACAGCTGTGGCCACGAGTGTGCGAGCTGCCAAGGTGCCAAGGTGTTGTGTATACGGCGCAGCATTCGGGCCAATTTGGCTGGATCCTTGCGCAACTGGACACCAATTTCGGAGGGGTTTGTATAAGTTGGATAAACAGTGGGAGGTAGTGATCCGGGAGGCCGCCGAATCAAGCACTCACATAGTGGGTTAGAATGGATAGTGAGAAAGCGGTCAGTGGTACAGTACATCTTCCATCTGTGGGCGTCATTGCTGATGAGGTATCTGTATTTCAATACTCACCAAACTTGAAGCCGCGGAGTTATTGGGAGTGCTCTCAGTAAAGTATCTAGAATAGTTATGCGCTGGTTGAACCGAAAGAGTCGTGAATAAGATAGATGAACGTCAAACTTTATCCATTTATGCTCTCGGCATTGTACCCAGTATACAAGGTCGGCTATCGCAATTGTTTACCGAGTGATGTAGACTTTTGGTACGACTCACTGTCACCGTACGAGGCAGTTTGGAGCAAAACATTCCAGCGCTACGTTGAATAGACAACTTTCCTCGATGCATTTGCAAGTAAAAATACCATCTCATTACCAGTGTTGCATCCAAGATGCCAGAGCAAGTCCATTAAACATGGCTGATGCGCGCTAGAAAATCGCATAATCTACACCTTGAGTTGGAAAAGGTCTAGCGCACCTAATCCTGGGTATCATCACGTGATTGTATACGCATCACTGGCGCGGGATATATCCAGCTGGGACGGCCTGAAGCCGTATCTGTCAGCCTACAACTCCGAGACTCGGGGAGCCATTTGCTTGTCCAGGAGATGAAATGGGAGATGACAGTATGCGCACAACATGCAATCTTCCATGGTTCATTCGCACACATGCTTACAATTCATTTAGATGAGAAAAGAAAGGCGGCTGGGGAGTTGTCTTCGCCATTGGCGGCGAAGCGCGCAAAGGTGATGCCCAGCGGCCCTGGGGCCGAGCCTGGGAACGACTCGAGGGCGGAGTCTAAGGAAAATCCAGTCATGAAGCCCATTCCATTCCCAGAGAGAGTATGTACCAAATTCTCATTCGGCCTATCCTTTTCTTACAAGTCAGAGTCGCTTACACCGTGCTTCCACAGCCCGGTGCTATCGAAGAACGAAACGGCGAAATCCAATTTCGCGCAGTCAACAACGATGGCGAGCGAGAAAGTCTCATAATTCTCACCGGCCTCAAATGCCTCTTCCAGAAACAGCTTCCCAAGATGCCAAAGGACTACATCGCACGCCTGGTATACGACCGAACGCATCTCTCTATCGCCATCGTCAAGCACCCTCTGGAGGTCTTGGGGGGTGTCACGATACGCCCATTCAAAGGACGTCGCTTCGCCGAGATTGTTTTCTTTGCCGTCTCTTCGGACCAGCAGGTAAAGGGTTACGGTGCGCTTCTCATGTGCCATCTAAAGGATTACATCAAGGCGACCTCGGACGTGATGCATTTCCTGACGTATGCCGACAACTATGCTATTGGATTCTTCAAGAAGCAAGGCTTTACAAAGGATATCACCCTAGACAAGTCGGTATGGATGGGGTACATCAAAGACTACGAAGGTGGAACCATTATGCAGTGCTCGTTACTACCACGCATCCGGTACCTCGAGATGGGCCGCATGTTACTGAAGCAGAAAGAGTCTGTCCAGGCCAAGATCCGTGCATTCTCCAAATCTCACATCATACATCAACCCCCAGAGCAGTGGAGGGTGGGCAACGCGCCAATCGACCCACTATCGATCCCCGCGATCCGCGCTTCGGGTTGGTCGCCAGACATGGACGAGCTAGCACGCCAGCCGCGGCACGGACCAAACTACGGCCAGCTACTGCACCTTCTGAACAATATGCAGAACCACCAGAGCGCCTGGCCTTTCCTCCTTCCTGTGAACAGGGACGAGGTGGCTGGCTACTACGATGTCATCAAAGAGCCCATGGACTTGAGCACCATGGAATCGAAACTCGAGGCGGATCAGTACGATAAGCCCGAGGATTTCATCCACGACGCCAAGCTCATCTTTGACAACTGTCGTAAATACAACAGCGACAGCACACCGTACGCGAAGTGCGCTAACAAATTGGAGAAGTACATGTGGCAACAGATCCAGGCGACCCCCGAGTGGTCGCACCTAGAACCTTGAATGATGCACCTGTCCTACTCAGTTGCTCAGTTCCAACCAGATCAAAAGGAAAGAAAGGGGAAGAGAAGAGACGGGAACGGGGTTCGACCGGCAGGAGTATATGGTGTTTGTCAGGGACAGTCGAGGATCGGGCATATTTCCTTTTGTCTTTTCTTGTCGACCTCATCCATGTGTATTGCAGCCGGGCTATGGCCAACATGTAGTCTTCTCCGGAAAGCCTACAGACTAGTCTTGGGCTATACGCGATGAAGTTATTGGGCCCAATGGACATGGTATACGATCTGAATTTCTTTGTAGCCTGCCGGTTAAGGTTGTTGAGTTAGGCTGTATAGGCTTGGTAGCTAGATGCCGTAACTCATTTCGCAGTGGGTTCTGCTTTTGTTGCTTTTATGCTATACCAATGGGTTCTACGGCGCCGGGTTTCCTAGACGATCGCTCGATGGCTGGAGACCACATGGCATGCGGAGAAATTCACTACCTCGTGACCAAAAATGGAAGCTAAAGGAGCTCTCAGATAGTATGAGAGAACTAAATACACGCAAACATGGGCTAAATAGAATACACACTGTCGTCAAAAATGGTGGTGCACAGGTAGAATCCACCACGCCGGAAACGGCAACAGGAGGCGTGTTGCCAGGACCCACCGCCACGTAGATGGAGTTGGAGCTGCAAGGAAAGCAAAGGAAATAGAAGTAGAGGTTGCGATTTACCTTACTTGTTGGGCCGCCGCGCCATCTAGACCCTCATTGGCAGCCATACTGTAGTAGCTCGGTCCATCCACAGGCTCGGATGAAGTCTCCGTACCGCACTCGCTATATCCATACCTCTTGGCGGTGCTGCACCATTGAAGGTGTGTCTGACAGAGCAGGACAATATGCCGTGCCATATGTGCGATGGCCTCAGTAGAAGCGATATCGGCCTCACGCTCGAGCTGTTCCGCTGCTACAATTGCCCGAGCCACGCTCTCGTTGTGGTCTTTACTAACTGACGCAATGCACTGAGAGAATAGATGCGTATCCAGCACGAGCGGAAGGCCATCATCGGTGCGCAGCAGCACAAGAATGGCGTTGAGTTGCTCGCCTCGCTCGAGGTCTCTCTCGAGCCCGACTAGATCGTTCTGCAGCCCAGCCGCGCGTGATACCTCGGCCTGTAGCGTCTCCCAGAGAGCATCTTGGCGGCACTCCTGCGGCAGAAGCTCCGACTTGAGAACCTCAAAGAATGGATTGAGAGCTATGGTGCGACTTCGGATGGCCATGTAGGTCGAAATATCATTCGGGATCCGGTTCTGCAAGAACATAATCTCTTCGATATGGGCTTGAAGCACAACGCATGCCGCTCCAGCGAACGCGCTGTAGCCTCCCTCGGAGAGCTGCTCCCTGCAGTGCTCACGAAGGCGTAGAGACATCTGCTGAATTCGAGTATCTTTGCCCTCGTTATCTGGGTTCCCAATTAGTTAGGTAGTCGGTCCTTGGAGATGCTATTTCGAAGACCTACTATATTGCTCTTGGGTCTGATAGCCCTGCAAGATCTTAATGGACTCACGGAGGGCATATTCGCCTTCCAGTGGTGCCATAGTCTCGATAGTGTCGTCCATGTCGCAAACAAAGGCGAGCCAGGCCGAAAAGCAGACCAATATGGCCTCAGAATCGATATATGGGAAGAATTGGCGGATGATGTCTACCTCAACGCTGCACAGATTTTCCAAGCTGTGGGTGGGTGCCAATGCATGCCCCAGTGACACTCTGAAGCCCAAATGAGCCTGTATAACACATGATAGAGAGTTGAGGTGTTCATCGGCAGTTCTAGGCTTAATATACGTCTGGAATTGGCGAGTGGCCTCATAGCTAGTAATATCCAGCTACCCAAGGAGTCAGTTCATAGTCGTATCATTCACTCTCTAGATTGAAGCATACATACCATGATTCGGACATCATGATGCTTCAGTTGAATAGCCACGGTCTTTTTCTCTAGGGCTGGGCTCAGGTTCTTACACCCAGATAGTTGTTGATGGAACGCCATGTTGGTATCTCAAGTCTCAAGAAGCCTTCATATATCTTGAGAATCCGTGTTTTGGCACTTTTTAGATAGCAAATACCGAGCATGATACTGCCGATATATATACGCCTGAGACTGAGAAGTTGTCTCACTTTGGGCCAAAGATGATCAGCAAAAATCGAGCTAACCGCTGCGCAAAATCATCTTAGCGTCCGAGTTACGCAGCTTTTCTGAGCGAAAAGGGGGCGTTGGTCACGAATCCTTGCAAGCTACGATGCCTCCTAGTTAACTATTGCTGCTTATCCCTTGCATCCGAAGGGAGACGGCAAGGACGCCAGCAAGTACGAGCTGGTGTGCATGAGCAAGCCACTAGCAGGCTCAGGTATAGAGCATCGCCAATCAGTGCTCGTGTGGCTTACGAAAGCAGCTCGCGCACTGTAATACTTCCTGGTTTCTCTCGTACCAGAAGCAAGTAGTATGGCTGGTAAAACTAGGTACTTTCGTAAGCGTCCCTCCATTCCAAGACGGCCGAGCTCAATAGCACCCACTCGGCATTGTTTCCGCTCAGGGTGGCGTCCGGGACGTGGAATATTCGATTACCTATCACTAAGACTACACCTAGGTACCTTTACAATGCCGGGGTAAAGCAGGTTGGTTATTTGGAGATACCGAAGACCTGCACCTACTAGACGAACGAACTAATTCACGGGACAGCCTGCGACGGCATTTCGGCCTATGAGGCTTTTCACTAGCATGCACTATACGCACGGGGCATCGAAGATGATCATCGTCTAAGGTTCAGCTCTGTAGGCGAGCGTAGGTGGCGGGTTGTAGAGCTTGGTCCGATCTCTTTAAGTAAGATGCTCATGGGAAGAAATCACCTTGGCCAGCCGCACGACTAGATTCGCCACGTCAAGTTCTTCATCCCAACCTACCGCAAAGCAAACATGATGCCCATTGCCCCAGTCCTCGCCATCGTCAGCGGGATATGCATCCATATCCTGGTATTTCGCCTGGGAGAATGGGATGTACTATCTCCTTACATTGTTGTAACGTATTTGTTCTCTATTCTTGTCGCCGCATATGCGCCTAACAGTCCCCTGTCTGACTGGGAACTGGCCGCGTTAGTCGGCTGGCACCTCGCGGGGCTGTACACCAGCATGCTCGTATATCGTGCGCTGTTCCATCGCCTCTACCACTACCCTGGGCCTTTCCTTTCCCGACTGACGAATTTCTACATCACGGCACTATCGGCGAAGAAGCTTCACCTGTTTGAGGAGGTTCGGAGACTACATGTGCTATACGGAGACTACGTTCGGATAGGTACGTTCCATCGGGCGATTCACGCCTTTTCTGAAGACTCACACATCATTTTTGTCAGGACCTTCAGAGCTGTCAATTGCGGATCCGGAGGCAGTTCGGGCTATCTATGGCACCCAGTCACCTGTTTCAAAAGGGCCTTGGTACACGCTGCTGGAGCCGCGTACGCCGTTATTTATGGCACGGGATAAGCAAGAGCACGCACGGCGTCGCAAAGTCTGGGACCAAGCGTTCAGTACGAAAGGTAGCACTCTCTATTCCCTCGTTTTTTCTTCCGCTGACCCTTCTGGGGTTCTGCATACAGCGCTCCAGGGATACGATCCCCGCATCACGAAGGCGATTGACCAGCTCCTTCCTATCCTAGAGCGCCACGTCGGCCAGCCTATCGACATGGCGCGTTGGTTCGCGTTATTTGTCTTCGACGTCATGGAAGACCTCGCTTTCAACAAGTCGTCCAACATGCTTCGTGATGGCAAAGAGGCGTACGTCTTCAAGACCATCCGGACCGACATGTACAACATTGCTTACTTCGCCCATCTGCCCTGGCTCCTGCCCCTGTTCAAGAGGATTCCACTCCTTAATAGTAACTATCTCACTTTCTGGAATTGGATTCAAGCCCAAATTAATGAGCGGATTGAGGTATGCCAGGACTCTCAGCGCTAAAGCTTGGGGTTGCCTAGCTAATATCCCCGGCACTAGAACGAACCAAAGCTGCCCGATGTCTTCTCATGGATATTGGAGGCGTATCTCCAGGGCCCAAAGACCAAGCAGGATCGCTACAATCTGCACGGTGACGCCCAGCTGATTGTCATTGCGGGCAGCGACAGTACGGCGGCCGCCTTGACGCATATATTCTTTCACCTCGCACTCGATGAGTCACTTACGCAGGCTCTGCAAAAGGAATTCGACGCAGCGCCGAACCGGACGCACGAACGCCTCGTGGGTCTGCCACTACTGGATGCTGTCATCAATGAAGTGCTTCGCCTGCACCCTCCAGTACCCTCAGGAACGCAACGTGTGACGCCGCCCGAGGGCCTGCGCATCGGACAAGTCCACATCCCAGGGAATGTGATTGTCCAGGTTCCTTCGTATACCGTTTTCCGAGGTAAGGTACCGACTACTGGCTCTGGGGTCCCGAGACTAACCACATGCTTCTGCCGCTGCGGGGCGAGTAGACCGTCGAGCCTTTGTGCAGCCGGATGACTTCATTCCGGATCGCTGGACGACGCGCCCCGAGCTAATCCTTGACAAATCTGTGTTCATCCCCTTCAACTTGGGTCAGTTCCCACTCCCTCGTCCCTCTCGTGACTTCGCCCCACCACAATAGCAATGCTGATTCGCCACTGGGGAAGGCTCCTATGCATGCATTGGCAAACGATTGGCCTTGATTGAGATCCGGCGCGTAGTGGCCGAGATCTTGTGGCGGTACGATGTCCACGTCGCTCCTGGCTTCAGCCCGGAATCCTTCTTGGATGGCAGGCAGGACACCTTCACTCTTGTTTCTGGATCCCTGCCGTTGATCTTCACCAAGAGAGCGCGTGATGTACTTTAAGCCACTTTAAAGTGCACATGCAGGGTTGAAACGTGTGGATGCAGGCCTAGCTCTGTCCGAACATCATCGGACGCGGGAGATGCATCGTTCTTTTTTTGTTTTGTCACATTTCCGCGGGACGAAATTTCAACCAAACGCCGCTTCTAGTAGGTCAGATTTGTCATTTCGGAGTGCCCAGGCTAGTAAAGCTTCCAATACTACTAGACCTAGCTCTATGCAATGTTCTTCTCGGTACCGGTGCGTTGGGTCGCCGCGTTTCAGCCCCGATCCCATAGCCTGCCCTTAGATCAGGACGGCACGTCCCCAACAGCTGAGCTCTGCCTGCTACACCTCCAGGGCGGAACCGAAGAAACTTTGACTAAGGTCAATGTGGAATTGCACTTTCGCCAATCTTTGATCTGATGACGACCCGAGTGGTGTGGCCACTGGGCTCGTCCTGTACAACCTGGCCTAGACTGTAGACCAATGGAGCTGAACCAAGGGTTCCGTGGCGCAGGATTGTGCACTATTCAAGCCCATCTGTTGTCCCAAGGAGACGCTATCTCGTCCACCAATATATCTCGCCGGTATCTGACCGACAGCCGGTGAGCTTCGGTGCGCCACTATTCTGGTCTGGAGTAGTCTCGACGAAGTTCCAACTCTTTGCCGTGCGGCTTGGATGTCATGCGCGCCACGCTATCTCCTTATCCCCCTTGCTTCCAAGTTTTTGTCCCGCCCCTCGCCAAGCATGCGAAAGTGTGAACTATCGGCTCGTGCTGATCCCCAATCATTAAGACGCTCGTGTACATGATCGGTGTCCTTGGGAAAGCCCCCCGAGCAGACAGGGAAGCTTATTTTCATTCTCTACCTGCCGGAGTTGGTAAACATAAACGAGCACATTATCAATTTTCTCAATAGTGCCGAGTCTACCGGATGGAGGTGGCCATCCTATCTCCCCATATGCAGTCTAGATTCCCATTCTGCCCGTTCAACTCGTGCACAACTTTACGCTAGCTAACTCCTGGCTCCATCCTACTCAGTTCGTATTCCCAAAGACGATCAGCATGCCCAGGGTTACTATTCTCGGAGGAGGGTAACGTCTGCCTTGCACTACATTGTCCCAGTCTCAGGGTGCTAACAAGGTATTGATTCATAGAATTACGGGAATGGCGGTTGCTAGCCTCCTCCCAAAGAGCTATGACATTGTCATCGTCGCTCGAGATCTCCCAGGTGATTCCCCGTCGCAAGACTGGGCCAGCCCTTGGGCATGTGCTGGTTGGGTTGCCCTCGGGGGTTCGCCTCAGGAACAACAAATGCAGCTAGATGCTCTTGCCTTCTGTACTAGGCTTGCAAGATCGCATCCCGAGTCAAGCGTACGTTGCGCTCCGCTTACCGACGTCTATGACATCGGGGAGACGGATGCGGTAGAGCTATGGTACCGTGATAAGGTGCCTGGTTTCCGGATGCTGGAAGAACACCAACACCCCGGAGGGGAAGGTACAATCGCGATCGGCTACTCGAGCTTCGTGCTCGATCCCACTGTCTTCTTGCCCTGGTTGCGCCGCCGGCTCGAGGCTGCTGGTGTTCAGTTTGAGCGTATCGCTCACATACGCTCTCTCAGCCATCTTAGCGATAGAGAGCATGATGTGCTAGTCAATGCATCTGGCCTCGGCTCGCTGACTCTAGAAGATGTCCAAGATAGCAAGGTGGTCACAGATCGCACCTACACGGTGGTGGTCAAGTCGGACTATGACAAGATTTTTGTTCGCCGGGGTGCTACTGACTACACTTACATTTTCGGTCGCCACAATGGGACTGCCGTCCTGGGCGGCATCTCGGAGCCAGTACAGAGCGAGGTACGGCCGAGCGAGTCCGTTCGGAAGGAGGTTCGCAGCCCTCGCTTGTCTTCCTTACAACCTCGAATGAATGCTGATCTGCGCTGAAGCTCATCCGCCGAGCCCACGAAAACCTGCCGGACTACTTTCCTTCGGATAGGGTTGAAGACTACACGATTGTTGGGGACTTGGTGGGGATACGCCCTTTGAGGCTGCCGGAAGTTAGAGTGGAGAAAGATCTCATCGATGGGCAAAAAGTCGTGCATGCTTATGGCACAACTGCCGGAGGGTACATCTACAGCTTCGGGCTTGCACGAGCAGCTGCCCATTTGGTGGAGGAATTGGTGTTCCAGGCCTAAGCCTTCCCACCTCCTCGTCAACTGCACAAGCCGAAATATGGCGCGCTGAGATTGGTAGCATAGTTTAATCTGCGTATCGCAGGTATACTGGCTGCTGTGCCCCCACTTTGATATCCCACCAGAGTGAGGTGGGCGAAAAAAAGCAAAATAAAAAGAAACGAGAGGAAAGGTGACAGCCTCGTTTTCACAATGTGGGTTGCCGCTTAGTGTCGTACTTGATATGTGGCATTGGTCATCTTTCTGCTCTTTCTGTGCCGTGCGGGGCAGACAAACCATAATGGCGCCCGGTCAGCTGTCCCAGTGTGGCTACGAATGCAGGGAGAGAGATACTCACCGAGCAGGCCAAGTATGCCAGGTCCCATGCTAATTTTTCATGTGATTGTATGAACATGGTGGGCTTGACCCTTGATGCGGCGCGTGGATATCCGCACGCCCCTCATCAGGGGCCTCTGCTCCCGGCCCCGCGAAGTGGCATCCGGGATGCCTCGAGGGCTTGTTGGGCAGTTCGACTGTTATCCAAGAATCCGCCACCTAGGCAATCGCCCATCCCTTCTCCGTCTACCCTTCGTCTCTTCTCATCCCTCATCCTATGGTAATCACTTTCTGAGACCATTCCAGCTCTCCTCTCAGAATGACTGGGTCTCGGCTACTCGTTCGCTCCCATGACATCTTCCATGGCTTGCCTACCTACTCGGAAGACGCTAAACTGGCGAACTTGACGGCCATCGTAGCCGGCGCCACGGGGGTTTCCGGATACCATATGGTGAAAGTGCTGGCTGCATCCCGGCGCTGGACCAAGATTTACTGCATGAGCTCCCGGCCCCCCCCTGAGACCTTTTACAAGGACCTAGGTGACGGGGCACAACGAGTTGAGCACCTAGTGATCGATTTCCTCGCCAACCCATCCAATATTAGCACGATTCTAAAGGAGAAGGTTTCTCAAGTGTAAGTGCTGTTGTCGCTCCCACCTTGCTACAGGGGACTGACCAGATAGCGACTACATTTTCTATTTCTCGTACCTGCAACCGGCCCCTAAGGGCAATGTACTCGATCTCTGGGCCGGCGAGGAAGAGCTGGCTAGCGTAAATAGTGAGTCAGACCACCGATCGATGCTCTTGGATACGGGAAGGGAATTGCAGGGCACTAACTCTACACCTATCAGCGTGCCTCTTGACCAACTTCCTCTCCGCACTGCAGCAGACCAACCTACAGCCCCGTCGCTTTATGCTCCAGACAGGGTCCAAGCACTACGCATTCTACCTTGGCCCGGCGGCGATCCCGGCATTCGAGTCGGACCCGAGGGTGTCTCTGGGCGAGAACTTCTACTACGCGCAGGAAGATGCGATGGTTGCGTATTGCCAGTCGGTGGGCACAAGATGGAATGTCGCGCGGCCGTCCTATATCGTGGGGGCGGTCCGAGATGGATCGCTCAACCATCTCATCGGGCTCGGCATTTACGCAGCAGTGCAGGCTCACCGGGGCCTGGCCCTCTCGTTCCCCGGCGATTATCGGGCCTGGGATCGAGAGCAAGTGCAGAGTAGCGCCATGCTAAATGCCTACTTTGAGGAGTGGATAGTCCTGACAGACGCGGCCGCGAATGAAGCTTTCAACATCCATGACGGGCTCTCGTTCACCTGGGGCCGCCTCTGGCCATACCTGGCCGGTTGGTACGGCTTGGACTGGAACCCGCCGGAGATGGATGAGTCCAAGTATCGAGTCATGAAGCTGCCGCATCCCAATACTCCACGGGGGTATGTTTATGCCTCACCCATGGTCTTAACTCGTCTAATCTGACTGGTGCTTAGGTATGGCCCACAAGCCACTTTGAGCTCAAGCTTTAGCCTGCTCGAGTGGTCCCTCCAGCCGGACGTGGAGCGTGCGTGGCGGGAGTTGACCCGCCAGCACGATCTAATCCTCGATCCTTTTGACGATCGTTACCGTGCGCGCATCTTTTCGTTTGCCGACTCGGCCGTGATTGGCGATGCCCCGATGACCATCAGCATACGCAAAGCGCGCCGGTATGGATTCTTCGGCACTGTCGATTCCTATCACTCGATCTTCCAGGCTTTCCGTGAGCTGGCCCGACTGAGGTTGATCGTCGCTCCACAGGCTCAGGAATTTATCGAGTAGGAAACTGCGGTGGCAGGTGGCAAAGAGTTATCTATCTTTGGCGCTAGTTTCTGTGATGCTAGTGACTGTAGAATGTCAACATGCTATTTTTAGAGTTTTACCTTCTGTCGGCCAGGTCGCGTGCTATTTGACCCAATACGAACGATGATATTGAAGTCCTATACCTTTTATAATACAAGTTGCTGAAGTTGGTCGTACTGCCGATTTTAGCGAAGGTGCCGTTCGGATATGTTACTATCAGCTGACCTTTTAGCAGAAGTGGGGGATTTGACAGATCTGCGCACGGGATAGTCCCGGTCCGCCGAGCCTTTGGGGGCTATAGCGGGTTTAAAGCACGCCCAACGCCGTAGAAAAAACTTAGACGTTTCAATCAACTTTCCCAAGCATCAGAATCCCACGCCTGAAATACTCATACAATGACTACAGGCAACACCGCGCTCCGTGAAATGGACGGCATACGAGAGACGGTAGAGTCAACCGATGTGCGAGGCAAATTCAGTATTCGTGACCTCCCACTTGATATCCTCCGCGAAATATTCGACTTTCTGCCATTGCGATCCAATAGAATTAGACACTGGGGAAGATCCCACGACATAGTGACCATCTGCAACGCCCGACTTAGCTGCCGGCTCTTCTACGAAATTGCATCTCCGCACCTGATTCCATTGTTGGAAGTACAGCTAGACCAGCAATCTCTGGACACGGCTGTTGGATTGCTGAATAATCCTTTCATTGCCGCAGGAATCTACGAAATACGGCTCATGTTGCAATACAGGCCAAGGGAGGTCGCTGACAGTCTCGAATACTTCGCGGCCATTCGTAAACTTGACCTCCACGTTGCGATCGCAGATGGCGACTACCACAACGGACCTGTCGCCGCCGATTTTCAGATGGGAAGCGAGATGGAACTACCACGTTCTTTCTGGAGCTATGAGACCACATATCAGTGTATCCAAGATGCATGGGATGCATATGTGAAACCGAAGGACGACGACTCCACTGGTGGTGCCGAAGGTGTGAACAGAGCCGATCCCACGGAGGAGAGTGGTCCCATGCATGGTGCCGAGTACAAGGAAAGACGTCTAAAGTACCAGAAAATCCTTGTCGAGGGATACGACGAGTTTCGGCGGAAGCAGTTGGAACAGGACCGGCTGCTTCAAGGACAATTCTTTGTTAACTCGCTGGCCTCTGCCATGTCAAGCATGAAACATCCCGTCTCTCTCACCTTCACTGATGAAGTAAACTCTTGGTGTATCCGATCCCGCGAGGGACCAGTTGCAATGCTTCATGATCCAAACGAACTCTCCCGGATCATAGCTTATCCACTTAGTTGGAGGACCATCGAGGGGCTACGCTCTGGCGGAAGCACCAGTCTCTTGCCGGCAAGGATTCTTTCGGAACTGCCCATAGCCATCCACAAAACGGGGGTTGCAATCGCGAGTATTCACATCCAATGTTTTCCACGGAGAGGTGGATATCTCCACCTACGCCCTTTGCGGCAGGGTCAGGTCGAGCCACGATGGGACGAACTCCGAGCTGTCTGCCGGCAGCTCAAGTTAGTCCATTTTGCAGAGAAAGGAGACTTGTATGACCGGCTCAGTCGAGAGAGTCATCTTCCAGACCACGAGAAAGCTTCCATTGATGAGTATCTAGGTGCCATGCTCTCCGGAGGTCATCTTGAGGACATTCTTCTCAACATGTACTGCATGGGTACCTCCGGCGATCAATGGACGTGGGGTCCAGAACCAGAATCGTACGACCTTAATCCGGTCTTGCGCGCTATCGATTCCTCATGTTTAAAGCGCATCGATATCAGCACCATTACTATTGACCAAGACGACCTCGAAAGTTTTAGTAAACAGCTAGGGGACCGTATGGAGAGCCTTCGACTTCACTGTATCGAACTTCAAAATGGGAGTTGGGCGGGCACGCTGGACATCCTCCGGGAGAGAGTAGCAGCTCGATGCCGAGAAGGGCGGTGTACCGTTGACTTTAGCGTTCTTTTGGGAGGTGGGTTCGGTGGAAGGAAAGAGTTTCTCGACAACAGACCTTATACGGATGGTGTGGAATGGGATGACGGCTCAATGCATGGTGGCTGGGGGGACTATGGCACAGCATTTGGAAAGGACGGTCCAGGCGTCGAGATGGCACAAGCGTATGTTTCAGGGGTTGCGGGTGCAATAAATCCGCTGGCATGTAGAGAATAGAAACAGACACATATATTCTGCAGGTATGGATGTGCTGGAGCAATCCAGTGGCATGTGGAACTACGATGTCTACCAAAGGAGTTGTTGCAAGAATTCAACTCAGGAAACGGTAGCGGCAACCAACAAAGCCCAAATCTATTCCCATCACCAATCTAGCTCCAAAGGTGATTCTGTCGCCTGCGGGACCCACTCGTCGTCGTATCCAAAGTACTGGCGTATCCTGGGTAGGTACTCCGAGTTGGGCGGGCAGAATTGGAACTGCTCGATGTCTGGAAGCTCCGGGCGGTGGCGATAGCACGGGTCGTGGGCCTCAACAAACTCTTGGACGCGCTTCCAGTCACGACACTTTCGCTCTTGCCCCTCGCCGGCGTGTGCGCCGGGAATTTTCTTCGACGGAACGTAGAGGAGCGTGTCATCGGCACTGCACATTGCTTCGACCCGCAACGTATCTAGGCAGTGCAGGATGTGCGGGTATTGAATGCTCTGGGTCTTGTTCGTGCGGTACTCTTGGATCGAAATGTAGATGTTACGCTGAAAATACTTAGTTCACTAGTCTCCCAATGAAGGATGGCGTATTTCAGGAGGAGGGATTCGTACCACACAGTGTAACAGGTGGTGAGCATTGACGATGTAGAGGCTTTTTGCTTTGGCATCCCAGGGGAATGGCTGCGAAGTTGGAAGGTTCATTGCCCGCGCTTCTGCGTTCGTGAGGGCAATGATCCCGCTCTCCCAGGGTAACTCGAGATCCCAGAGCCTGTTAAGCTCTGCATCACTTGCACTCAGGTCGCTGTATTTAGTTCCCCACCAGTGCTCGTCGGGATGGTCGAATTCAAGCTTTACTGAAATCGTAGTTAGCCCTCCGTTGTACGCCATACTGCAGAGCTCACTTACAATATGGCGAGGGACATCCTAGCTCTTGCCCTACACGATGTTGGTATCCTAGCCCAAACCCCATAGCAATGACCAGTATTATGGAAAAGAGAGTAACTAAAAACCTCCAAAGAAGGCTTAATCTGCGGAGCAGCAGGGCGACTGGTTGGTGCTGGATACTTCCGGTCTCGTTCCAGGAAGCCGATTCCGTGTCATAGTCATCGGTAGGAAGCAGACGGTGCTCTTCATGCTTTGTTCCACAAGCCATGGTATCAGAAATTAGAGCACTATCTATGCCTTCTCATGAGAAAAGAAAAGAAAAAACCCCAAGAGTTTTGAATCGCAGCTTTACTTGCCAGCAGGACATCTCACCAAAACGTTGCCCCCATCCATTATCATACGGGCTTTGAAGCAAAGTCCCGTCCCCGACCTCGATCAACACCCTATTAGGTATCTTGTATTCCAAAGACACTTTAAATTGATAGGTTTATACACCTACATACATTTCCCTGAGAAAGATAGATTCCTATAACTGAGAAGGCAGGTTTTGACGCCTTGTTAGACTCATGCCCTCGTAACTCGGTGATACTACTAAATCCGGAGCGAAATGCGAGTGTTGTTCATAAATCAGGAATTTTAATTAGCATTTAGGCCACTGTATTATGAAATATTCGCTCGTCGTGCTGGGTTAGTCTAGGTAGGACTGATTCCGCCTGGTCCCTTCAGAACCTGAATAGCTGATAGCCGTAGGAGTAGACTTCACACCCCGCTATTCTTGCTGTGCTGTAGCCCCAGTGCATCTCTAAGCCCGAGACCAATATTGGCGCTTACTCCACGCCCAGCATTAGCAGCGCTAAATTGTTCAACTGCACGTCAGATGGGTAGGCATTGAAGCCAAGTTAGGAACCATAGTATGCGTCTACCAAGTCGGTACTATAACGGTCTACGGAGCAAGGGCCGGATGCTAATTATATACTAATGTAGCCCAAAAGGTAGAGCTCGGCTAGGTTAACTTGTTTGCGAGTGCATTCCTAGTCCAAGGTGAGGTAGCATGCACACTCTGCACCAGTCGGAGCGCGCTCCATGCGAGCGCAGTCATGATCACAAAGAGCCGATTCGCCAGGCCACCGATTTCATTATGCCATAGACCTCGGCAAAGTGCCGCCTTCTCCTCATGACTCAGAGTTCACTACTCTCATCACTGCACAGCTCGCCGGGCAAAGGACATGCCAAATGCGTAAGGGAAATGGCCGAAGGACGACTACTACTTGTCTTGAATTTGCCACTGTCTTTCCGAGGTTTCCTATCTAACAGTGCAAACATAGTCCAAGCACAAAATACTTGCCGAGACCTTTCTTTGTTAAAACTGAGAGCCCTCTTGATGTTTGATTTCATGTAGTAGCAGCTGCCCCCAATGCTCACGATACCATATTTGCTGCCTCTCAAGAGGTCGGTTTCCTCAATGTGCCATGAACGCTACAGAATGGCCGGCTCTGGATCGGCAATGTAGTCTGCCGCCGCGGAAGCTCCGGTGCGTTTAAGTACCGACGGCTCGAAGTGGTCGGAGGCCACAGCCGCTCCAGCGACCGGGTCGGCGATCGGGACGGCAGTGATAGCCGTGATGAAAGTTGCTATGACAAGAGTGAACCGCATCCTATTGCTAACTGTCAGTTCAGTACTGCAAAGATATTCATTGGAAGGGGTACTACTTCTTATCTTCTAGTCAGTTTAGGCGGTACGAAACGTATTCTTTGGAGACTGGGCGAACAGTAAATCAAGGAGCATAGGTGCTCCAGAAATGTATCCAGGACTCTTTTATAGATCTCCAGCCGGCCTAGCTAGGCCGATTATGAGGCCAAGTTACTTGTTAGAGTTACAGAAATATACGCCGAACAGTCACTGAATGGACGTTGTCGTTGCTGGCCCCAAATTTGGATGTGACAGCGAGAGGTGAAGGTTTTGGCCAAATACTGCAAGTATGCCAGAGTGGTAGAGATTACACCCCATTAACATTCACTTTTGACTCAGCATGTGACAACAAGGAATCATCGAGGATGCTACTTTATGAGTATCTCGAAGTGGGCTAGAGAGCTTTCTCTTGAGGCCACTCCAATCCTACCTTCCTTATGGGTGCTACTATCGCTCTCCTTCTTCAGTGGTTGGAACCACTAGCCGGATAGTCCGGGCAATTGTCACAATCCAGTACATATCAAGAAGCCCTCAATGGGTAGTATATTTGCTGACCGGCTACACGGCAAGCAGCACGGCAGAATGACGCATTGAAGCTCACTGGTTTTTGGCCCATGGGCACTGCTGCTTCTCCGCCTAGAGGCTGAAGGAGCTAGCAACAAACTATCATTTTCGCTAACGAAATATTACGATTCAAGTGCGACAAGCCGAAGATGCAGGACCCACACATTATTTCAGCCAGGTGCTTCTTAACTCTGCCTTGCTTGTCCATCTTGTTGCCAGGCCGCATTTGCAGGAGGGACACTGGAATCCGCCTTATTTTAGGTACAGAAGTACTTAAAGACGGACAAAACGACCTTGGATTTGGTGGTAGAGAGTTGTCAGTCACGCAGCAAGGGCATGTTTAGCCCTAGCCCCTCAAGTCACGACATGGGTCTACACCATAATTTCGATGTAAATATTGAAATTGCGGAACGGCTTTCCCAATTCGGAAAGCACATGCGATCCTTAGGCCCGCTTGGCTCAGCGGTAGAGCGTGACACTAGTAATGTCAAGGTCGTCAGTTCGATTCTGGCAGTGGGCAGCCGTACATTTTTGGGGGTCGATTGTCTTTTTGTATGGGATTCGCATGAGAGCCCTGACTTGCATTACATGTGGCACGAGTATGCGCTACAATATACGCGTCTTGCGGCTCCTTATCGGTCCATTCTAACAACCAGTCCAGTGGTGCCAATATAGTCATGAGATACTCCGACATCGTCAGTGGATAGAAGCATTACCAAGATCTATACCAAGATATATATATATCGCTCGGGATGGGATCGTGATTTCAAAATATATTAACGAGAGAATATACATGCTCTAAGTTATGTGCAATGAAGTAAATTGTCATGTCCTTCAAACTTGTCTCCTTTTCATCTCCCCCGCCCAAGACTATTTCGCATACCCAACTGTCTTATACATGTCTGCACCCATCACTTCCAAGTACGTGGAACTTGTGGTTGCCTTCTCCATATCGATAGGTGTTGGCGAGCTGATGATCCATCCATTGCTAGCAGGAGAGCCGGGGCGTGCCTTCTTCTCCTTAGCGAGTGCCTGGGTCTTCAAGCGAAAGCCGAGGAGTCGTTTAGGAAGATAGAATCCCGGGTGGTGAATGGCGAGGATTATGAGAATAAGAGCTTGTGGCAGAGTGTCAAAGACATAGAGCGTCCATTCGTCGGTTGTTACAATCGAGGAAACCTTGAAGGTCGTCAGGAGGGAATCTTGCGCATCCTTCTCAAGGACAAGCATAAGACCTCGAACCTAGAATTGACGAGTCATCAGTTAGGCACCTGAGGATTCCGGTTGACGACTAGCGGCTCAACTCACCGACAACAGGAAAGAGCAGATGCTCAGAGCGATACCGAGTTTCTGAGACTTCATCTTCATCTCCTTCTCCCTTCGCCAGCTGCGACTCATCCATGTAAATCGCGTCACCACCACGAAAAGGTACATCCAGACGAGCATCTGGAAGACCGCCCCGATGGCCACAAGCCTCGGACGCACGGGCTTGACGAACTGGCCGTTTCCAATCATTGAAAAAATATCTCCAATGGTCTGCCCCAAGCCGAAGAAAAACGAGTGGTACATTGGGGGAGCCCAGAGCGTGGTGAAGTTACGGATCTCCGGCGGCGTGATCCACCACATGAGCCGCGTATAAGTGAAAATGACGGAGAGGGGCAGAATCGAGTTAGTAATCCTAGATTCATACGAATCATCCTGTCAGACCCGCCCTTCTCTAACGAACAAAAGATAGTAGGCCTCACATAAACATGAGCTGGAAGGCAGAGAAAGTGCCAAACAAACTAGCGCTAGGGCCTGCACCGACGAGACCAATAAGAACGGCCTTTAAAATTGAGCCAATGCCCAAGACTAGGGACGATATCAGTGAAGATTCCTCGCACAAACAGCCGCTCGGAGCTCTTACATGCTGCGGCCTGGGTCCCGATGCTGAAGTACCATGCCTTGCTTTTGAACATGAACAAAACGTGAATGACACCGATGACCGTGAAGATGACGGCAGCGACGAAGGACAGATCGAAAGAGGGCGTGAAGAACGGGAAGAAGGGTATGACACCAGCCTGCAAGCCTGCCGAGCCAATTGCGACAGGATCAAAACCAGGAGGGAGAGACATCATAGCAGGCATAGCCCCCATGGCACCGGTCATGTCTCCGCCCATGGTAGTAGTGGGATCGGTCCCGGTCATATCGCCTCCCAAAGTGGCGGTCGTGTCGCCCATGGCAGTGGGGTCTGTGCCGAAACCGCCGCCTATGTCTACCCCCATGGTAGTCCCCATATCTGCGGTGGTAGTTCCAGTCTCTGATCCTGCGGTGGTGCCCGTGCCTGGTCCTGTAGTTATTCCCATATCGGCACCTACGGCAGCACCCGTCTCCGAGCCCATGGTGGAGCCCATCTCGATTCCCGTCCCCGTCTGTGCTCCCATAGGGGCTTCCATGGGGGCACCCGTATCGGTTCCCGTCGGCATGCCCATTTCACCTCCCATGGGAATTCCCATCTCGCCCCCCATCGAAGTGCCCGTCTCAGAACTCGTGGGCATACCCATCTCGCCCCCCGCGGGGGTGCCTGGCTCCAACCCGAGAGGCATGCCCATCTCGCCTCCCATAGGCGCACCCATCTCACCTCCCATGGGGGCTTCCATCGGAGCGCCCATCGGAGCACCCATCGGAGCACCCACCGGAGCACCCACCGGAGCAGCCGTCTCAGAGCCCATAGGGTTTTCCATGGGAGCACCCATCTCCGTCCCCGCGCCCATGGGAGCGGCTGTTTCGGTCGCCTTCGGGGCGCTCGTCTCGCTTCCCTTGAGAGTACCTGATTTGGATGCCTTTGGGGCTCCCTTCTCTCCCTTAGCGGCACTTGTCTCGGTTCCCTTTGCGGTGGCTGTCGCGGTCCTCTTGGTTGTGGCTGTTGAGGTCCCCTTGGCTGATTGCGTCTCCCCCTCCTTCTTGCCCTCACCTCTCTTCCCAGTCCCCAATTTAGTTTGGTTTTCGCGCATATTAAAGAAACTGTCACCAGGACGGTGAGAAACTAGGGCAACAAACCGAAATCAAGAAGGACTCAAAACAACTACAATTGTTGCTGACCAGTCAGTAAACAAGGAAAGAACTGAAGCACGAACTTGCCAGTAACATGCGCGAGGTGGAGTACCGGCTCGTTATGAACCGCAACACTACCACCCTATAGGGCGATACGAATACGCAGCTATTCGGATGTCGCCATGGTGTTCACTACTAACTTTTGCCTTATACAGCCCTTCCAAATAAGCCCTGCACATCTTTTTGGCGTCCGTGAGGCGTGGGTGAGACAAGCAGGTCTGTCGCAGACATTGGACGGCGGGGAGCGGCGTGTAAACCTGGGGGTCCACACTCGGATGCACACGCAATTGGCGGCGCGAACGAGAGAGGTGAAACGAGCGAGAACGAAGCAGTGCTCTAGAGCTCGCTCAGGTGACCCCATGGGACTTATTCACCCCTAGCAGATCGGCCCAAGCCAAAGGGATTAACGGATCTGCCAAACTTGTTGCCGGCTACCGCACGTTTCCGAAGCTTTGTGGCGTTTGCTAGGGGCATAGAGTTGGGATGGATACTTGACGCGGCCAAACACACGCCCCTCGGGCCAGGAGGTCCTCCTGGCCGAGCAAGATGTTCCAGGTGTGGCCACTGAACATGCGTTACACGCCCACTCATCAAGAATGCATATTTTCTTCCTAATTGGGACTGGGTCCCCCTAGGGCGACATGTTGCTGGTTCTGATAACGCCGCGTTTCTCCAGCCAGCAACGCTTGCCCGTAGTACCTTCACTCTGTATTGCCCTTCTGCCTTCGTCTATTTCCTCGTGTTTCATTACGAGCCTCCTGGAGCCTGGCACGCGTGGGTGGGCTACAGACAAAGTAGTTTACGGATTGAGGAATGCGAGCTGTTATTCTACCTTCGTTCAGATCGTTCCGAGCGGATACAACTAAGTGGATGGCATGTCAAATTAAAAATCTACTCGTCCACAGTGGTGGAAAATCTGACGCTGGAGTCGTCCTGCGCCTTGTAGGGCAGACACTGCCACCCGGCCCAAGGGCAGAAGCCAAGATGCGACAAGGGTAGGCCAATTTAGCTGCCGCTCTATGTTCAGGTGAGGGCAGACGCACAGGCTGACAGAATGCCGTTTAGCTAGGCACCAAAGATAGCTCCACAGCCTAGATCAGATCCTTTTTGCAATGATCAACACATATCGTCTTGCGGGTCCGGGTGTAGTTGGCTCCGTGCCTGCCGATGCATCGGAGATCCGAATACGACAAGCATCATTATGGACAGACTCGACACGGGAGAGAGCCATTATTCAATGGACGGGCTTCCGCGTGTTGTTGTAGTCTCACATCTAATACAACCTTTCAGAGGGAAAATAAAACGAAAAGAGGAACGCCTTATTGTATTCTCAAGTTACACATATAGCTAAAATCTAGAATCTAGAACTCGCTGTCTTAGAAGGACTCCTTGAAGGGGGATGTCGTTTCAGAGACTTGCATATTGAGTAGGTCTGGCATGTACAGGGGATCACTACGCAGTCTATACGGTACTATAAGAGATGGTAAAGAGGCTAAAGCTTTCTAGCTGGGGTATTGATTGATGCGCACGAGCTTGCCGACAGGAGGTAGGGTTACCCAAAGGGGATTGATCTTGCAGCGGAATGATAGCAAGGCTGTAGGCGTGTAGTCTCTCTGGGTTCTGATGACGGTACAATACACGGACCGCTGTACCACAATGGTGACAACACGAGTAGGAGAATGCGGGCAGTTCTGCGGTCCATGGCATCCAAGCTTACGCCGAAGGCGCGGCAAGCGATCTCGGTCTCGTCCACGGTTTCTTTGGCATCTCTTGCATGCGTAGGAACTGCAGACGGCGGAGCTTCATGTGAGGAAGGTGGTGTAGATTGCCCCCTGACTAGTCTAGGAAAGGGGACCGCTGCCCGAGATCGGTGTAAAGATAACTGGGCCTGTCAGACAAGTCTAGCTACCAAGATGGAGCCCGGATGCCTGGGACCGATCCGACCCACATAGATTCACGTGGCATCGTATCGGTTGTCCCTGCATCGCTTGTCTAGATGATCAACTTCCGAACAGATGCCAGTTATTCCCGTGGGTTTCCGTGAGAGCAGGGGGTTGAGAACAGGGACAGGAGCGCCAATAGGCGCTAAAAAAAGGCTCGTTTATTACACTTGTCCCTGGGAACCAATCTTTGCAGGATTGCCTAGACTTTTAGCGGCCCTTTCTTGGATCGAGATTTTCTACTCATTTGCCTAATCGTGGCACCGAATGGAGCACTGAGTTGAAAAGAATCAAGCGCGTTGTTACTTCAAGATGGAACCCCCCTCCTTGTCTGATTGGCAGCCAAACCCGTTGCTGGTGGGTCGCGGCATCGATTCCACGAATCGGGACAAACACTAGATTGACTTTTGGATGATCAACACAACCAGGGATCGGGCACCGACTTGATCTCGGTGCCCGCGCGGAGATGGATGTCGGACATGGAGGAACTTGCGCGCCGCCCCTATCCTCCTGTTCTTAGAAGAAACCAGGGGTTTCAAGTTAGTTGGTTAGTCAACTGAGACTAAGCAGACCAGTAAACCTAATTCACACCCTTCCTCCATTGGACCATGCCGAAGAAAGCAGGACAGTCTAAGTGAGGTCCATAATGCCCCCACGGAGGATTATTCGCCGGCGATCGCCCTTATATGCCTAGGAAAGCAACCAGCCCGAAAGCCAGCCAAGCCAGCTTCTCGACCCGGCCTAACTCGAAACAGGCACAATGAGGCACAGTGCAAGGACATATAGGAGGCAATCAGCCTCCTGCTTGATGGCCCTTACGGATCGCCAGCCCACCGTCGTGCCCGTGCCGCAAGCTCACCATGGCCCCAAAACATCTCACCCTCGCTGCCGCAGCGGCAAGCCTAGTCACTAGCGCCTATGCTACAGCCTACGCACCCTGGGATGCCCTCAACATTACCCTCGGCGGGCGCCTGCACAAATCTGTCCCCCTTGAGCAGCCGTGCTTCGCGTGGTACAATGGCCGCCCCACGGCCGGGGACTCGGAGGCTTGCGATGCGATCCGCGCCAACTACACGCTGAACACGCTGCGCATCGGCACGGCTGAGTCCTACATGTCGATGCAGAACCAGATGTGTATCTCTGACCCGGCGGACCAGTGCGTACTCAGCAACGCGCAAAAGCCGGCCCCCCTGCCACCTGCCAACAGCACGTGCGGGCAAGGAAGCGTGCCGTCGTACCACATCCAGGTGGAGAGCGCCGACGATGTTGTCGCTGCCTTCGCATTTGCTAAGGAGAACGGCGTCGAGATCTCGGTCAAGAACAGCGGGCACGACTTCATGATCCGAAGCTCCGGCAAAGGCACTCTCAACCTGTGGACCCACAACCTCCAGGGCATGACGTACCATGTCGACTTCATCCCGCAAGGGGCTAATGCGAGCGTGGGCGCCGCCATGACCGTGGCGGCTGGCGTTCAGGTTGGCGATGCGTACAATTTCGCCGACGACAACGGCGCCCTGATCCTTGGTCCGTATGCGCCTAGTGTGGCAATGTCAGCGGGCTGGGTGACAGGCGGAGGCCACAGTGTCTTTTCTCCTGTCTACGGCCTTGGTGCCGACCGAGTCGTCGAGTTCAGCATCGTGACTCCCGATGGTGTGAAGCGAACCGCCAATGCGCAGCAGAACCCGGATCTGTTCTGGGCACTGCGAGGAGGAGGTGGTGGCACCTTCGGCGTAATTTTGAGCGCGACGCACCGCGTGGAGCCCAGAGCTCCGGTCGCGTACGCCGACATCCATCTACCGAGTAACATCACGACCGAGGACGCGCTGGAATGGGTGGAATTGCTCTTGGAGGATTCGTTGGCGTGGGGTGAGGCTGGATGGGGCGGCCACGGTACATAATTGTAGAGAGCTCCGATCTTTTAGTTGATTTGCTAACATGTGTCGCATAGTTGGTGGTACCTTCGTCACCCACTTCAATCCCCTCCCAGCCTTGACCGCCGACAACGGCACCGCTGCCCGGGCGGCCTTCCAGCGGGCCAGCGACTTTGCGCTCCGGCTCGGCGGCACCAGCAATATTCTCGTGGCGCCTAGCTTCACGGACATCTACAACAAGTACAACGTCCCCGCAAACACAAACAACGGCGGTGGCTTCACCATTGTGTCTTCGCGGCTGATGCCGCGCTCGAAAATTGAGACACAAGAGGGCCGTGACAGCGTTATCGCCTACATGCGCGAGGCTATGGCCCTGGGTTTCGACCCGCGCAGCATGTACACGCCTGTCACCACGCCTTTTGTGTACAAGGGCGCCGAGGCACGGCGGTCCGAGAACAGCAAGAGCTGCCAGTACGGCCCCCACGGCACGAGCCTGACGCAGACGTGGTACGACGCGGTGTGGCACTTTGAGACTTCCGGGAGGCTCGCCGTGACCGCGACCTACGCGCAGCGGCTCGAGTTTATGACTAACATCACGACGGTCTCGGTGAAGGCCGCGGAGCTGATGGGCCCCGGGAGTGGCGCGTACCAGAACGAGGCGAACCCATTCGCCCCGCAGTGGCAGGAAGCCTTCTGGGGCGCGTCGAACTACGCGAAGCTGCTTAGGATCAAGAACAAATACGACCCGAGCCGTCTCCTCAAGTGCTGGAAGTGCGTAGGCTTCGACGAGCAAGAGGATGTCAAGCTAGAACGGTTCGCCTGCAACGCCAAAATGCAGTCCGATGTGATCAAGGCCCTAAGCTGAACGGTCCTGTGAGATCACGAAGGCTACGTGCATACACGTGTCAAACATGTAAACGGATTGTACAGTACATAAAAAGCCAAGGGGGCGAACTAAGCTTAGCAGTGCGATAGAGCGACATATCAATCGAGTATTCGGATAACTGCGCGCAGTGAGCCAAAGTACTATAGTTAATGTGATAAGTAATGTGACAAGAGGCATAAGTTGCTCCACACTGGTCAGCTCTCTCATTGCCTCGGACTAGACAGCGCAGGGCGTTATCCGTAGCCGGTATCATCGATCAGGCCATCGAGCCTGCTGTCTCACAAGGGGCTGCAGGCGATCCGGCCGTTCTCGGCCAGGCTCAATGCACCTAGGCTGCAGGATTGCTGTCCAATAGAACAGGCAGGGCTGAGTCGAAGGCGCATCATAAGAAATCGGGTTGCATCAAATGAGGCCTCCTCGATCTCGAGGCTCCGTGCGGTCAAGTCATGGCAAAAAAAAATTGACCTCACTCTTGCCTTCCGCAAACAACACTGATGGGGGTTCATCTCGAGCTGGTCATCACGGCTCAGTAGGTCCAGCGACCTTGTCTGGTGTTTTCGGTGGCGGCGCCCTAATCCATGCGGCTGGGCCACCTCAGCCCATTCTCACCGCCACCATATTTGCTCTTCTTGCGAAGCCAAGATGGGACCATCAATGGAAACAACGTCTCAATGGCCTCCCCACTACTCGCTAGTCCCGCTAGATCGGTCAAAAAGAGAAATAAGGCTCTTGACATTCGAAAAACTTGAATCGCCCCGCGATCCAGAAGCTCCGCCCGACCACAACTTGCCTATCACATGCCGGTTTATGAAAGCGAGCCTGGACAACCATCCTCAGTTGCGAGCTATGTCCTACACATGGGGGGAGCCAAACTTCTGCAGACGCGTAAGGCTGCGGATACGGAGGGATGGAAACGTCAAAGACGATCAGCACACTGGAGAAGACGCTGGGGGGGAAGATGTTCAGAATAATGCCAAGGTTAGCGCCGGGGACGGCGTCTCATGCTCTGCATTGAACCAAGAGGATGAAGGGTGTGCTTCTAAGTCGAACATTGGTCAGGCAGATCCACATACAGGGGGTAATGAGGAACAGAAGCCACTTGAGTTTGTCGAAAGCGAAATCGCTATTACCCACAATCTCTACCTGTCCCTCTTGGACATGCAACATCTAAGCCAGATGGGCTCCACCCCCATGTACGTATGGGTCGACGCCATCTGCATCAATCAACAAGACTACGACGAAAAGGCGTGGCAGGTGCCGCTAATGTCCGATATATACACCTCGGCTACCGTGATCCATGGATGGCTAGGCCCTATACCCGAGGATGTCGGCTATCTTCCAGTGGCGAGTTTCATCGGTTCGTTGGAGCGACTGGCGTCGACAGGGCTCCGAGATTTCAGCTGGATGGAGTGTGTCTTCCCCCTCGACTATGTTATCTCCCCGGACGGGGAGAGCAGTTACACAAACGACACATTGGTCCAGTGGCTTCGTGATTCTATCCACTTTGTGGAAGACAAGCTTAGCTTTGAGATCGTGGAAGACAAGGAGTTTGTTATCTCACTATCTACTCTTCGGTTCTTTCTGTCCCGTCCTTTTTGGAAGCGCGTCTGGATCCTCCAGGAGATGGCTCTAGGAACCCGAGTGCTACTGCACTTCTCGGGAGAGAAGAACCGTATTGCCATTTCCTCAAGAAATCTCTACGTGGCTCTTACACTCTGTGCCAAGGCCGCCCAGCTCTCGGATGACAGGTTTCCGCAGGCTGATAGTATTATCAGAGAAGATCAATTATTAATTTTCTCGGTTGACCGCAACGTCAAGCCCGCGCAATGGATAAGCCCGCATCGCTACGGCGTGGGGAGCTCTTATCTAGGGATGCTGAATTGGAGGTATCGACAGGATAGTCCCTGGGAACCAGGATTTCGCGGGAATTTCAGGCCCGTGAAAAAGGAAGAGACCCAGGTCCCATTCTGTGAAATACTGGACTGGAACTTGACCAATGGAGGTTTGCAAGCCACCGAACCGGCCGACTACATCTATGGTTTTACGAGCATGGCCAGTGATTGGGAAACGCTAGGCCTCGAGATTGATTACAAAAAGCCTGCTCATGAGCTCTATACCGAGTTTGCGGTCATTTGGATTCGACAGATGGGTCTCGAGGTCTTGAAATACTGCCCGTGGCCGAGATCCTTGGCGCATCTGCCTTCGTGGGTACCAGATCTGTCCAAATTGTCACAGGAGCTCCCCGCCAGCATATGGAACCTATATCATCAAGACTATGGCGTGTGTTTCGGCCCCCGATCCGGGACGCCTGTATCGTTTCTTCTCGACCGAGGCAGCCCAACACTGGTGCTGACCGGGGCGCAGATCGACTCGATCACGAAGCCGCTGATAGCCATACCTGCGAGTGCTTGGGACCGCAAACAGTCCTTGACATTCGCCACGCTTCGACTGCGTTTAAAATGGGCAGAGCTGAAAACTCTTTGGTACTCCACAGCCTACCAAACTTTCCGGGCTCGCCGTCTGGCATTTGCGGCGACTCTGACAGCCGGCGGCCTCGAGAGTGGCCTCGTGTCTCAGGAAGCTTCATGGTCGCTTAATTCGTTCGTTGCTGGCTACCAAAGGTTCATGTCTATCACTTCTATTCCCCGTCTTCTCTTCTCTTTTCTCTCTCGAGCTCCCATAGACATCGTAAAGTACCTTGCCTCCAGAGTCCGGCTGGGCGCCCAGCACCCAGACACACACTTTGCCAGCATCACCGCCTTCAAAGCTATCACTAGGAGTATCGCCGATTTATCCTCTCCACCTAGAGATGTATCCCTGTTTCTACAACGCCTTCAAGAGATTCAGGTCAACCGGAAAATCTTCTTCACCAAGGGCGGATACTTGTGCTTAGCTCCTCTTGATACCAGGCCCGGGGACATAGCGGTATACTTCGAAGGTGCTAAAGTGCCATTCATCCTTCGCCGTCAATCCAATAGCAGTGAGAGGTTCACCCTCGTTGGCGAGGCTTTTATCTTCGGGGCAATGTATCACAATGTATACGAAGAGAGGGTAAAAGCCTCTCAAGCGAATTGGCCAGCGCGATGCAAACCCCCCGACACCCAGTCCTTCGTGAAGCGCTCGCGTTTAGGGGAGAGGAGGATTTTTGAAATCGAGTGACTGTAGCTAGAATTCTACTCTTAGTTACCAGGTACCGTGTCGATGTTGGGCCCTCTGAAGTAGAAGCCCGGACCCACAAATGTTATGTTTGGAACCCGGAGTATGTAGGTATATTTAGTGAGCCGCTAGTGCTACCTTAGAATTATTCGCACTATAAATTAGAGATTATCTATAGTTAGTTATAGATTGCCCAAGTATATCATCATTCATCAACCCCGCCGCCCTCTCGCGGATTTTGCCTCTCCTGCTGCACGGCGGAGATCCTGCTTCGGACCAACTCCTGCTGCTCCTCTACTCGCTGCAGCTGGAGCAGCGTCTGCCGCCGCCGCTCCAACATGGCATGCTCGGCCATCAGTCGAGTCAGTTCGTCGCCACCTTCCAGCACTTGGCCGTCTCCCACACCGGACTGAGACATCGAGGTGGATGCAGATTCAGCAGGGAGCAGCGATGGCGCCGTGGGCTGAGAACCCGTCGCGGGACTACCAGTTGCACGGTCGCTGACGTCGGACTGCGCAGGTAGCGAATCCACGGCGGCCATGTACTGGGCCACCGACGCTGGTGCTGCGCTTCCCTCGAAGGGGTGCTGTTCCGCCGAGCTCGTCTGCTCCATCGACTGGTTCCATTCCGTGCCTGAGCTCGCGGCAGACATCCACGGGTAGCTTGCGTGCTGGAGACCACTCTCAGGGTCTGGTCGTTGGAGCGCCTGACGTCGATGTGAGGTACTGATGCTTGTCTCTCCTTCTAGCTCGGAGCGGGCGTTTCCATCCAGCTCGGGGAATCTTGGATGCGACAAGTCTGCGTGGCCTTCGCCTTTGGCCTTGCCCAATCGCTTCCCCCGGTATCTCCTGAGCGCCAGCAGCAAGAGCAATGAAGCGAAAACAACTCCGAGGGCCACGCCGATACCAATGCCCGCCTTGGCGCCACTCGACAGGCCTCCTCCTGAGTCTCCCTCGCTGGTGCTGGCGGGCAAGGTGGTAGGCCCACCGCCGCCAGTGGCGGTGGAAGCACTGCTCGTACTGCTGGCGGAAGTACTGCTAGTACTGCTTGCGGGGGCGTTGGTTTTAGATGCAGAGGTTGTCGTCTCGGCGGTTAACCTTGCAGCGCTCTGAGCCAACGCGCAAAACGCGGTGTACCAGTCTCGGATGCTGGAGAGGCCATTCGTGTCACTCGGGCAGGCATTGTCGCATACGCCCGCAGTTGTGGTCGAGAAGGCCGTCAGCCGCTTGTTGGAGCAAAGGCACAAGTCATAGACAAGGGCGGAGGCGCTCGGGGCCGCCGGTGGCACGCACCCTCCATTGGCATCGTAGAGCGGGCCGCACTGAAGAGCGCATGAGATGGAGTTTGGGAATAAAGTCGTTACCGGGGCGGCGGCCATGGGAGTCGTGGGAGAGCCCGCCGAGGTGCCTGCCACGAAGAGGTCAGACACATTCTCCACGATTGAGGAATGAGCGGGGAAGAGATATAGCTACAGAGAAGTACCTTGCGAAGCCTGGGAGGCTATTTCGCGTCGAGTCCCGCAGACCGCGGAACGACGCGTACAGAGCGCTGGGCTTGTTATCACATGTGCTTGGCGCTTCAATTCCGAACCACGACTGCGACGGCGCGTGAGTTGCTGGAATTAACTTTCTCCGAAGGAGGGCCAGGAGACCTAAGAAAGGCAAGGCTGGGGGCTGGGGCCGCTGCAAAATGCCTACCACGTGCAAGCGGCTGAACGTCGACCACTCAGGGAACATATGCGATATGCGCCCTTATCATGATCCCCTGCTCGCAATGTAACCAAGGACGATGGAAATGCTAAGAGTGGCAACTTTGCCTTGTACCGATAGTGCTCAGAGCACCATGGTTGGTTGCATTACCGAAGTAGGTGCATCGGAATAGATTAGTATATTGTTCTATGGGATGAGATATCTCTTAGGTTTCAGCACATCATTGGTAACTAGCTTGTATATTGTCGCTGCGGGATCTAGAAGCCCCAATCGACCGCGTCATCATCGTCGTCGATGCCGCAAGACACAAGCCAGTAAATCCAGCCCCAAATTATCTCCCAGGTCGTCTTGTCCCCGTCACCCCGGCGCATGCGATCCGCCTCATTCTGCTTCACCTCGAGCCGGGCTATCTTGGCCTCCATCTCGGCCTGCTGGGCCGCGGCTTGCTCAGAGATCCGTTTCAATGTCCGCTGCAGCTCCCTGCACTCTTGTTCTAGCTCCGGAATCCTGTGTCGCAGCTTCGCGTAGGCCTCGTTCTGCCGCTGCATCTCCTCGGCTTGTCCAGCACCAAGCACCAGCTGCACATCCTCCAGTTCTCCCGCTCTCCTGGGCTGTCGCACGGCGTCGCCAGTTTGCATCCCCTCCGAGGCCCGGTGCCGGGCGTCCGCATGCCAGGCTGGGACTGTCTTCTGGCCTCGGATGAAGTTATGGACCGTTTTCAGTTCGTCCAGGGTCTTCCTGGTGTCTCGCACTTCGCGACTCAGGTCTGACGCGAGTTCTTTCCTGGAAGCGATGGCACCGTACACGATGGTGGAAGATGTGCTTAATTGTGTCTCTAGCATAGCCAGGATGCCTCGACGTGCAACACCCATCTGCTGCAAAAGACCGTATCGTAGAAGACCACGGAGAAGCGTAAGGAATGCAGACTTCGTGTCCACAATCTCGGCCATGAGCTCTCTTGATCTCTCTGCGCTATGCTGTATGATAAGTTCGCTACTCTGAACTTGCGCCCTAGCTCGTGCCAGGAGGGATAGGACTTCCTCGAAGGCCGTGTCTATAGGCAGGATGTCCAACATCTGCGCCAAATCTATTGGATCTGAGGTGCGTTCGCTTGTCAATATCCTCTGTTAGTGTTAAGGCCGGGGGATATCAAGGCCACTTGCCAGTAACAATGTCCTGCCCATCAGCTCCGCACACGGCGTCCTTGATCTCCCTTCTGAGCCGTCGCACGGCGTTGGTCTTGCCCTCCCCGTACTTGTGCAAAAGGTAAACGCCGAAAATCCCCTGCAGGGAGTAGGCCCAGTCTTCCTCCCGCGTCGTATTGCGCTCCTTCGCCCATGCAAAACGGTCCTCAGTGCCGAACTCGGCCAGGGGCGTCCCGAACAACGCCGGGACAGGCACCTGTGTGATTTCATAGATCTGCCGGCTTAGAAACGTCTTATCGCCGAGAAGCATGCCGTCTCGATCGAAAAAGAGGACAGCTTCGGGGGCCGGTGCGAGCAGTTCCTGAAGGGTCCAGCCGCGAGTAAACCACCTGCTAGCACGGAAAGCTGGCTCCCAGGGCGCGCAGTCGGGGGCACCGCTCTGCGGGCAGTCCTTGGCTGAAACATCGGAGAGGTACACATAGCAGCGAGTGGCGTTCTGATATCAGCGAAACATGGAGGCGATGGCTTCGGCTGTCTCGTTGCTGTCTGCTTTGTCGATGCAGCAAGTGTCAACCCAGAAATGCTGCAGGCCGTCGCGTCGCGCTTGATCCGCGCAGAAGCGGATCTTTTTGTAGCCCAGTTTGCTCCTCCCAGTGCCGTCTGAAAAGTCTCGGAACGTGACCTCTTCTTCGGAATCCGGCGCCCATGTATGCGAAAGTATGGCGTACTGGGGGAAATCCTCGGCTCTGAGGTCCTTCGTCAGGCTGAGCTCGCCATCTTGATCGCGCTTCAAGAGTCGCATCTCTCTATGCAGGATTCCGGGCCTAGCGGCGCTCTCCCTAATTTATCGCTGACACAGTGACTATCGAGGTTGTCGTAAAAATTCTGACGGGGCGAAGGAGTTGCCAAATGGGGCTGTGTTTAGGCACTTTCACGTGGGCTGAGACGAGCGGTCAGGCACGAACTGCTCAAGAATATATCTACGTTAGGCACCTCTAGGTAGGTACCCGCTGAGGTACTGTACTGTGCGCTAGTACCTTACCAGTTCAGGCGACTCAGCTCGCAAGCCACTCAGCCCAGCTTATGTGCAAGCCCATCCGCTATCAACCGTGCATCTGAGAATACTAGCTTGCTCAAAAATCCTCTCGACGACAAGGTTTTACAGGTCGTCGTAGCAACCGAGAAGTCTACCTAGCAAATTCAGCGTCTGCGGACTACTGCTTAGACAAGAGCAAAGGCCGAGGTTAAGAGTATTCAAATTCCATGTGCAGAGAAGATGGAGAAGCGGTCTCGATCTGATGGTTCCGGCGGTCTAGGGCGCTGCCAATCGAAGAAGATGTAGTCCGGTGAATAGGTAGTTCAACTGTAGCGCAGCTAGTTCAGCACCGATAAAGGATAACTATGGCACGATGATGGGCGCCTACCTACCTATGTAGTTTGGTTCCTGCTCTCCTCACGCATGGGATGCACTGGGGTGGTAGTTGTCGGAGGCGCGGTGTCATAGGGGGGACGGTACTGTGGCCAGGGGTCACTAGTTCAGGAATCACAGCAGATTAGTCCAACCCCGTGCCTCAAACAAGCGACGAGAGCTCAGCCCATAGAACCTCACTTTGACCTTCGAGGCATGAGATGCAACGGGATATATTTATCGGAGACACTGTGCCATAATGGGGACCAGTACTGTGGTCGGGTGTCACGAACCGCAGCAGATTGGTCCAATGCCGTGCTTCATACAAGCCACAAGAGCTCAGCTCATAGAACCCCACTTTGACCTTCGAAGGCAGCCTTTCGCACCCAAAGAAGCACTGTCATCTCCTCACCTGCAAGATTTCTTCTTTTCTCACTTCCATCCCTTCTTCATCGCCTCTTCCATCAAAATGTGGCGGCGACTCTTTGTCGGCCGTGGCCGCCAGAACCAAGAGCCTCCAACAGGTGGCGATGCTAAAACCCAAGACGAACCGACGCAGCGAGATCTCTGGGCCGAGGCATTTGACAAACTCGACAAGAGCACTCAGGAACAACTCCACCTAGGGAAGGTACAGAATGAAAATCAAAATTCGCTCAAGAACCAGATCGACGGCCTCCTAGACGAGGTTAGAGCAAAGCAACGTGTATGCGAGGGCAAGGCCTGGAAGTTCACTGTCGGCCACCACGAGATTGTGCTCCGCGATCAGGCTGTCATAATTATCAATTTCCTGACCCAGATCGGAGATATCGCAATACCCTTTGCGCCGGCCCAAGCGAGCATTCCTTGGTCTATTGTCAAGAATGTCCTGAAGGTATGGACAACTCTGCAGTTTTCGTATACTGATATGTCCATTGCTCCTCAAATCTCGACATCGTCGATCTTGGACGTCCCCAGGCCTGTTGTGCCCTCGACGAGTCTCAAATCCGAGAAGAGTAGTCTTATTCATGGCATAGTTCGCCCACGTCATCGATGCTGATATTGCATGTAACTTAGATACCCGTGTCCGAGTCAGCCCAGATGTGTGCTCTTCTGGCGGGTACTGCAGCGGTCAGCGCCGCAATTTATCGTGGCATGTTGTATCAGCGCATATATGCCCCTAATAACACACCGCCAGAGGCACTAGAAAATCTACACAGTGCCTTAGTCAACCTATACCAATCCTGCCTCGAGTTACTAGCCTGCTCGTCTAAGCTTTTTTCCGCAAACGCCGCCAGGCAGACTGCCTACGCACTCTTCCACCCAGGAAAGGCTGTTGGACTCATATCTCAGCTAGATAAACTGGAAACTAAGCTCGCCAGCGAAGTCCAGCTATGCGAAAGCAGTCGGAGTGCTGCCGCTGATGAACAGCTTGTTGAGAGAATGCGTCTTCTCGAAGCTCCCATGAGCCGCGTTGACAGTAATGTAGCTTCCCTCCTCCAAAAGATGGGGGACGCCGAGCAGCAGGAAACTTTGAGTTGGATCTCCCCTGTAAAGTACGGGGCACATCATGATACCGTCAGAGAGGCTCGCATACCGGACACCTGCCAATGGCTACTCAGGCATACGCGATTTCAAGAATGGGAAGATTTCGGCTCCTCTGCAATTGTTTGGCTGCAAGGGTCTCCCGGAGCTGGCAAGACATTCTTGACCTCAAGGGTAATCGACCACATCCGCGCCCGACTCAAGAGCTCGCCGAATGATGAGGGCTTTGCTTTCTTCTACTGCAATAGGAACGAAGAAGAACGTCGAAAGCCACTGAATGTTCTTCGGAGCTTTGTCCGCCAACTCTCCTCACCTGTCGCAAAGTCCCGAAAAATACGCACCAGCCTTTGCAACCTCGTTCGAGAGGCTCAGCGGTCAGGCTCTGAACTAAGCATGGAAGTTTGCAAGGCGCAGCTGCTGGAGTCGATAAACTTGTATCCGAAAACAACCCTTGTTCTGGATGCCCTGGATGAATGTGACCCCGTGCTACGATCACAGCTCTTCAAGACAATCGACTTCCTCATCTTCAATGCGGAGCGGCCCCTCAAGGTGTTCATCTCAAGCCGGCCAGACTTCGATATTTGGAGTAGATTTGTATCGCGACCCAACATTGAAATCCGTGCTACCGACAATGGAGAGGATATAACTAGGTTTGTAAACGAGCAAATCACCGAGCACCAGCACTGGAATCGCATGTCTCCCGAGTTGCGGGAGACAATTATCACAACGCTTCTCGAGCGTAGCAATGGAATGTTCCAGTGGGCAAACTTGCAAGTCAAGCAACTTCTCTTGCTCAAGGTAGAGGACGATATCAAAGAACGTCTCGGAAAGCTGCCCAAGGACCTTGGCGAGGCCTATAAGGAGATTTATCACAAGGCAGCCTCGGACCGTCACGCCAAGGCTATCGTGGATAGCGCATGCAAGTGGGTTATGTGCGCCATACACCCTCTGACGACCATAGAGCTTGTTTCCGCCCTTAGCCTTGACATTGAAGGCGACAAGATCGCCTGGCGCCGCGGTGTGGACGAGGATCTGATGCGAGACCTCTGCAATAATTTGCTCGTGCTGGACTCGCAGCTTAAGGTTTGGAGGTTCTCCCACCTCTCTGTGACAGAATACTTCGAGGAAACCCACTGTAATCTCCGTGAAGCCCACTGTTATGCAGCCCAGGTGTGTTTGAGACTTCTCGTCGAGACTTTTGGATACCAGCCCAGCCAGGCCAAGACTGTGACCTCAAACCAACCTAATATCTACGAGAACGACCACGATAAACAGCACCCGTTCCAGTCTTATTCACAGTGTCATTGGCCACTCCATGTGCAATATTACGATTCCCATCTCAAGGGAGGAGAACAAGCAGATGCAAGCTTGTCAACCCTTTTGAAAACCTTTCTAGGATCGCCCGAACACAGCAGCGATCAATACCAGGCATGGTATCGCGCACTCACATTGCCTACCAGAATGAAAAATCGGCGAATACGGCCTGGTTATTCCCTGATGCCATACAACGTTGAGGAATTGGCCCCCGAAACTGTGTCGGCTTTTGCGATGTGCCGCTTTGCTTTTTACGCCGTTCTGCGTGACTGGTGGGCAAGCTTCAACCTTGAAGTCTCCTTGAACAACACCCGAGGTGACAATCTCCTCGTACTAGCTATCCGTGGGGGCTGCCTCCCCATCTGCGAGATTCTCTTGCGGAATGGGATCGATGTAAACGCACAGCTCAATAACCTCTATCCAAGTGCGCTTGTTGCTGCAGTGGTTAGTGGAGAAGTCGATATAGCCAAGTTGCTAATCGACTACGGCGCCCAGGTCGACCTACCTCTCGAGAATGGTAAACTCGGCAGTGCGCTTGCTACTGCAGCTTTTAAGGGCAATGTCGGCATGGCTAAACTTTTAATTGACCACGACGCCCAGGTCGACTTACTTCTGAAGAATGGTCAATTCGGCAGTGCACTTGATGCTGCTGCATCTAGGGGCAAAGTCGACATGGCTAAACTTTTAATTGACCACGGCGCCCAGGTCGACCTACTTCTCGAGAATGGTCAATTCGGCAGTGCACTTGCTGCTGCTGCAGCTAGGGGCGAAGTCGACATGGCTGAACTTTTAATTGACCACGGCGCCCAGGTCGACCTACTTCTCGAGAATGGTCAATTCGGCAGTGCACTTGCTACTGCAGCAGCTAGGGGCGAAGTCGACATGGCTGAACTTTTAATTGACCACGGCGCCCAGGTCGACCTACTTCTCGAGAATGGTCAATTCGGTAGTGCACTTGCTGCTGCAGTGGTTTGGGGCGAGCTCGGTGTGGCTAAACTTTTAATTGACCACGGCGCTCAGGTCAACGTAGCAGTTCAGTGTGGCGATTTCGACAGCCCTCTCGCGGCTGCAATATGCAGCAACTACACTTATTTTCAGGAAGATGCTGCTGCTGAGATGGTCCAACTGCTTAACAGCCGTGCAGATTTCGACGCGGTGCTCGACAGTGGTCACTTCGGCCGGGCGGTTGTCCTCGCAGCCCAACGGAACCACGAAACGATGATTACATGTCTCGTTGAAATTAGCACTCGCACGGCTGACCAAGAACGGCGAGCTGCCGACTGCGCGAAAGCCTTGGCTGTTGCCGCCCGCTGGGGCTCTGTGGAAGCCACTAGGGCAATGCTACACGCCGACGACAAGTTCAAGTTGAAGCCGAGTGGAGCGCATCTCCAAGCCGCTCTGCGAGCTTCGCGAGAGAGCTTAGAGATGGCCTTCGGCTCCGAGAGCGAACCTCGGTGGTGGGACTCAGAGGTTGCGTGGGAGAAATGGAAATGTTCGCCTGAAAGGGAGCATGACAGAAGGATGACAGCGAAGCTTCTCTTGCAGTGTGGTGCAGTTGATGAAATGTGAACATGAGTGAAGAAAAACCTCTGCTAGTTAATGAATAGTAGCTGTAGCCTCACGTACACCGTTAGGCATATAGGTACACTTATCTCAAATGCTTCACTGCTTTACAGCTAGATACAGACCCGATAAAGCAGGTATTCAAGCGCACCCCACGATCGTCCAAGCAGCTCTCGACGTGTAGCTAGGTGACAAGGTGACAACCATTAATTTCATCGGCTCTTGTAGCGCCTGCAATTCGTGCGAACCGAAAATCTGGCAGTTCGAAGGTAGGGTGTTACTAGTATACAAGAATGTGTATGTGCCTGCGAAGAGGCTTCTTTTGGTTTATTGTCGACAATCTAGGCGCGCCCTGTTTCGTATACTTATCTTGCAAAGGTAGGCAGTAATTATTCAGGACCTCGCTTAGGGATACATAGAGTGCTATGCCCAAAGCTTTCTAATTGTGGCATACCGTTCTTTCATTTGTGGGAATAGATAACTGGGTAACTGTCCGTTGAGGTTCTGCAGTCATCGTACTACCTAGCCCTAGCTGATGCAACTCTTGTCTATCGAGAGATGTGAAAATAGGCTTCCTAGGATGAACTCCCCCACTCTTTCTTGCCTCGTTTTCATTATGGTCCTTTCCCCTCCGCATTAGAATCCTAATGTGGGCAAGGCCACTGCTAATCGTAACCGAGCCGAAATTGTTAGATAAAGCCTTGGGCGAGACATGTGCGCCTCGATAGTATGGCTGTGCTCTGAAAGCCCGCGCTACAAGGTACAAACCCATCGGGTCTTGGATCTTCTTCTTGCGCCGGGCCAGAAAGCAGCCGCTTCTGACAGGAAAAGGAAGAAAGCAATGCCCATCTATGATTCCACCGCCAACTCTTGCTTAGTTCCGAAAAACTCGTTGAGTCTTGAGCATACATAGCGCACCGCCAATGAGTTCGCCAACAAACGTATGCATCATCCTAACTTAGGGGGCACTTGATCTAACTTTCCTGGTAGCGCTGGACCTCATCGCCGCCCTGCTTGCCCCTTTTGTTCTCCTGCCCGCCCCCACCCCCGACCGCTAACTAGCGCTACAGAGCATGTTTAGCTTGTGAACAGAAACCCCGACCTTGCCAAAAGGTGCGAAAAGGAGCCACGCTGCTTGGCAGAGGCTAGGTTAACTTATTAAACTAGGGCTAGAAAATTCCTAGGTCATTCGATCACTCGGCGACTAGCTTCTTTAGTGGGCAGCCCCTTTTAAGGCTTTTGCTGTGTTCATGCCATCGATCGAATTGCAGCTGGCAGTCTCACCCATGCAATATCAGTATCTATACCGTTCCCCTTGCTCTCGAATGCCGACCCATGCAAATCGGACTTGTCCAGCATGTTCAAAGGGGCTTTCGACCGGTGTGCTCCTCGTACCCTGGCTTGCCATACACACCGAGGGCGGCACTCCCTGTTTCAATCCGACTGGCTCGGTCAAAATCGACGATGACCCCCGCGTTCTCCAACAGCTCATAGGCGAATAGCGTTGTTTGGCCGTGCCAATCAACCGTTGCGTGTACCTCTAGCGTGACATTGAGCCGGGGTTTTCGCTTGACCAACGCTGTCAAGCCCAGCACCCCAGTCCGCAACACGCGGCACAGTCCATTCAGCGTTGCTCCTGTCGCTGGTGTTGGACCAAGCCACCTAGCCCCCTGCCAGAACTTTTGCTGCCACGCATGCTTTAGTGCAATGTACGGAGTATTACACAGTACGGATTCTAACGTAGTACCACCCGCATGCCACCACCTCGCCAACCAGTATTTTCGGCAGCCAGTGGCAGGGGAAAGCCCATCTGTAATGCGCTCAGGCACGGTTGGCACCCCTGATAGACCTCTTCGAAAGGCTAGCCCTGAGGCGTTAGCTCTGACAGACGTACAGTAAGCGGACTGGGAATGGCTGCGGCGCGAAAGCAGTTGGTTGTTAGGCCGACTCGAGAATTCTGAAGCCGATCAAGTAGGTACTTGGCAAGTCCGCCTCCTTTACCGAGTGCATAGCAACAGTCGTAGCAGCTGTGGCAGACAGGGAGCATACAGAGCAGGCAATAATCTATCCAAGCTCGCCCCCGACCACATTGGGCGGGTATATCTTCGTATGACGCGCTTGGCCGCTTGCATCCACACAAACTCATCGTATGTAGCCGAAACATCCGGGTTAGCCGACCGGCACACTACCACTCACATGCAGGCCGGGGATGCACGAGGCGGCACAACCAAGATGTCGGAACCATTGGGAGGTCACCTCTGCCGGGCCTTCACGAGCAACTCGTGGTCAGCCTCAATAGGCGTAGATCACCAGCTGCACCGGCGCCTGGAGGCTCGAGCGCACAGTCTACTGTTCTTAGTCGCCTCCCACCCCCCCTCCCAACCCGCTTTTGGTTTCTTGGCGCGATGGTTGCCAGTCGAGCCAGTCCCCTTTCCACAGCCCTGCAGCTTCTGATGTGCATTCGAGTTTGCTCGACTTCCAGGGCCCCCAGTTGTCTCGTCCAGGGCAGCCTGTCAGCTGTCAGGTTAGCCTCAAGCCGCGTCGTGTCCCCATGCACTCGTGTCAGGCAGCGGTCAGGGATGAGAAGACCCGAGCGACAGACAGCGCGGGGAAGGCTGTGGGTTCTTTAGGAGCCGGCCTCTCCCAAAACACAACGCGGGTGGGTCTCTTGTTCAATCTCTGGCCCCCTAAACTGCCATTGTCTCGAACATCACCTTCCTGCACCTTCTTGGTGTGAGGTAGTCGTCGAATACCTCTCGTCTGTCTTTGGCTCGAAGTGCCAGACAATACTGACCTGGGCCTTTTCTTCGCCTCAGGTTTCCGGGCCACGGTCCCGGAAGAGGCGAACTGAGCGCCATGGCGTCGAACACAGCCAGTTCCGAAGGGGTTGACCTGACGGAAGACCGGCGATATGTCACCTTCGTTCTCGTCGGCGTATTATTGCCCTTCACAACTTTCTTCGTGGCATTGCGGTTCTACTCCCGCGGATACATGAGCCGCAATCTTGGGATTGATGACTGGATGTCGGGATGGTCAATGGTGCATCCTCCCAATTGCAGCTGTCCTTTTATCTGTGCCGTCGTCTAATGTGGGAGCTAGATCATGACCATTATTACCGGAGCACTGATGGCGGCGGAGGCCACAACAGGTCTCGGTCGCCATAGAGCCTCTCTGACGGACGAAGAGTATCGTCAGTACATGAAGGTACGTTGATTCTCGCTCGCCTCTATGTAATAGATCTGTATCCAGATGGACAGCCCGAGATTGATGATTAGTGTAGGTATTTTATGTCGACGTCATTTTCTATATTGGTGGCCTCGCCTTTATCAAACTACATGTCCTTCTGCAGTACTTCAGGCTTTTCTCCGTCAAGATGAGGCGTCTCACGATCTGGGTTACCGTCGTGACCTGCATCTGGGGCGCGGCTAGCACGCTGGCGGTCATATTTGTGTGCTGGCCTGTTGAGGCCTTCTGGGACAACCGTGTACCGGGAGTGTGCATTCCGCTGGAGCCGCAGTGGTATGCTAACGCAGTTGGTGAGCGGTACTCTGTCCGTGTTAGGTTCCCCATGGTTTGAGGGCTGACGTGACGTTCAAGGCAACATCATCACAGATCTGATCATTTTTGGCCTTCCGATTCCGATGCTCTGGCGCCTAAACCTCGAACGTCACCAACGTATCTCCCTCGTCGCCATCTTCGGGTTGGGATTCGTTACATGTTGTATCTCTATTGCCCGAATCGGGTTCCTCCACCTCGTCGAAGAGGACGAGACGTTCCACAACACGGAAACTTCGGGATGGACAATTGGCGAAATGTGTCTAGCGATGATTGTATCTTGTATTCCCACCCTGCGGCCCATCCTCCTGCGACTATTCCCAAGCCTAGCGCACAGCCAACACAGCAGCGAACCCCCGGCGCTCCCCACCATCAAAACCTTTGGCGGCGCATTTGTACGAAGCTCCCGGCGCGAGAGGAGCCAAAACAGGGACGCCATCTCCAGCGGACGTCGTGGTAGTAGCACAGTTGAGCTCACTAAGCTTGATGACGCGGAGGTAGGAGTGACGAAGAGCCAGTCTGATAACGAATCTCTTCCCCGAGAGCGCTCGCAGACAGACACTCGAGGCACGGATGAGCTGCTTGGGCTCAAGATTGGGACTGAGACAAGGGTCCATTCGGCGGCTCCCTCGCGGTTGATGGGCGCCACGTCGCCGACAGCCAGCATACGGCCGGAAATTCGAGTCCAGAGAGACATCACGCTGAGCACGAGCTCATCGGCGTAGGATAGGACCCGGGGAGTGGGAAGGATGTGTTGAAATACCTAATTAATCTTGATACCCATGTTAGCTGCAGAGCTCGTAACGACCAGGCGCATTTTATGGCTCGATAGGAAAGGACGCATCCCAATGCGGGGCACTGAATAGCATAGCTATGATGACTAAATAGAGTCAGTGTCTATAGTAGGAGTTTTGCTTTCTTTAGGGTGTATCCTCGTACTTAGTGATACGTGCCCACGAGTTAGTGTGACTTAGGAGCGAAAAAAACGGGTAAGGAATTAGACGAGACGTCACAATTAGGAAGGGCTCGCTGCGTAGCATGTTCTATTCCTGTACGTCTCAATACTAATAGGTAGATCTGATACCCACGGTACCCGCCTATCCACCTTCTTCAAATACCCCACAACCTAGCCGTTAAGCTTCTGCAGCCCGGTTATCCTGTCCTGGGTCGGTAGATGCTGTTACAGCCTGTGGGTGTGGAGTGCCATGACTCGAGGGTCGTCCACTAGCGAAACCTTATTTCCAGCTGCAGATCTCAGCGGCACGGATAGTTAAAGAGATTTCAAGTTCAAAATGTTCAAGTAGAACCCATACTACGGGTATTAGACACTAGGACCCAGTTCCCAGAGCGTCAGAACCGCATAGCGGCTTGTTGATACACTCTCTTCTTGTTCAAAGTACTTTCTTAACCGACGCATGATGGTACGATCCAAATAAAATCTCAAGGGATGCTACCAAGGTAGGTAGGTAATATAGCTTTATTCGTCTCTTCCATTGACTTAGTAGCGATAACGAAAAAGGTAAGTCTAATGCCAAAGCGGCCTGTTGCTCGGTGACATGTGAGCGCCTCGGAATCCTACCACAGGTGGTTACCCTTGTCAACCACATCAACCACCTCGGAGTCTTTCTATAGATGGACGAGGGTCAGTAGTTTCTTAGATTGGGTGTGTATGGAGCTACCCAGAGCATGTTTTAAGAGCAGGAGTTTAAGTGGTAGTGATATTTGATGAAAATTGCAATAAAGAACACCAGGAAGACATACCCATAGGTGGTTACCCTTGTCAACCACATCAACCGCCTCGGAGTCCTTCTGTCCATGGCCGAGCGTTAGTAAATTCCCAAGGTGAATGTTTATATAGCCAGATGGAGCGTTTCTCAAGAGCAGGAGCTCAAATACTCTCGATATTCGGTGAAAACGGCAAAAAAAGAACAAGAGAGAACGTACCCATAGGTGGTTGCCCTTGTCAACCACATCAACCACTTCGGAGTCCTTCTGTTTATGACCGAGTGTTAGTAAATTCCTAAAGTGAAAGTTTATGTACCTAGATATCTAGAGCGCCTCTCAAGAGCAGGAGCAGAAATGTTCCTTATATTCGACGGAAACGGCAATAGAGAGCAAGGGAGGACGTACCCATAGGTGATTACCCTTGTCAACCACCTAATCTAATCAGCCGATGTTTTTTGAAGTTTGTTAGGATGGCTATTTACCTCTACTTCGACTGCGTCCTTCGACAGTCTGTTGTGAGCTACCGCCTCCCGAGACTCTGTCAAGCCCGCAGGTAGAGCAGCGACAGCAGCAGGGACTAGGCAGAGAACCTTTGCGATATCGAAGGCTCTCATTTTGAAGCAGTTGATGGTTTAAAAGTAGGTATAGCTGCTGTAGGTGTGACTGAGGGTGCGTTGGTGTATTAGTCTGACTTCTCGCCCAAGGCCAGGAGATTCGATCTTTTTATACCCCGGCGCCGTGAATTGCTTGATCGCCAGATTCCCAAGCGCCACAACGGCTTCGTAGCGAGCTGCACTGGCTTGAGGTGTCTCCCGGACCATGTGATTGGAAGGTCTTCCCTCGAGACATTAGCAGTCCATCAACATGGGGCACCATGCACCGCTCGATTATCGGGTATGGGCAAGTAGAGTAGATTGTCTGGTTTGGGGAGGTGTTTACATAAACTTTGTTATAGGCAGTGGGTAGTACAAGAGCAAAACGGGAAGACTTTCCCAAGGCGGAAGGTGTGGAAAATTGCAGCTATGGACACTAGTTCAGCTTTGCTATAAGGGGGAAGCGAAGGTCTTTTTCTTTTAGGAAAATAGGTAAATAATATTAAATAATCATTAAAACCAGGCCTCACATTCGCTAGTTGCGTTAATAAATATTCGCTTTTTGATGTTCCGGTGTGAAAAAGTTTAACTCTACTGCAGTACAACTCCCTCTACAGTTGGGATCGATATCCACCGAGCGTGCCGTCGAGGGTTATCCGTCCGAAATGGCGACCTAGCTTATTATCCTCCAAGCTACCAAGTTACTCAGCCATAACGTAGCCTTTGTAATCCAGTGGCCTGTGCGACACGTTGCTACTACAGACACATGACTCAGCTGGACTACACTAGAAGGCTCAAGGGCGGCTTGTACCGCTAATACACCAACAATGTTGCCAAACGAGTCCAGATATACTAAGCAACATTGCTGATCAGGGAGCCAGAGCCGATACTTGAAGTTGAAGAACGGGTTGCGGTTCGGCTTGTGGAGAGCATGTCCGTCTTGGGAGTAAGTTGTGCTTCTGCCGTCTGCCGGGACCCAACGGTTTGTCTATTGCGGAATGAGTTAAAACCGGAGACGTTGCTGACTGCTTTGAGATGGAGGCTAGCTACGCTGCGTGCCAAGAACATATCCCGTAAGCTGGGTATTAGAGGTGGGACTCACGGTAACGCGCTCCAATACCCAGCCAAAACGCTATCAGGTAGGTTTCCTATGCTCGCATAGCAAGACATCCGGTAACGCCCGAAAGTGGGTGATCCAGAAGATGAACTATGTCTATATACAGTCGCATCGCATGTTTAGCCCTTGAGTGTCCCTGCCCTAGCATATCGTGAATTGCCATTACAATGGCGGCTGGAGATTGTAGGATTATTACACAAGATGAGCGCAGTACCTGAAATCTCCGACAATCTAGTATTTAGACCATGGAAAGTACCCTGTATCTGGACCCCAGGGCAATTGTCAGGGGTGTAGGCCTTGGCCAGATTATAGCCCGCCCCCTAAAGTTTGTTATCCGACCCTTTTGCCACCTATAATTGCCTATTTTCTACAAGGGCGTGTTACACACTAATGCGGCTAGTCCGAGAATCAACATTCTTTAGCGCGCCTCGACACTGATATGTAGTCCAGTGAAGCCACCGGGTGTGCCATAGTCTGATCTCGCCTGTGTAATTCCAAAAAGGGCATATCTATTCATGCGTGTGTGGCGCGTCGGCGCACCGCAAGCGATCCGATGTGGTGTTCGCCTAGGTTAAGCATTGTTTCGGAAGGTATGTTTCCACGACTTTCCTATTTTTCGTTAACACCTGCCCTTGGCCGGACCCACGCGTGCTCGTATTTGCCCCTGCGACGCTATTGCACTAGAGAAAGACGGATCTGGAAATATTGCTGCGCGAGGCACGCTCGTTTAATGGCGCGAGTCCATGGCTGAAGGATTGTGGCATCAAGAGAGCGCAAAGCTTGCCATATCTCTTGAACTAGTCCCCAGCCTGTCATTGGGTGCGGCTCACCCCAGGCTCAGCTTGATTGGTCCCCATGCGCCGTCCTGACAACCTTATGGGGTAAGAACTCGCAAAATACCTTGCCCACCTGGCCATGGCTCATGCTCTATATGCGCGTTCTATGCCTTGCTATTCTGGTTTCTCTTCTCTCGGTGACCTAAGTTCCGCTCGTCTTTCCGTCAACCCCGCTGCTATTCACCATGGCGCCGACGGAGGCACGCAGATATAGACCACTGAAAGGATATGCGGACGACGACGACGATACATCTGCGAGCGATCGTCAACAACCATATTTAGCTTCCCCGTGGAAGAACCGCCGAGTTCAAGTGGCTGTTGCAGTCCCTTGGGCCGTGGTCGCCTTGCTAGGTGTGCTAGTCGGCGGGTTATGGCGCGGGAGCACACGAAGCTGCCAATCTGCCCAGATTCTCTACTGTGAGGGATTTCCTAGAATATATGGGTTGAAATGCTGCGATAGAGCTAACGGCGGTGTTCCAGCGCCGGCACAGTCGGTCGTCGAATACAAACCCACGCGGTTCACCCAGGGCTTCGAAGACGACAAATCACCACTCCAAGGGCCACCGAATGAAATGCGAGATCGTGCCTGGCAGGATCTCTATGGATGTGAGAAATAATATCTATTATTCGTGTTTGCCGACTCGCTGACGTCTACAGTTGGCATTTTGGGCGTTTCGAGGGAAGAGGCTGCATTGATGCCGAACAGGACGGGCAGGCTAGCCGGCACGACCGACAAATATTTCGCTGAGCTCGATGTATTCCACCAGCTACACTGTCTCGTGAGTTTCCCTTCGTCCTTGCGCTTGGAAAGAACTGATCGGTGGCCTTCCGGCCCTAACAGAATATCCTGAGAATGTCGCGCTACCCGGAGCACTACCGCCAGCAAAACACGCCCGAGGCGAATGAAATTCTGTCCTACTTCGACGATGAACATATTGAGCATTGTATTGACACGATCAGACAGTCTATCATGTGCCATTCTGACATCACGCCGCTAGTGTACCAGTGGGATGAGACGCAGAAGCGGATGAGAATACACGGAAATGTGGTCCACAGCTGCCGAGATTTTGACAGCATCAGGGATTGGTCAAGAGAGCGTAGCATCGTGGAGTTGGGGTTAGAGCTGGATATGTCGCAAAACCTTATGGATGATACGCTCTAACCCGGCATCGGGCGTAGCTAAATGTCACGAGGCGACTGGTTATGCCGACTGTCGTGGACGCACGCGGGTAGCTCCTTTATAGAAAGATCATACCCGATTGTTTCGCAAGTGGAGTGTGCCTAGTTGATCCGACTCATCACCCTGACTCAACGGGCAGTTGAACTGGATGCAGGTTCGTGAACAGCACAACCGAGGATTGAACGGTCGTCGTTGCTCGTAGTCATTATATATTTTGGGTATCCCTTCCGATCGTGCATAGGTTTCCAGCGAGCTCTATTTACAACCAAGTCGAGGCAGGAGCTCTGCGCCTGACTGCTAAGCATGTCCTTATCCGTCCCTCTCTCATGCATGGTCGCCGTCTTCCGTAGAACGGACTGAGCCGGCCCTGGGCGGCTTACTAGCCCGTCGTATCCTGCTCCTACTGCGCGTCTCTTCTCCCCCGTCAATCCAGTCGCCCATCTCGATATCCCTTGACGCATTCAGCGCCGGTCCGTCGTCTCGGTGCGGCTTGCCTAGATCTAGCTCTATCACCCCGGGTGGCAGCGGCGGATGCTTCTGGCCCGACGGTGGCGCGACCCCCTGGAGATAGGGGCTTCGCTGGGACGATGGCGTCTGGAGCTGCACGTGGCGGGAGGTTCGGCGCTGTTGGCGGCGCCGGCGCAGACAACGAGGCATGAAAGTCTCGTACATGGTCTGGCGCAGCGTCTTGGTGGTGCCAAACACGATAAAGAGAAGAAGCCCTGGGGTCACAGCGGGCATATATCCCAGGATGGCGTCGCTGGCATAGCCGGAGGTCAGGTTCGGGGCTGGCGCCTGCGCGTCCTTGGTGACGTGGTCCTTCTCTTGGATGTGTGTTATGAGGGTGACGAGGATGAAGACCCAGAGCATAAGGGCCAGGATCGACAGGCGCGTCACCAGCCAGCCGTCGTATATGCTGTGCGGGTTGAGCGACATGCGCGCCCAGCTAACATTGGTCCCGGTGTTAGTCTCGATCGGGCGGCTGCTATCCGGGTCGGGCCGACGCCGACGGCGACGGCGCTCCCGATCTCGACTGCTCTGCAGCCAGGTGACTATCCCCTTCGCCTTGTACTGCAGCCAACCGCGCCACCGCTCCACGGTCCGCTTGGCCTGCACGTATTGCACGACGATGGCTACGAAGAAGCAGAAGCTCAGTACGCAGCTGAGCACGCTTAGGCCGTTCGCGATGACCATGTAGGCCGGCCAGTTGCGCTGCACGGCTGGGGCCTGCAGCAGGGCCACCGAGATTGCGGCGAGGAGGATGGGGAGGATCTTGGCGTATAGGTTGAAGTGTTTCTCGATGCGCTGGTGCGTTGCCCAGAAGCCGTAGACCGTTCCAGCGATAGACATGGAGCTTTGGGGCGCCTAGTCAGCCAGGCCCCGGTAGGAAGGCATACCAGCACGGAGGGAAGGAGGGCTTACAAGGAGAGGGCCATAGCGGCGGTGGCATTGTTGGTGAAGAGGCCTGGAACCATGCGTCAGTCGAGCGGAAAGCTAGGGAGCTGTCAGGGTGGCGCATACGAATGTTGGACAAGACCAGCCGGAAGCCAAAGTTGCCGTTGTTGAACCAGGCATTGGCATCGTTCGGGTTCGCTTGAATGTGGTGATGCTGCTCCCACATGAACTCTTCCCAGTGTCTATCGCCCGGTGCTGTGGTTAGCCGGGACTCGGGTGCGGCTCTCGGTAGACATGGGCCGGGGTGGCGGGATCGGCGCGAGGGGTCAACACTCACTCATATTCGTACATCTGCTGCACGATGCTGCAAATCGTGCATAGCAACGTGAGGTAGCCGATGAGGGCGATGTCTGCGGGCCAAATCGTTAGTTCCCGGAGGGATGCGGCAGTTCGCGGGCGGTGCGAGCGAAGGCAGGCGGGGGCGGCGCAAACTCACAGCTCAACCTCTCGTGATGCACCCACGTGAGCCATAGCATCAAGACATTGGCGAACAGGCACAGAAAGGTGTACAGAATGGTGATGAGCGCTGAGACCCAGACACCAGGCGGCAGCTGAGCCCACATTTTGCTGCGCGGCCGAGGCGCGTCGTGACCGTCAGCAGCTGCGCGAGCAAACCTTTAGTTGGTGTCGTCGGCGCATTGGAAGCTGGCGAACAGAGGGAAAAACTCGCAAGGCGGCGAGGGGAAGCCCCGGCCACCTCCCTACATAGTATAGGCACCACAGGAGCAAGTCCTTAGCGGAAATTTATGTGCCGGGCCAAGTCCAGTAGTTTGATTGTACAGGATACCCCCTACCTCGCCCCGCTTTGCTTGCTCGGCACTATGGAGCACTGCTACCCTACCAGCCACTCCTCTCTCGAAGCCGGAGTCCGTGCCTACATTGGGAAAGAGCCAGCAAAACGGGCGGTGCTGAATTCTGGGACCAAGCAATTGCCAAGTAAGAGAATACCTGCAGCTTGATGGAGGGGCTTACTTGGGTTCGGCCGGCGGGTGCGACTGTGTAGTTGTGTCTGTTGTTTACTCTGGAAGCAAACGGGGAAGGAAAACAGACGAAGAAAAGGGGCTTGCATGCTGTCTAGGAAAAAAGAAATGGCAGAAAGCCTCGGCCCTACTGCAAGTCACTAGAGTTTCACATGGCAGGCAAGGAAGAGGAGGTGAGTTGAGGGTGCCTGCTCAGGGCCTCCATTGGCCTGACGCGCCGCTATGCTAGTGCAAGGCCCGTGGGGTCCCTGCCAGCCTTACACTACTATATTTAGGCGGCGGTTCGACGCTATTTCTAGGCATTGATGGGGAACTGTTATCGACGAACTCTTGGTTGGTAGGGGTCCAGGCATGAAAAGTGCCGTTGTATTAGACTTCGCATTGGAGGCTGCGACGAGTAACACAGCAGCGTCCCAGACGCCAAGCTGCCACCGAGCATTAGCTTCCAGGTGGAGAATTTACATGGAGGTCGTGATACGAGCAAAACTCGAGCCAGTAGTTTGCTAGCATCACAGTCGAGTATCCGTAGGCCATTGAGCCTCGCCTCGTGTGGCTTGCAGTCCACGGCCGTGACGCCTGAACAAAGCTGCCCCTTCGCTGACACCCCAATGTCCCGGGTAGCTTAAAAGGTTAGTGGCTAGACCTTCCATTCGCGGCCTTGATAAGTCGAGCAGGCCAGACATATATTTTGCAAACGGGATAACCACCTACCGAGCGCGACAGAGTCTATTGAGGCCACCGACCCTCAAGAAGCTCACGAGGCGAATTTGCAGACTCGCTCTTCATTAATTACGCTAGTGTACGCAATGGCATAGACAACGCGCAATGGTCCCAGCGACGAGATACGCTGCACCCAGCTAGCCGGTACATGCCTGTGCACACCCAGCCCCTAACAAAGGGAGTGGGGGGACATGAAATTGTCCCCAGCGAAGATTGGTAACAGAGGTAATTTAGGTAAGGTATGGATCCGGCGAGGAACGTAGATATTCAAGGTGGTGGCGTGTATTAGAAGCCAATTTCCGCTAGTTAGTGGGGGCCCCGCATCTTCAAAGAGAAAAGAAAGGGTAAAAAAAAAACTGTCGCGGGGGAGCCGACTCTAGCGCAAGGAGTACATAAGAAGAATCTCATCTAATGGTACAGAATAGCAAGATGATCTGCTCGCCATTACGTAGTACCTCTTGTGCTCCAACTCCGGGCACGACTGGCCAAGGCAATCCTTACCTGACACACTTTCATTGACGTATTTCTCAATTGGAAGACCATCCCCTGGCACGCCAGAATACGAGGGTTGTTGAAAACCTTCAGGGGTTCAATGGGAGCTGACTATCACGTGCAATAGAGGGGTGCTAGTCTGTCTTAGGAGCCTGGTAGATGACGCGCGGTCTGTGCTTCAACGCCGCACCGCGCCGCTCGTTGGCGTCTGTAGCCAGGCAGGAAATTGGGAGGCCATGTTGGACCTCACCTCTTCCCTTCGTCACCGACAAAAACGCGCCAAAAGCTGAGTGCTCTCACCGACCGACTCTTCGCCGACCGTCCATCGCCAGAACCGCCTCGTTTCCCCTGTCGCTGGGCATCGACCGCCCAACCCGCGCCCGCCATGTCGTGCAGCAGCTGCTGTAACAACAACTACATGGGCTTGAAGCCCAACAACAACCCCCTCCCCATCCCGGCTTACAACCCGCCCCGGCGCGTGCCCACCCACCACGTCGAGGATGGCCGGATCGTCCGCCGCGGCGGCTTCGCCGACCAGCAGAAGCGGCGCCTGGCCGCCGTCGCCCGCAACCCGCGCCGCATCACATTCCGCGAGCTCATGGGCCTCCTCTTCGTCGCCTGGGCCCTGTGGCGCCTGGTCCCGCTCGTCTCTGAGGGCTACCAGCTCATCACCATGAACGCCGACAGCGTCTGCCGCAAGGCGAGCTACTTCTGGTGCATGCGAGTGCACAGCCGTATCGTCTGGTGGAAGACCCAGGAGTGGATCGGCCAGTGGATCGTCTGGCTGCCTGTGGTGGTTGTGGTAACGTTCGCTGCCGAGGCGGTCGGGATCGATCGTCTGTTCTGAGGGTGCTTATTCGAGTCGATTGAGTGAAGCTTGATATAAAAAGGCCTGTGGAGTCACCTTTGGGAGGAGGGACGCATCCACGCTGGGGGTCCCACCCCCGAGACGACTGGCCTGAGAAGGCATGGTGCGGGGATTTTCGCGGAATATGGTTTGTGGAGGTAACTGCCAAGGGTAGTGGGCATCGACTTATGCCCGGCGAGGCCGCTGATGGCGGCTTGGGAGTTGGCGCAGCTTGGGTACATCATGAGGGCTAGCTTTGTGCTTCTGGAGACGACTCCTGTCCCTACAATGTATCTTCTAGATCGCAGACTAATTGACCATTGCGAGCGCGGCTGGGAAATGCCCCCAACTCGCCCCAAATACCATTCCTGCCCTTTCCACTCACTGATCTGCCCATCCCGTTGACGACTCTGGTTTCCAGGGTCCCCCAATCCAATGCCGAGAGAGCCGAGAAAGCCGAGAGTTATAAGCTGCTGGTCGACAATGGAGGAACATAGCGCGCGAGGGAGCCAATGTTCAAACGACTGGTCTAATCTGGACTACGACTCACAGGGTCCGGATCCACACAGCCGCGTACCTTGGATAAAGAAGAGGCAGAATGGAATGGATTATGGGGACTATCATTGGGATGATCGCTGCTGAGCTCTTTAATGTAGCACGGGAGCTCCGCGCTCTTTATATACAGGAAGGCCCGGCTCGTAATAGAGCTCCCCAAGTAAGCTTGCCAGGATAGCTTGGACTAGTTTGTAGCACGCTTTCCGTGACAATAGCCGTCCAACACGATCTCCCTGATATATTGTACATGAGTAAAATAATTAACACCTAGCTTAGGCAATCTTAAGGTGAATGAGGTCTCCTCCAAAGTTTACAAGATCGTCTATGCTCTCGAAATCATTACTTTCGAAGCGCTTCTTCTCCAACTTGCGCTCTAGGTTCCTGGCATGTCTGTTGTGCGGCCCCAGGACGAGCAGGGCCAAGCTTAGTGCCCTCGCCACCCAAGGACGGCTTCTCTTCCACGAGGTTCGCTGTTGGTTCTCCGCTGCGAGCTTGAGGAAGAAGTCAATCACCAAATTCTCCTTAGTATCGTCCGGCATCGTGCCAACTGTGGACTCTAGCTTGTTGGCAATATTTTCCAACAGCCGATCGCATATAGCCCGATTGCCTTGGTGGATGAAGCCGATGTGTCCCTCGATCAGCGAGCAACGACCAATTTAGAGCATAACGGCCTCGTATCACGTTAGTTCAGGGCCTCGCCATTCCTATATTTGATCCACAGACATGTGCGGCGTGGAATTACTATCCCTGGCCAAAGCTTAAAGTTACTCTTGGCAGTCTTCCTTCGCGTACTCGAATACTACGAAGGCATCCTATTCTTGACTACAAACCGAGTAGGCTGCTTTGACAAAGCATTCAAGTCTCGCATCCATCTTGCGATCCATTATCCAGAGCTCTCTATAAATTGCCGCAGGAGGCTCTGGCATCTGTTTCTCTGCAAGTTATCGCAAGAAGAAGCGCAGATGTTTGATTCAGATGGAACATTGGATAAGCTCGCCCAAGAAGACCTCAACGGCCGACAGATAAAGAATATTGTCCGAACAGCTTCTGCGCTCGCTTTTAGCGACATGAAGCCCCTCAGAGCGGATCATATCTTCGGGGCGGTAAAGTCTATGAAGGATTTTGACGCAACCTTTGATGATCTTAGAAGCAGTAGCCTAAGAAAGTACTCACTACACGATGAGATTGCAAGTACTAGCTGTCTGAAAAGGAGGAGAATAGAGGTAGTTGACTAGGAATTCGATACCGTTTGCCTAATATATTTACTGTTTACTACAACATTGCGCCATCACTACAGAGTAGTAGGTATGGAAGGGGACAACTTGCGCCAGGGTACCTTGGCAAGGCCGCCTTCATCTCCCCTAAGCTGTACTGTAAGACCTGTGCTGCTATCAAGGCTTCCGGTTTCTCACTGGTTGGTCTCGCTCCACCCCCTTGGCCGTAATCCGCTAGCATGGTTGCAATGCGCCAAGATTTAAAACTGGGGACGGCGTAGTTCTTGAAACCGGATGCAACGCTAACAGTCCATACTGCAAAATTCGGATTGTTGAACCACGGCTAAGTACGTGGCAACAAGTGCTTTCTTCGCAAGCGCGTCTCTACGCGTCTCTAGTGGTGATTCCTGGCTCGAATTAGTTTGATACGGCAGCAAAAGCGCAGGCGCGAGCCACCTGAGGTGTGTTCTTCACCGCGCGCCCCCAGGGTCTCACCTCCCGGCTACGTGCAGATTGCTAGATGCCTAGATCTGACCTACGGTTCACGGTTCGAGCTCGGCAGCGATGGAAAAACGCCTACTCAAACCGGCTGGTTCTCAGCTAGAAGACGGGCGACGGAGAAAATTCCACACTCGCAGCAGGCTGGGATGCGCTGAATGCAAACGGCGCCACGTCCGATGCGACGAGCGACGACCTGCATGGTAGGTATTCTACGCTGCCTAAGTTAAAATGCGTCGTCTCAAGCACGCCGCTGACAAGACTGTCGATTACTCCCAGTCGCAACTGTGTCAAGTGGGGAGAGATGTGTGTATATCCCCCTGCTACTGTTCCCATTTGGGTGGCGTATGCACCCCCGATGCAGTCTACTTGCCGACTCGAGGTACCACTCGCCGATTCCGCAGTAGACCCGTTTTGTTCTATGCCAATTAGCATGCCATACGGTTCACGCGCTCTATTACACCATTGTATGTACGGCAATTTCTCTCACCTTGTCTTGGGGGTTTGGCTTACTGGTAAATAGTCGCTCAGACCCATGCACGTCTTGCCAGGTTCCTACCACAACCTAAGGACAATACCCAGTAAGGCAGAGCGGTGGAAATAACCCATAAATGAAATCTTATGGCAGTTTCGCTAACTCAAAATTTCCGCATAGAATTACTTTTGCCACCGAGGATCCCATCGCCTTTCGCTGTATCCTTCTGACAGCGGCCGCTCACTATGCAGCGAAAGCAGGTGGCCTTCACCATTACGAAAAGACTTTTCAATTTCATATGGCCGAAACCGTTCACTTGCTTAGCAAATTGATTACGACGAAAAAGGATATAGTATCCTGCGCCAACCTTGTTACAGCTCTCTGCGTGATCGAGGTAAGTCCTCTACGAGCCGATGCAATGATGCCCCGGGAGCCAAGGGCGGCTGGCTGATTCGTTTCTGACAGACTCGAATCGGCAATCTTGCCGCCGCAAAAGCTCATCTTCATGGGCTTCTGGCAATCATGGACCACATAGACGCTCGCACGCAGAGTCGTGATAGTGTTGGTTATGATGATCTTGCGCACCTCGAACGCTGCGTTCTAATGTAAGAGAAGTATTCGCGCGACTCTCTATGACACCCCCAAAGTTGCCTGGCTACACTCAGAGCTTGATGAAGAGGAACATTAACCGCGCTTCTAATCCATTTACACCGTGCATGCTAACCATCAACTCGCTATACAGAGCGGATACCTTCACGAATAGGCTGTGGGACCAAACCTCCCTACCCGGGTTGGAACGAGTGCAGCAGGTAACCTTCACCAAGGAGCGAGACGAACAGCTACAAGCCTTAGGATTGATATCATATCTTGTCAACAAATCACCTTCATTGATGGGCCCGAACATGATCGATGCCGGACTGCTGGCAACAAGCGCACGCTCTAGCACAAAACACATATTAGGCCACCAAGCGCCCTCAGCCTCTACCAGCACATCCCGCTCGCAGAGCCATTCCACCCCGGTTAGCCAGGAATTAATATCTATGTATATGGCGAGCAGTGCTTCAAGCCTGCTCACCTGGTTCGGCAGTGAGCTCTCGCCTGATACCGAGGAAGAACAAGCAACCATAGATACGATGGTGGAACCTGTTCCGTTTTACATCGCCGCCAATCAGTATTTTAGACGCATCTTGGGACGCCGGCCTGCCACACCTGGGGACGAGACCGAAATCCGGATGCAATGGCGGAAACTACGCATTTTGAAGAGGGGTATCCTAAATCTCGAAGCGTCTGCAAGCCAGCACCCCGCTCAACGAAACCTGTGGTTCTGGTACGTATTCTGCGGGTTACTCGGAATGGAAGCATTTCAGCGTCAGGTACAGCAGCCACTTCCGGGTGATATGAACAAGGAGCTTCGATCCTGGTTTGCCGGACGCGTCAGGGCATGGGCAAGGAGCCGTCGTATTACAAGATGGGAAGACGCCCGGGAAAACTTAGTATCCATATTGTGGCCTGAGTCGCCAGATGGGTTCCGAAATGAGAGTCTCGCTAAAGCGGTATGGGTCGATGCCCTGATTTCGACGTAGATGTATATAGACTCTTGATAGGCAGTCTAATACATTCTGTAGCATAGTCAGCGTAAACTCCACCAAGTCTGAACAGCCAAGCTGCCGCAATTGCAGGAAGAAGTAGGGATCATCTTCAATTTTGACGGTGTCATACCGCTCAGCCACTTCATAAATATCTCTTCTTCGTCGGATTGGCTGCGTTATGCCAGTTGGATCCCCCCCTATTCGTTCTGAGTCGACTGTGCCAGGAGGCATTCAATCACCAACCTGCCGGGGTTATTTGTCATTTAAGGATCCATTTTTTCTTACACTAGCCTACTATGTAGAAGTTCTAGTTTGTGTTTAATTACCAGTACCTAATCTCCCAGCAAGATTCATAGTCAAATCGACCCTGCATTCTTCCCATGGATGTAACAAACAATCTTGCTGTCGACACTGGCTAATGGTAACGTTCTTGTCTGTGCGGAGTACCAGGAGTAACTGGGACCCCATCACTGGATAAAATGGATTGCTGAACAGTCTTACATGGAGCAACAAATCAACTTGACACGGCTCTTACGATGCCACACATACCACCTATATCTACACAGCTCGCACCGCGCGCCTCTTTGATTCCGGCACATACCTTATACGTCGAACGAATAGAACCCACAAACAGCCCGCATCTCTGGGCTTAAAAACCATGGTACGATCAGGCCTCGCCTTTTGAGGCCGCGCAGTGCAGCGGAGCATAGATAGACGTCCTCATACCGGAAACACCAGGACACGCTAATCTACCCGGCGTCAATGTGGAGGCAGACGAGATACGTCGTGCAGTGCAGGCACAGTGGCCGGTCGAGCTTTTGCACCGACCAAGCAAGCAAGACGTTCTGGAAAGACTCGGGAGCTTCACGATTGCTCACTTCGCCTGCCACGGATCGTCAGACCAGAATGATCCCTCCGAGAGCTGTCTTGCGCTAAAAGGAGCGTCTGAATCGGAACCGGAAAGACTGAGCGTCCAAGATATGCTTAGTTTGAGCATCGGCCAAGCCTGGCTAGTCTATCTCTCGGCCTGCTCGACAGCGAAGAACGAATTCTCGCTGCTGATGGACGAGAACCTTCACCTAGCCAGCGCTTTCCAAGCTGCGGGATTCGGACATGTCATCGCATCCAGAGGGAGGGCCAAGGTACTGTTTGCGCGCAAGTGGCGGGGATATTTTACCGTCGACTAATGGCCGGCGCGTCTTCTATTAGTGGCCGGGCCGTGGCCGAGGCATTGCAAACTGCGGTTTGGGCAGTTCGCTCGCAAAATCTAGAAACACCGCATCTTTGAGCGCAGTACGTCCACTTCGGGTCTTGAGAATGAGAGATAAGGGCGCGGTTTTGCTAGCCGAGTATTGCTTTCATCCTGAAGTACTTGATGTGATTAGCATCCCTTTGCATAGAAATGCAGCTCTGTTTTGTCACCATTACTGGAGAGACAGGCCGAAGGGATCACATAAGAAATGATGAGGGATGGGCTATGTCTACTCTCTGAAAGCTGTAGCCATTGCAGCTGATCTCTGCTATCCCTGGAGAGATACTTTTGGCGCTCTCGCCTGAAATCATCATCTAGATTCCATCCTGTGACAGCGGCACGGCTCGCATGCTACTTTCTTGGAAACCATTGGTGGTACTTGCTGCTTATTCGTCGTTGTGGTGTGTCGAGGCGAAGAAAGGGTCGGCGAAAGAAGTCGGCGAAACTAATCGGAATATAATCGGCGTAACTGGAACACGCCGACCGTCTACCGGAGTAGCGCTGTTCTCCGAGAGGGGGTCTAATTGCCGCGAGTGACACCGCACCCCAGCGTCTTATCACAACGAGCAATCCCCGCTCAAAGGCGCCAGCATCTTACCCAGTCAATCCTGGACACATCTTCGTATAGTCAATTGAATCAATTCTTCATTTTCGCGCCAGACTCTGCACATTCTATCCGCTGCACATGTCAATATGCCGTCGTCCTCTGAGCAAGAGATCAAGGTCGGTGACTACGTCTTTCTGAGACTTCACCAGCTCGGGATTCGATCCGTCTTCGGTGTTCCGGGAGACTACAACCTCAAATTACTAGATTTCGTCGAGCCCGCTGGTCTTCATTGGGTCGGCAACTGCAACGAGCTTAATGCGGCCTACGCTGCCGATGGATACGCAAGAATCAATGGCATCAGCGCCTTGGTTACTACCTTCGGCGTAGGCGAACTTTCCGCTATCAATGGCATCGCAGGCGCGTATGCGGAGAAGGCACCTATTATACACATTGTTGGCACCCCCTCGCGCGAACTTCAGAACAGGCGTGTGCATGTGCATCATACCTTCGCTGACGGGGAATATCGGCGTTTCGCTACTGCACATGCATGTGTTACAGTTGCCCAGTCCAACCTCATGGATCCCACCACGGCTCCAGATGAGATCGACCGTGTCTTGGAGCTGGCACTATTCCACCAGCGGCCGGTATATCTAGAGATTCCTGACGACATGGTTAACGTTAGGGTGTCCCGAGCGAACTTAAATCTCAAGCCCAAGCTGGGACTATCGTTTGCGCCAGAAACGGAGAATGAGATCCTTAAAGTCCAAGAAATCGTTGAAGCTCTCCACTCCGCCAAACGGCCAGTGATCCTGGTAGATGGAGAAAGCAGAGGACTTGGTATTCTAGATCAGATCGACGAATTGATCACGACAACAGCGTGGCCTACCTGGACAACAATCTTTGGCAAAGGTCTGATTGACGAGAATCGCGACAATGTCCACGGCATTTTCCGAGGAAAATACGGGCCCGAAACGGCATTGGCCTACATCAATTCTGCCGACCTAGTCCTACATTTTGGTCCCCACCTCAGTGACACAAACACCTTCAGTTTTACCACAGTTCCCAATGAGACCGTCACGATAGCATTCTCGCAGAATACCGTCAAGAATGGGAGCAATATATATCACGATTTCCCTACGCGAAGATTTCTCTCCAAAGTGCTAGAATCGCTTGATCGGAGCCAAATTGTCCATGCCGAGGGACCACTGAAGTACGTCCGACCACAGTTGCAGCCCGGCCGTTCTGGACCTCTACTCCAAAAGGAGTTTTGGGGAGTTGTCAACTCGCTCATCCGACCTGGAGACATTGTATTAGCAGAAACAGGAACTTCCGCGTATGGAAGTCGAACTTTTGAGCTACCACCAAGGACGAGGCTTTTCACCTGCGTTACATGGCTTTCGATCGGGTATATGCTGCCGGCAACTCTCGGCGCAGCTCTGGCACAACGAGAGATACTCCAAGCCAAGGCCGATAGCGCAGAGAACAAATCCCCCAGAGAACGCGTGATATTGTTCATCGGTGATGGAAGTCTCCAGATGACAGCCCAGGAAATAAGCACCATAATCAGGGAGAAGCTCAATGTCACCATTTTCGTCATCAATAATAATGGCTACACCATCGAACGAGTAATTCACGGCCGAAAGCAGGTGTACAACGACATAGCGCCTTGGAACCATCAAGCGGCGCTGAATCTGTTCGGCCAGGATGAAGAGAGCGCGTCCCAGAACTTCTTCAGGGCAAAGACTTGGGAGGAGCTTGACGCTATATTTGAGTCCCCGCGATTTCAATCTGATGGTGGTATTAAATTGGTGGAAGTCTTTTTGGGCCAGGAGGATTGCATCGATGCTCTGCTGGACCTTCTAAACAGGCAGATATTGGAGGAAAATAACCACAGCTAGTGGTACTCGTTGTTGTTCATGACTGACCGGGTAACTTATCAAGGCACATTTCATACGGTTCTTAGTTCCAAATCCAGTATCCAGATCACCATGTTGTGCTGAAACTATGAGTTTGACCTGCACAGGTCGGTCTGAAATTGCTCTCCATCCGTAGAAGCCTTAAGAAGCCGGGGTTGGCGATAGGAGGACATTAAGTAACTTATTGACTGATATTTACTGGCCCATGTAAATGATTTTTTTGGGGTACTGAGTCAGGACTGAGATTAGAATAGTAACGGTTATTCCTAGTATTGCCGCTTTCCTAGCCTGGATCTGCTACCCTAGAAGAGTGCTTTCTGTTCTAAGGTCCAAACTGCATCATAGAAGGAAAAGAGATCCAGATATTCTTATTTAGCCCAGTTTTACTTGCTACGGAGTGTATGGCAGAATTGTGAGACTAGGTGTCTGCCACACCTGCCAGCCAGAAGAGAGGTTCGGGTCACCATGTGGAAGTAATCCGGCAAACCGCATACTAGAGTTGGTACCAAAGTCAGCCATCAGCGAATGATACGCGCCGAGACTAAGCCATGAAGCCCTAGCCCGTGGCGGCTAGATGGAAGGAGATATCGGCTTACATGTACGTGCCAGGGGCAATGTAACTCCCGTTCGCAAGCTTGCCGAACCACATAAACTGCTGCGCATTCTTCAGGCTGGGATAGAAGGTGCGCATTTCATGGTTGAATGGGAAGCTCGAAGTGCTCTCTTTGTTCATCGTAGAAGGATCAAAGATGCCAGCACTGGTGTCTCCATAGGTAGTGGCTGATCCAACATACTTGTTCTGTCCTACGGCAGGAGGGTACTTCCATTCGGATTCCGTCCAGTGGGCGGAAAATATCTGCCAGCAGAAGACAAGACTCGTTAGATAGAAATCTAAAAGAGGGAGGACTGGTAGATGATCAAGAGGGCAAGGCAGAGTGACAAGATCCACTTACATCCCAGCGAAGCTCCCTGACACTGTATTTTAGTTGCAGAGAGATATTCGGATAGCTGGCCACACTCGGTGACAGGTCGAAATTATAGCTAGATGAATATCCAGGTTAGCACGTACAAGCCCGAGAAAACACGGTCGTCCTACTGGAAACAGGAAACTCACGAGTGATACTGTTGAATGTTCTCGCGGTTTGGCCCACTGATCTGCTTGGGGAATCCCGGGGGGTAAAGATTGCCCGAGATCTGTGCGCGGAGGTCAAAGGCTGCCCCCAAATACGGTATAGAGAGCTTGTCCCCGTTGCTGCCCTGAATGACGACCTTGCCGTTGTAGATGGGTAGCAACGATGCGGTAACCCCCGTAGGTGGAGAAAACGTGAAGGTGGCCGTCTTTTGCTGTCCTGCTGCGACGCTGAATGTACCTTTAGGGAGCACCACCGCCGGGACATAGGACTTTGGCACTAGCTCGGGCAGCGATGCGATGTAGGCAGGGTTAAGCGCCGACTGCATGTTGAAGCCGCCCGCCGGCTCCAGCGTGAAATTGTACGTAACGGTGGACGTACCCGTGTTCGCTACCACGACGTTCCACGTACCGTTCAGATGCGCTGTGTCGTTGAGCGCGATGTTGTCGAAGGTCAGCTGAGTCGTCGTGCTCACGACGCTCCATGCATCCACTAGACCGGAGCCAACTTGTGCTACTGGTGCAAACGCCCCATAGTTGATCGGGATTGTTCCACCAAGTGGCGTGAGCGTCTGCCAGGGCAAGGAGCGGCCGCTAGCTACCAGGCGGTGCTTGATCCTGTAAGCCGTCTGGTTCCCCCACACGCTTCTGCCTCCATGCGCCGATATATACAGCGCAGCGACACCAGCCATCATTGGAGTGGCCATCGAAGTTCCACTCAGGACCGCCCAGCCCTCGTTTAGATAAGTGGAAAAGATGTTGCCTCCGGCAGCGGCCACGTCCGGACGCGTGCCCAGGTCGTAGGCAGGACCCCAAGAGGTAAACTCGGACGGCACTCCTCCAGAGATAGAAGGAATACCCTCTCCAGGACGAATGGACCAGTCCACAACTGGACTGCCGCCAGCTGCATACGCGCTCACGATTGCCTCGCCGTCGGCCTTGCTGATGGCCAATATGTTGCCGCGGGGTGATGGCACAACGGGTGTCTTTACGAGACTGGAGTCGTTGTTGTAGACCAGCAGGATGAAGGCGCCACCGGCTAGGGCGTTATTCATCTGGGTACTGATATCGCACTGCGCGGCCTGTTTCACCAGGACGATTGTTGGGGCTGAAGGAGCACTGCCAGCGGGGAGGGGTGCGCATGCTTGGGCATCATCCGACGTATTGAGCGATATTGGAACGACCGGCCAGACTGCGATTATAGCCAGGGGAGCCGGCTGTGAATTCGCGACGAAATAAGAGAAGCCAAAGCTGCTCGTCTGTCCATCTATGGTGGAGCTGACCGTCCCGCTAGGGAGGATGACCACGGGAGCGTCCATGGATGCAACCGCGATGACGTCCTTGCCAGCAGAGGTGTCGCTGATGCTGATGGGGCCGTCGTCTCCCGAGTCTATCCATGGCTGAGTGTCAGTACTTTCTTGGAGTGGATGTTTATGTAACTAATCGGAGCAGATCTCAAAGCAGGGGCTTTAATACTCCGAATGTATGGAGAAAGTGGGAATCAAGAACGCAGGAAGACGAACTCATCGCGGCTACCGTCACAACCACCCCGGCTGCCATATACCGCGCAGACAGCTCGGCTAGACCGTCATCCGGCCAGCCAGCGCCACCGCCCAGGCTGGCAGTAATGATATCACAGCCTTGGTTATACGCTGCGACGAAGGCGGCGAGAATATTATCACCGGTTGCGCCACCAGTCTGTTCACAGTCTCGGTAAGTTCGGGCTACATGCTTCTAATGGCGCTTGAGAGGAGAAACGTACAGCGCCAAAGACTTTGTATGAGTAGATCGTTGCGTCCGGAGCGATCCCAGTGAATCTACGCTCGAATTAGTCGAGAGTCCTGTTTCGCTTCGCAAGGGACAGATCACGGGAAAACCTACTCGTCGCTCTTCCCGGCGATGATTCCTGTTACGTGCGTTCCGTGCCCGGCTTGGTCGTTGGGAATCGGATCCGGAGCCGTAGTGGCAGGGTAGTCTATACAAGCTTATTAGCTCTAATTCATGCGGCCCAAGAGCCATGTTTGCCAGTTGGAGGGCAAAAGTACTCACCATCTCCCACAAAGTCATAGCCACCCGCGATCTTACAGCCAGTACCGAAGCATCCTCCCAGCTATCACTATGTTAACGATGACTGCCCTCAAAATGATTCATCGGCCAGGAAAGCTATAGACTTACAGCAGGATGGTTGAAGTCGACACCCGTGTCCACAACGCCGATTTTCACGCCGCTGCCCGTGAACCCGGCGAGATGGACCTTGTCGGCGTTGACAAAAGGGAGGAACGAATAGTTCGCATAATCGTCCCGTTTGAAGATCATCGACGGAACGGGAGCCTCGACCGTATAGTTCTTGGTGTTCCACGTGTTAACAGCTCCCGCCAGCTCCTGGACGTCCTGGCGTGTGTGATTCTTCCAGAAAATGCTAAGCCCCGAAAAGACGTCAGATTTAAACGTCCTAAGCACCTCGGCACCTTGGGCTTTGAGCCGATTTGTAATGTCGTCGATTTCCCCCTAACCTGAATGTTAACTGTGGATCGGCACCACGCTGAGTAGGAGGGGCACTGTACGGAATTCACTTCGACAATGTACCGGTGAGGTATAACCGTTGCATTGTGTCTGCTAGACGAGGGTCTCGGCGCCTGAGAGGCAGCAAGACCACCCGCAATGGGTAGAATGGCAAGGATGCTGGCTAGATGCATCTCGAGGAAGGTGTGTGGTTGATAGCACTGTCATGCAACCACCATGACGGTGCCATTCTTGCTTTATAGCCCATCTTTAGCCATTCCTCTGAATGCGATGATCGTGAAAGAGAGAAGAACTCAAGGGAAGCGCTCCGACGGTCCGTCTATCCAGAATCCTAGGGATAGCCTCACTAATCATATCCTCGGATTTCGAACGTTCAACCACTCGTATTTGCCTGGTGCATAGCGCCACCAGAAGCTTGCTGGGGTCTTCTCTTCATCTAGGTTAACTCATATCCAGGCTGCTTTTTAACCCTGTCAATGGGACGGGATGGTTCTCATGGCGCTCTAGACTATCGAGCGCCACGCGCGCGGGGTTGTGGCGTGGGATGACCGGTTGCGAATAGGTAGGCCATGGTTTGTGTGCAGTTTTGGGCGTAAAGGTGGCGAAGGGAAACCAGGATCCTGATATTTGCGCGGGTCAGGTACATAAACGCTCGCAGTCTGGAGCGAGAACCGCCGCACGGGGAAGAGCGGTATGCCGAATCGAGCTAGCTAGCAGGGCTGGTGCGGCATGATGACCAGAGCACTGGGCCCTGTTCGGTGTGGTACACAGCGTGGGATATACCTTCAGCGTGAGCAATAGTCTCGAACCCGGTGTGGCTTCGGCCCCTGCTTATAGGCAGCATTATGCGAAGCCGGCCGTATCCGCGTAACCCGCCGCGTTGTCGTCTAAATCCAGCGCTCGGTACCGCCCACGTGGGAGAACGGGCGGGTCGACCACATGGGCAAGTAAGCTTATCATTTCGGCCCGGCGAGCCTTACGCAGGCCCATTACAGCATCCCAGGGGCGGGAAGCAGCTAGAATCCAGATCAAGCCTTGGAGCCCCCACGAGCAACGGGATACGGACAGGGAAGTGCACGGACAAGGTGGTGCGGTGAGTGGGATGTGGGTGCACAGGCTGCTTCCGCGATTGGCCACCCGGCATCTCACCAAATGTGCTCAGCCGCAGGGATGCTCATCCCATCACGGGAGCTGGCATTCATTTGTCCCAAGATCTGAGCTACGGCGCATGGAAGAGCGAACGCCACTAATATTGTGCAACGGTGAAGGCTGCGGGAGGGTCCAATGGGCCGGCGACGAACAAGATAGAGGCGTACCAGCCCCCGCTTCACGGGACGATGCTCCGGGGATGATGGCCGTGCGGGCTGCCTAGCTGCAGTCTAAGCCTTGTGGTATAAGGCTCCAATGGGCAGCTTTCCAGCCAGCAAGGCTGAAACATAGGACGGGAAGAGGCATCGACCTTTCTTAGCGTGCGTTCCCGGGTTGCGGGTCCATCTGCGATTATAAGGTGCGTCGGTTCCACTTGTGGAACATTAGATGATAGAAAGAGGTGTTGGTTGTTTACTTGCAGAATAATATCTTCCTGCAGCCTCCCCCTGCTTGACCATAGCCGGTCCTGTTCCGTTTGTAAGCTGTGTCAGCCCTTGTCTCTCGAATTGCATAAACGCTGGCAATGATAGAGACTTAAGAAGAAGATCATGTGAACTTTGTTTAGTCAGGCAATGGAACCATGGTCACTTGGGCGACTGAGGGATAGATCGGTTAGACCTTATTCTCTATTGTTGATATTTGGTCGGCCGTCTCGCAACGGCTACCGTTACTCTTGCACATTACTCCTGACTCCTGTCCTGAAATTCGAGCCGTATCCTCGGAAGTGCCACCCATCTCCCATATACGAATATTTGACGCAAGTCGCGTCCAGGCCTCGCTCTCCTACTCTCTCAGTTGTGGTTCATAAGAATAGCATCCAGATCGAAACGCGTCACCACGTTCATGTTGCCCCACACCGCTTCTTGCCACAGCTTCTCGGAGAGTCCGGCGCCAGGGGAGTCCTTGGGCCAATCGATGCGTGTCAACACCTCCTTGGCCTCTTGCCAGTCCGTGACCTGCGCCGCACGGCTCCAAGTCCGGATTCGCTGGCCGAACCAGTGGCGAAGGGTCCGGAAGGGGCTGGTGTCATCCTCGGGACAGCCGCTGGCCTCCTGAATCGCTATCTGCGTCTTGGCAATAGTATAGGCTCCTGTAAACACCTTCCAGAGCCAAATCTCGAGGTCACCTCCAATGGATTTGATGGTCCCCTCGGTGTTATCGATGTCCTGCGTCAGTCGAATATACAGCCGGCTGTACACGTCGCAGTCGTTGATGGGCCGGTCGGCAACGACGTTGTCGACATACAGAGCGCCGCCCGGAGCGATGCGAGACCAGTAGGAATTGCTGAGCGGACGGGACACGACGGTGGACCAGTGATCGACCATCGGCCTGGACACGAGATCATAATTTTCCTTCACTTCCCTCTTGCTGGCTTCCATGGCGGCCGTCTTGAGGGATTCGACATAATCGATGGGCTGGTTCTGGGGGGCTTCGGTCGTGAGGTAGTCATCGATGAAACAGCAGAGGCGGCTGCAGTATCTCTCGCGGGCAAGGGGCGTCAGGATCTTCAAGCCATCGAGGTCTTGGTGAGCATAGGCTCGTGATTGGATCTCTTTTGCGGTGCTTTTCTTGCCAGTGAAGTAGGGGATCACCCTCAGGCCATCCAACCGGACACTTGGATCTTTGTGGGCGTTGAACGCTTCGTAGCCCACGTTTCTTGTCATCTTGGAAAGGCGAGGGTGCAAATAACCTGTTGTCGTGTATACAAACTCGTGTGCGCTAGCAGGAGAAGGATCCGTCAGTCGCGTTGCCTATTGCATCGAATCGCTGACTGCGACTTACACCGCAATGTAATTGCCAAGGATCTTGTTGCGTTCGGCATAAGTGGAGCCATCGGCGTCATCTAGGTCCTCTATGAGGTCCAGAACCGTCATCAGGCCATCGAGATGCGTCTTTGCGGCAAGTAGGTTGCCGAAACCGCTCTGGGCTCGGGTGTGAGCCCTGTTCTGCGATGCAGAGCAATGAAGAGGGGGGCGGGGAGACGCACCTCCACGACGCAAAGCGTAGCTATCAGCTTCACAGTTGCCGTCGTCTTCGTCGCGTCGAAGTCGTTTAAGCACTTGTTTGCCAGATTGATGCATTCTATCTTGTGGAACAAGTACGTGGACTCGAAGGTCTGGTACTCCCTCGTCTTCCAGGCATAGTGCAGGGCCGCGATGAGCAGGGAAGTCCGCAGCTCAATCGGATCCTGGCCTGCAATGGAGATGTTGCTCGCTTCAGCAGCCGACACCTTGCTGCCCCCACAGGCGGAAATAACTTTTGGTCCATTGGTCAGCGTCTGCCGAGCGCCATGAGCCAGCCTGCTGCGACCAACTTACAGTGGTAGAGCAGCTCTTTCGACCTATAGGCCATCTCGACCTGGAGGCTGTTAAACGGATCTATCACGTCTCCAGCAACCCGCCACGGAACGTGCACTCCTGGAAGGGTCGACTTGAGGCGTCTCCTATCCCGCAAGGGAAGCACCGGCCCTGGATATTCGCATATTCGTCCCAGTTTGGTGCAGTTGATGCTTGAAATGTGTGTGGTTAGCCACGATGTGCACAGTTTTTGATCTTGGTACGCTCGCTAGGCGATACGGTCGCCGACGCGCTTTTCGGATATTTGGTCCAAGCTGGATAGTCTGTTTGGGCGGCGGCCCGCGGGAGTGGTGGCTTACCACATAGGTCGTCTCTCATCGCAGCGCACGCGCCGTTCCTTGCAGGTGGAGCAGCCGCTGCGACTACGGTTGACAAAACGGTGTTTTCTATGCTGAGAATCTTTGGGAGCCATTTTGTTTACACGGAGCAGATGTTAAACTGAGTTAATGCTGCTTGGTCTCCTGGAATCAGCGTCCGGCGCAGGAGTTGTCGACGAGATCTCGTGCTTGCCCTCGAAGCTGGGCCTGGTCCGAGACACGCAGCAGGTACGAAACTCACCCGCAGAATTGGGTCACTCTCGTTCGTCCCACACTGTATTTCAATACCTTGAGCTGTGACTTAGGGGCGCCCCCTTTTTCCTCTCGGCAGTCGATGGATGGCGAGATCGAAAGGATATAGCATGCCGTCCACTGGTGACGACCTACGCGAAACCATAATCTCTGTCGACGACGGCGACGCGGCGTTAGGTCTTACGTTTTGGTAACGCATTTGATGTGGGCCTTATCCGACGGCCCAATCACGGCCTTCCTGCGCCACTCCCTGGATGGCGGGACGCGACAGGGGCACTACCATTGCCGAGGCTCCCAATCAGCATCCATCGGCACGAGCCCGAGGGGACCGGCCCCACAGCTAAAGCAACGCTAGCTTTTGCTTGTTCCCTAACTTGGCCCTTTATGCGACGAAGGGGGTCGCAGGGGGGTTTGCTTGTATGTGTTATGTCATCCACAGCTCTCGGACCGAGTCTGGTAGGGCGAGGTGTAGTTAATAGTGAGTGGCTGTTCTTGCTGCCGAGAGGGCCGTCCGAATCTCGCCCAAATCTCGGCGCCTAGGATCAAGCGCGCCGCGCTATCTACACATATTAGGTAGTATTAGCCGCTCACCTGAGCTGTTTCACACCTTGTTGCCCAATCGAGTGCGCCGCTCCGAACAAGGGTCTACAAGAGTCTATAATTCAAGCCTGACACCCTTGCCACCACCTGCTGTGTCACCTGGTATTGGGGGCTTTCCATGTGCTTTATAACTCGTCTAGTAAATCCAGAATTGGTTAGCGCCATCAGGTTCGTGGAGATTGCAGCTTCATTGGATCTATAGGTATGCTGCCTGACTGCTACCTACATGACCTACATGACTAGCTCAGTCTGCCTTGGCCTGGTGTTGCAACTGCTCGTCCCGTGCTTCACTCGTCCCCTAAAATCATGCGGTCAGATTAGTACCTTACTAACTGCACTAACAAAGCCAAAAATATGTGTTAGGTGTTCTTGCCCTAAATCCGGCCATATATACGCAATTTCCAACGCATACCCTACAGTATAGGGTGGTAAGACGGTCACTGGACCACGCCCTTGCCCTTGTCAACTAGGCGACAGCCGTGACGCGGATTGGCAATGCCGATTATGAAAGCCGGAACAAACGGCTCCGGCCAGAGGTGTGGTATCTCACGCTGTGTTGTTGAAGCGAACCCCGCGTTGCAGCCATAGCAAGACACCCAATTACAAAAGTTAGGATGTAAATAGCTCCCTTACCTAACCTACCAAACCTACCCAGCTTCGCGGAGCTGAAAATTGAAACTCATTGCCACACCAACCTCCTGGAGATACTCTGGATTTAGACCCCACGCTGTCGTGCAAGTTCAAATGGAGCCACCAAAGCTCTTCTATTTGCCCGCTGCTGCCTACGCAGTTTCACTCTTGTACTTGTGGCTCTTCGGGGTGATAACCTATCGTCTCTTCTTCCACCCCCTTGCCAGGGTCCCCGGGCCTTTCTAGGCGCGCGTGACCACTCTGTATGCCTTTTACTACAACTCTGTCAAGGATGGTACTTTTTTATCTTCAGCTCGAGAAGTTGCACAAAACTTATGGTACGGCGAGGCCTCCTACCCCCTGCAACTTGCGCTGATCGCGGCACGGGAATATATGCCAGCGGATACTAGGCCCTATAGTTCGCATCTCGCCAAATGAGATCCATCTCAGGGATCCTGACTACTATGACAAAGTATACACTAAGGGAAGCAAATATGACAAGGACTCCGGCTTTTACAGCTTGCCGGGCGGCAACGATACCTCTGCTATCTCGTCTAACGTTCTGCACCGCCAAAAGCGGGCCCCGCTCACCTCCTTCTTCTCCCAGCGCGCCATCTTCGACCCGGAGGGCATGATACATGAAAAAGTAGAAAGTCTTTCCCGAACTCTGGACGAAAACAACGCGAGGGGAATTCCTGTAGATCTCCACGATGGTTACCGGGCGCTGGCCATCGATGTCACGACTGAGTACGCCTTCGACGACTGCCGGGACCACCTTGAGAACCCGACTTCGGACGCTGGTTCGGGGAGATGATTAAAAATAGCGGCCGGTCATTCTGGATTCTTCAGGAGTGTCCGCTCTTGCGGAAGGCCATGATGGCGCTGCCGTACTAGATGGCACGCCGCATGAGCCCTGCTATTTCGGATATGCTAGATGTGAAACTGGGAGGTTGGTCGTCAAACTCTCTTTATTCACACCGGCTCTGGATCCTATCTGGGAGCTCGCCTGCCATTGAAGAAATCTAGGAAAAATGTCCAAGCAACACAGTACAAGATCGACCAGGGAGTCAAGCCGATCCGTCGCACTATCTTTCATAATCTCCTCGACCCGCCGCTAAACACTGGCCCCGGATTACTCACTGTGGACGACATGGAAAGTCATGCATTTTCACTTTGCGTGGCGGCCTCAGACACCGTGGGGAATGCGCTGACGGTGGCGTCGTATTCCTTGATGCGGAACACAGAGATCCACGAGCTGCTGAAGCGAGAGCTGCGCCACACATTCCCCGACCCCACCCAACGGCTTTCATACGCAAAGCTCGAAAAGCTGCCCTGCCTGTCAGGATTATTGAAGGAAGCGCAGAGGTAGCCCTTCCAGTTTTAGTCCTGATACGTAATCCCTTCCTACTGACTGGCCTTCTTTAGACTTGCCTATGGTGTGGTAAGCAGACTGCCCAGACTTGTGCCTCCGGAAAGAGCTACATTCAACGGGTATTTTGTACCCGGTGGCGTTAGTGCCCCTGTTACTAAGCCTTGGATGACTCAAGCTTACCGTCGAGCCATGAAAAGACCATTGTCAGCATGTCCAACTACTTAATGCACCGCAGCCCAGAGGCATTTCCCGATCCAGACACATTTGATCCATCTATGTGGATCAAACAGCCAGCCGATATCGCTTGTGCCAGAGAGAGCTGCTTTGTTCCTTTCGGTAGAGGCTCTAGGGCATGCCTGGGTCAAATCCTGGCGCTATATGAGCTCTACCTTGTGCTGGGCACCATGGTTCGACGGTATGAGAAAGTGCAGTCCAGGGATGTTGGGCCTTTGGTTTGCGTGGACTACTTCAAAATTTGTTCGCCAGACGATGCTAAGCCACTAGATGCGGTCACAGTTGAGCGTGCAGCAAGTTAGTGGAAGATGGCGACTAAGGGCCCAGACATTCCGCAATTATCGTGTGTAAGCTACGCTAAACATACTTGGAGTGCCCGGCGTATGGTCAACTCTGTTTTATTACAGCCTTGAAGATGGATTCATAGATTCCCCGTTCCTCCCTGGCTTTCCCAGCGATGGTTATGCCTGCAGTTCTGCAAGCGCCTTTTCTAATTCGCTGACGATCAGCTCTGGCTCTGTCAAATGGACATCATGCCCGCTATTATTGGCCTGGATGAATCGGCTCCATGACGACAAGGTAAGCTGCTCCTTCTGGTGGTTCTCTCTGATCGCCTCGCTAGTTTCCAGGTACTCTCGGATCATTCTCTGCTGCTCCGGCGTCCCGTTGCCAGCTGCGATGCCCGCCTCGCAGATCTGCTTCATGCCTCTCGTGGCATTCCCCTTGATCACAACGACAAGGCGAGACCCAAGCGCTTGCTTCTCAAACTGCCTTTTCGTTTCCAGCACATTTCCGCTCTCTTCTGCGGATTCCATTTCCTTCTGTGCTGTCGCGCTTCCGTTTGGACTCTCGCCCTTTACTACCACCCAGTCGTCTGGGTCGAGCTTGTGGCCCGTGTTGAGACCCGTAGCCTCGTATGGATTTACCCCTTTGCTAATCGCCCCGAACGCTTCTAGCGGCGGGATCCCGCCTTGGAACATCCTCTCCGATACGGTGTCGACGAAAATGAGGCCTGCAACGTCGGCTTCCCGCACTGCGAAGAACTCCCGTGCAAGCACACCTCCCCAGGAGTGACACAGCATCAAGTACGGCCCATCAACCTGGGCAGCTGTAAGCAAGGCGGAGAGCTCAGCGGCGATAGCAGATGCCGTGCGTGGACTCGGCCCAGGCGGGCTGTGGCCGTAGCCCGCGCGGTCGTAGAGGTAGACGCGCGCGAAGGACGCGGCCCGTTTCTGTACTCCTAGCCAGCACGCGCCGCTGCATCCATGGCCCGCTTCACATATGACGACCGGCTGGCCAGGGGTACGCGAGGGTCCTCGAACCTCCAGAAAGAGCTCGCGCTCGCCGATAGAGACGAGGCCGGATGCATGCTCGTCCTTATTCCAATCAATAGCCGCAGTTGGCGTGGTCATGATGCTCTTCGAAGGGCGCAGGTAAAATGTGGGCTCAGCACTTGGCTTACAGGACGGCCTGGCATTTGCATTGTAAGAGGAAAACTAGTAATGAGGGGCGGGATAGGGCGCGGAGATCAAAAATTCCGACACGTGGGCGCGTTATACGAACCTAGCTACCTACCTAACTAGGACTCGCTTACCCGCGCCGTACGCGTATTCCCGAGATAACATTACCGTGACTCCACCTACTTAGAGGTAACTAAGTCGCATCTCGCCGTGCCCTTCGCGATGCCCTGAGCCTCTATTAAAGAATAGCTAGCACATCCGTGGCTGCGGGCATACACTGCGACGAGCTGACAAAATAGAATCTGTAGTTAAGATAGACTTGGTGGTAGGAGAATAGAATGATAGACAAGTGAACTAGTTGATAGCGGGCAAGTACTTAGACACGATCCCACCTTATGTGAGGGTCTATCCGGATGTGATCCCAGTGGAGCAAGATGCTTCTTGCTGTCAGAAGAGGACTTAATCATCAATGCGTATTTAACAGCTGCAGACAGATTATATACTCATTGCAGTAGTAAGCTGAAAATCTTTTGGTTTACCAACTCTACAACTCTAAGTGGGCCTGTTTCAGGTACATTGCGATCTAGGGGGCTCATGATTCGGAATCACTCCGCTAATCCTGACGATTTCATCTATAAGCCGCTTGGCAGGGCTAGTAGGTAACAGAAAGACTACGACCAAGGGGTTGTGAGCAGATCATCGTCCTTTTTATCCGCCACTCATTCTGTACGCCAACCCCTAGGCTGCTTAGATGAACTACGACTGGTAGACCTGACATACGAGGAGCGGCAATGGCCAAGACTTTGTCACGCCTACGGAACCAATTTCGACGCCGTGCCTATTTGCCGTTAACTTGGTGTTGGCCAGTACGATGCCAAGCCGAACTAACTCGTTCCTTAATCTTACCAATTCGACGCATCCCTCTAGCAATAAACATGTTCACTCGTAGAGCTGAGATACCGCAGCAACATATAAATATATATCACTAAGACTTGCCGCATCTTACAGGGTTAGTTGGCTTCAAGCAGGAGGCCAAAACACGCTCTTCATTCTTCTTCTTTCAATATGCATCCACTTCTTGTATCCGTTGCCGCCTTTGCGCTGGCTGGGCCGGCAGCTGGCCACGCTGGATCTGCACAGTCGGCTGATCTCGATGGCAGTGTATGGAAATCGCTGTCCAAGGCGTCTGCACGATCTACGTATAAGGCCATGTCGAATCGACCTGCCAAGAGGCAGGAAGGCTGGAGTCCGCCGTCTGGCTTGGTCACACCGCTCAAGGAAGTGTGGGACCACTGTGACGCGACGTACAGCGACATCTTCGGGTTCAAAAATTATGGCGTATGTTACTCTTAATCAATCTGCAGCCCCACCAATGGGAGCTGCTAGATGCAAATTTCGGGCCGAAAGTCGCCTCTTTCTAGAAGGAGTATACTGACGATTTCTTCGCACCAGTGGGACCAGATCATGGCTACCCAAGGCAGTATAAATGCATGCGTGAGGTGGGACTCCAACGCCACCGTCACGGAGGCACAACGGACCCAGATCGCCAGCGTTCTGAGCACTCAGTACCAAAAGTGGTTCACGTGGCTATACGGCTTTGACAATTTCCCCTTTGCAGATATAAGCGTCAATGTTGTAGGTTGGGCCGTACATGATAAGTCGCTTCTGGAGGGATCCACCACCGGGATCACTGTCTGCACGGACGTTGACGCGAGTGGCGTCCCGGAGTGCGCTCCAGCTTGCGGGCGTTACTATCATACAGACGGCGATTACAGCACTTGTGCCGCCGGGAATGAAGGACATTATGACCAGTCTTTGTGGCTTACTGACGGCCTTGACGGAGGTTTCGGCGGCGACTGGGGCCAGCAAATTGGCCGGGAGTACATGATGGACAACCTCGAGTCGGAGAATATCCACATCCTTCTCCACGAGATGGGGCACACCTTCGGACTAGACGACTGTGAGTTATAATTATCGCGCTTGCCCATTGAACATGAAAGCTCTCTAACATAAGCTTTGTCGTTTAGTTTATGGTACGTAGCTTAGCCGATCTGGCCACGTTTCTGCACCGTGGAGAAGTATTGTTGTTAATGGTAGCAGATTGGACACCCACCGGGGTCACAAACTTCATCATGCTAGCGGGCTCATCCACGGTGATCACGGACTTTGACGGCTGGATGCTAAGGAACTGGTGGTATGAATTGTCCCGACAACGAGGCTGGCAGACGGGTTCTTCCACAGCGGCCACATCGGCGACGGCATCGACAGGTCTCCTACGCAGCGCGTCGAGCGTGTTAAGTAAGACCACTCTTGCATCTACACGGTCTCAAGCGCCAAGAACAAGCGCAGTGCTTGTGGAAACAGGGGCAAATGCTGTATCAGAAGGACTTCCGACAAGCGTATCTCCCGGGCCTGGATCGGGACGCCAAGGAAAATGCTCCGTAAGACGTCCCTAGTGAAACAAAACTCTACGGCGGCAGTACCGCAAATCATTACTAACATATTTAATACCATCAGCAGTGATTAGATCTCTACGTATGTACGTGCGACGAGGCCTAGAATCGGACTGGTGAGTCTCGGTTGTGAGAAAACTTCTCCTGTGTATATCTCCACTAGTGCCTTCCGATGAGATGAATCTGTATTATGCAACCATAGTGTGATGGCAACTCCGTACCGATATGCTGATGGTATGAAGGAGTGGTGCTGCATGGCTTTTTCCTGCTTCTATGGACAAATTATAGCCTGGGGTACTAGGGCATAAGTAAGGACTCAGAATGCACATGTGCGCTTCGAAAATAAAACTCCCCGCCGCGTAAAACAGCCAGCTCCCCTCTGTAAGGGAATACAATCTCGCCCTTTGGCCCTACCATGGCCTGTACCTGATGATTTCCTCCAATATACTCGTGCGGGATGAAAAAATGCTTGCGTCTGATTGACTTGCTCGTCGAGAGCAGGCTGAGATCTACAGTCCGAACCCATAGGTGTGGGCCTAGATAAACGGCCTTCCCATTGTACAGACCGAGGAACATCCTGATCTGCGTCGATTTAAGGTGACACAGCAGCCGATAGCAGTCGGCAGTTGGTGTCTCCTGCGTAGAACTGCCTAGAGGTGCCATGCCGGTGGCAAAGGTAGGACTCTCGGGTCGTTCGCCCGTCTTCTCGAGGATGAGCAGTTCTCGCGTCGACTTGGCGCCTTCATACTCGACGACAACGAAGCCCGTCTCGGGATCTGCGACGGCTGTACGGATACGGGGCGGCTGGTTCGAGGACCGTTGCCGGAAACTCTCGGCTGTGGTGCTCCTGTTGAGCCTCCTAGGCTGCGGCGCTTCAGAAGGGATGAACTCGTCTCTCGCTTTATCGAGGAGCTGGAACTTGTTCCGGTCTTCGACGCAGGGAAAGAAGCGCCAGCAATCACCCGCAGGTGATTCCATCCGATATGGCATGCCAAGGCTTTTCCCATCGGAACTGAGCTGCCACATTTGCGTCGTTTTGGTTCCCGCGATGAGCAGCTGCTGTCCCGATCCGCTGAATGTTATCTGCCGTACCTGCTCCCCAAAATTCTCGATGGTGACTAGGGCTTTTTCCAGGTCTAGAGCGCCCTCTTTCTCTCTTTTAACCACAACGATCTTCTTTGTCGCGTCAGCGCCGGCAACTAGAGACCCGGTAGTAGCGATGTGCGTGATGTCCTGGTCTTTTGTCAAGGCGAAGAGCTCGCCTAACTTATCTCCCGTCTTGAGGTCATACGCACTCACAGTGCCGTCCTCCTTTCCCACGATAGCTTGTTCCCTATTTAAGAATCGGCAAGTCACCATTGCTGTGATCTCCGTTGGATCGTCGTAGTCAGGAACGACCGAGGCGTTGTAAGCAACCGAGGTGCCGGATGTCGATAGGTTATCGTCTTCGTCGTATCTACGGATCAGCGCGGCAGGCTCCCAGACGACTGAGTGAGTTTGCCGAATGTCGAACAGCCTCCGCCCGTCGCGGCTGAACAGCAAGTTTCCTACCGTGGAAGAGTGATAGTTGATCCGATATAGGAGGCTTAGTGTTTCGAAATCCCATAGCTGAATCCCCCCTTTGGCATCTGCGGTCGCGAGGGTGTGGCCGTCCGGGCTCGAGGACAACGAATGTGGCTCCGCAGGAGTGCTCCGAACCTCTCTCCGGGTCTCGTAGTCGATGAGAGAGATTTCACCCTTCTTGTATGCAACAACCAGATATTGAAGCTCGCTGTTCGGGTTGAACAGTATGCTTTCTACCTCGGCATCGCTGCTGCTGTTGTCCGCTCTACGGCCGCACCGCCCTAGCAAAACAGGAACATTCTCGCAGCTCCACAATTCGATCGCCTTGCTTGGGTATGCCACTGCGACCATGTCCCCATCTGGCGAGAAGCTTGCGCATATCGGCTTTGACTTTCCGGACGACCCATCAGCCGTCTCGGGAAGTAATGAAGCCTTAACGACTTCTTCGTCGTCGTCGTCGCCATTTAGGGATAGGCAGAGCACATGGTTGTCTTCTGTTGCTACCAAGATATTCTCATCGTCGTCTGAGAAGTAGAAGTCAGAGCAACGATGGCCCAATTTCTTGGACCACAGTTCCTCGGGACTGGAATCCTCAGACAAATCCCACAACTTTGCCGTGTTGCGTCCCGACGTCACGAGGCGATGTCCGGAATTGTCGAAGGCCATCGCCGTGACCGCCTCCCCGTGCTGTATGATGCACATCTCCTGGCATGTCTGGGCGCTCAGGATCCGGACCTGGCCTGTCTCTTTGCCGAAAGCCAGATGAAAGGAGCCGCAGGCCATACTGGTGGGCTTTACTTCTAGATGCTCGACGTACGAGATGGCGTCAGCCCAAGTGGTGTCGCTGAGCCCGACGACATGGAGATCGGGATTTCTGGAGGCGAACTGTGTGTGCATGCTTGATGTACGGGGGCAGATAGGGGGCACGAGGAGATGCATCTGGCTCGGCGAGTCCAGAATGTGTCGGCCGAACTTCGAAACAATGCGCAGAAGGTCGGCGCTCCAGCTGCTGACGGTCTCAAAGTCGCTGCCAAACGGGGCCTGGTACTTTGCGCGGCGCTCGAGGAAGCGCCGAAGGTTCGCCCCAGCCTCTTGGATGTGCTCCAGGCTCTTGAACTTGAGAGCGACGTACTCGATCCAACTGAGGACGTTTGGGCTGCGCAGAAACTTAACCAGCAGCTTGAAAATTTCGTCATCGTCGGCTGGACCGCGGACAAGATGGAGGGTGAAGTTCGCGGATGCATATTCGGCAAACGCGTTCACCCTCTCCACGATGGATTGCTTCAATTTGGCACCGGTCATGAGACGACTTCTTGATCGCATATCAGGTCCGGAGAGGTACTGCAGACACGCTGTACATAATCTTGAGTTTGCCTCGTCTCTTCTAACCGCGTAGTCGCATGTGGTATTCTTGCTGAGTAGGAACTCTCGGAGGGTGGAGTGGACGAGCTGGACGGCCCCGTGCTTGTTAATGATCAAGAGTTGCCCGCAGAGAAACTCAATAGTCTTCTGCATGGCCTGACGTCCCTCGATGTTCTCATTGATATCATGGAACAATGCCAGCCGCAGCTCGTCGACGGAGAGGGGGCGGGCGCCGCAGACGGCCCAGTTTAGGATGGTTTGGATAAGGGGCTTCTTTCGGAGGTGTTTCTTAGACATCTGCCCCACGATTCCCTCGTAGTGCGGAACCATATCCAGCGGCACATCCTCCAGGACTCTCTCACGGTCCTCCTTGCTGAAGGTGTAGGCCATCTCCTTCAGCACGATACTGGCCCACAGGAAGGAGCCGTGAGCACCTTTCACGATCTTTGACGCCATTTCGGCTCGGCTGTCGTCATCATGGACCGGTATTTCCAGTTCTTTTACCTGGAGAAGACGTGAGATATCCGCCTCGGTGTCTTCAGCTGCGACGGTGTCGATTGTGACCCTGATATGTGGACTGCGAAGCTGCTCCACAGACCTGCGGATCTCTCCAGATGTCCGGCTGGTGACGAAGATGCGGAGAGGGAAGGCAGAATGCGCACTCTTGATTAGGGGGAACAACCTGGTGAAGTCGGAACATTCGTCCAGGGCATCGATGATCCAATATTGTGGCTCCAGTTCCATCTTGAGAATGGTGCTCGCGAAAAGCTTCTTCCATATCATCTTCTCATCGGCATCCTCTAAGTGTGTACCGGCCTTCTGCAGCTCTCTAATGGCGGTGGCCACTTCTTCATGCTTCTGCGCCATCTGGAAGGCGAGGAAGCGAAGCAGTGAGGCAACATCACGCCGAAACCTGTTGCCATTCGTGAAGAAGAAGTGAGACACATACTCGTCTTGTGAATGTAGTTGGTCTATCACGTGTGCCGAGGTGACAGATTTGCCAGTGCCAGGGGGGCCGTGTAGCCAGTAGAACCAGACCATGCTGACGCTTTGTTTCCATAGCGGGTAGTCGGGGCGACGCTCAAGCCACGAGCACGTGCCCTCGACTTTTGACTCCAGGATAGTCTCCAAGTTTTCGTCCTGCGCTTCCTGGCAGTCTAGATAGACGTCAAGCGGCTCAAGATCGTCCACGTCAGGCTCAACGTCTAGAAGCTCTATTAGCTTGCTGCCATACGACAAATAAATTGGTACACCGAGGAATGACTAACCGCCTTCTTCCAAGAGACCATCAATAACCGTGATGAGGTGATCTCGGAGACTCCTATAGTTTGGGTCGCTTTGGTCATCAAACTTGCAAATAGTTCGGTGGTCGGCCTCCATCATCTGTACGATTTCATGCCTTGGGCCACCTAGGTACAGCGTAGGCAAGTCAGCTGGCGAGGTCATCGAACTGCGTATCCTACACTATAGGGGCTTACCAATGCTGGCCGAGTCCTTGTCCACGATTATTCCTCCTAAGGTTGGCTTCGACTCGTAAAATGAGTATAAAAGGTAATTCTCGGCGATATATTTGAACTCGTCGTTCGTCAACTGATTCGATGGGGCTTCTCGCTTGAGGTCTCTAACGAATTCTGGTCGGCTCATCACTGGGTTGAGCCCGGAGCGCAAAATCTTGTCTAGCTTTTCTGCAGAGTCCGAACCACTGGAGAAAAGTCAGACGGGGACTCGGAGAATAACACCACGTCTGATTTCTGGCGAGCATCTACTCACTGGTGAGGAGTTCCAAGAAACATGAGGCACTTGATTCGGTGGGCAAGTTTGGCAGTGTGAGGATCCTCTCCAGCATCCGCTGCCCTCTGGAACATAAGACAAGCCTAACAGTCAAGAAGCATGTGAGCTATGATCCGGGGCAAGAGTGGCACTACGCACCTTTTTGATCACTAAGCCGCCCATGGAGTGGCCGATGAGAATGATCGACGTCTTCGCTGGGATTAGCGCTCTGCACAAAGTTTGGGACGACACGGCGGTCCGCGAAGTACCTTCTCTCCTCTTGTCAGATATGGAGATCCGATCATGTTCCCCCGGAGGGAGCTTCCAAAGTCATTGACACTCAGCTTGCTGGCTTTGAAATCATCCCAATCGGCGGGGTAGCCGAAAGTATGGATGCGGACACGCTCGAAGCCAGCCTCTTTCGGAAGCCACTCGCCGGGCCAGAAGTAACCTTCGGCCTCCTTCTTGCGCCATGTCTTATAGGATCCTCCATGGAGACCGTGGACAAAGATCAGATCCACGAGGGGGTCTGGTGGGTTGTGGACGCACACGAGCCCGTTTTGGCCAGGGCCCTCGTTAAATTTAGGGAAGGAAGGTCGGCGATCCGCTGGGAAGCTGCTCTGCGAGGTCGGACTCGTGGATAACCTCGCGGAAGTCAGTCGTCGGACGAACTGGTTGCTCAAGAAGCCAGACGTGGTCGATCTTGGCGAAGTGGAGAAGCCGTAGGACCCGCTGGTTTCGTGAGACTCCCGAGAAGGCTGCAGGGCGTCAATAAGAGTTAGCATCTACAGTTTCCGAACCTCGGCAAATCGACTTACACGTCTCAGTGTCGCAGAGCGGTGTGCGGGATTTATCGAATAGGTAGCCATGCTTGCCGTGCGTAGCGGACCTCGCGAGAAATCGGAATCCACGGCAGATGTTGACGAAGGACAGGGAGGTGCCAAGAACGTTCTCCCTGCTTCTGAGTTGGCCAGTCCCTGGCCGTCTCCAACAGGCAGCCTCTCGCCGTTCTCGCCCACCGAGACGGCTGGAGCGGGGTTGACAGTGCACTGGTGCCCGCCACCAGGTCGCTGATGGAGGGCTCGCCGTCCAATAAGGCCAGCGACTACACGGGGAACGACTCATCCGCCAGACCGTTGTGAGGCTGCCATTTGCAGGAGCTCGCCCATCTGGAGGGGAGGGGTCGTGCGCTATTGGGCGCCGCGCATCTGTTTGTGCACTTTGGGTTACACAGCAAGGAGCTTACCCCTGCCCCCCACCCCCACCGGTGACCAAGTTGGGCGAGGGCCTTTTAACCGGGAATATGCCTTCTCAGACATTAATGCGGGGAGCAGAGCCTTGCTTGCCTAGTCGGGAAGCCGCCCTCAGCTTGCGAGACGAGTTGGGCGACAGGGTTGAGGGAGCCCGTCGGGCATCAACGGGAAGTTGGTGTTGACGAGCTCGAGTAAGGCGAGTAAAAGGGCGGAACAGAGGTCATGGGTTGGATGAAGCCACTTTGTGTTCTAAGTTCGTAGTCATAGGCCGTGAGAGACGCAAAGGCGGGCAAGGGTTTGCCCGACGACATAGCCATCATTACGATCACGAGGTGTCTCTCATGGCCCCCAAATCACCGGCTGTTGCTGACTTGGAATCATGCCCCAAGTCAGCTTTCCAATGACACGTATGCTGCGGATTCAACACACACATGTTACGGCTTTTTGGGATGCGGGTGCGTTGAAGTTAGGTTGTTGAATATTGTGGGAATGAAACAGCCACTGTCGTCATTTTTACAACCATAGGTCATAAGAAAATTAATTAGCCCAGATGGTGGGAGCCGAAAGGGCAAAACCAACGCAGAAGAACTGTTACCTGGCTCTCGGACCCTCGTATCTGGCTGTGGTCTGTTTTGTACTAAGCTAGTAAAGATGCATGGATTTGACTATGTAGACTGGAGCGGGATCTCCCGGCATGGATTGACGGAGATGTCGTTGAGATTTGATGGAGCACCATTGCTTTTTATCCCCTCCCAGCTCCCCTCCCAGCTCGGAATCCTACGGCACGGGTCAAACATCAGAGCCTCACTAGCCATGCTAGGCTAGTCGCCCTAGATTTTGCATTCAAGAACCGGACGAGCATGCACGGCGACGTGTAGGGTAGCGATTTGCACGCAGTGTCGAACGGCAAGAGATCACCACTCCCTAGGTAGAGCCGACCACTAGTAATGGGTTAGAACTTTCCAGGGAAGTCAACGTGTCTAGCATCCGATCAAGTCCGTAGACAGCGGCCGTCTGCTACCCGTACGCTCGTTTTGTACAATACGGCGCCTGTTTGCTTATTTGTTAGCGTGGGAAGTAGAAGGCCACTGTCTTCGTAAGAAAAGCGAGTGACCCAGGTACGGGGGAGTTTGCAAGGCTAGTAAGGGGCCGAAGGGCCAATAAAGAGCCAAATGGGCCAAGAACAAGCCTATAGGGCTCGTTACTGGGTTTCAAGTTCTTATGCCTGGCCGGCCTTTGTATTGAACCAAGCTAACAACCACATAGGGGGTGAATTGTACATGTATTTCTGTGACGGAGTTGGCTTGCTGTCTACCGGCAATACAAGGTTATTGTCTTGCGGTATAGAGCCAGTCAAAGCAAAGGCTCATTGGTCATCCGCGCGTGCTGGCCGAGTACCGCCCCAGCGGTTGGTGGCCACATGGTTGAAACCTTAGGCGATCTCGTATAGCAAGAGCCAATGCCATCCCTGCTCCAAGGGACCTCCCGTAGCCAGGGAGGGGGGGGAGAGCCAGGGTCAATGTACTTAGCCTCCCGTTTATAGCATCATGCAGGATTCCGTGCATCTTGCGCTAGGGATGGGAGCACAATCTGCAGCTTGTCTTCCGACTTCTCTGCTGCGGTTGCTATCCGCCAACGATGCCTGCCGAAACTACTTTTGGAGAAGGGCGAAGCACTCGCACTATACCTGCCGATAACTTTGTCAGTATGCTCTGGATCTTCTTCAGCTGATGTTATCGCGATGAAAGTTTAGATTACTGTAGCAGTCAGGGTTCTACATCACGATTACCTTGTTTGCCCGCTCAAGCCAGATTGTGTCTTTTCTTCATTAATAAAGTAAAATATGTTTGGCAACGAGCCCACAATCGGGAGAACCTGGAACTAGATTCCCTAGCAATGCCTACTCGGCCGACTTCAAAACAAACATTCTCATCTTGGCATTGCGTGGCGAGGCACGTCCTTTACCCTGAGGATCGGCAGCTCGGCCTCCACTACTTTGCCGAGGCTGCACAACTAGCCGCTCGCTTAAGCAGGGCTCAGGCTCTTCCCCTGAATTTTAGCCCATAGAAGGGGCATTCTCCTCGTATCGTCTTCTGCCCCTTCTGGAGCTGCTCGTCTGTGCAACGTTAGGAGTGAGGGGGGTGCTGTCCGAGAAGAGCAAGATGTTGGCCGAGTGCTAATTCGATCGGCAAGATCTGCGCACCTTTCCGTTTCTCCGATGCCTAGGCATTGCACAATTATGCTTGGCGAGTCTTGGATTAACTCGGTGCCGATCCCCCTTTCCGGATGCACCTCTTGGTACGCTGACGGGGGCAGAACCGATCGGAATCCGGCTCAAGACGGGGGAGCTTGGCTTTAACTATGTTTTGGCAGGTAATTAAGAACGCTCACGTCATTGTAGACGGCGGGAGGACATGACGAGCATCCAAGGATGGAGTCGTCAGTTCTTAGCATACGAGCTTTAGCGACTGGGTCCCATCGGTCTCTCTTGGCTCTCGGCTGGGACTGGCTGCGATGCGGTCTACCTGAACCAATAGTGGACGCCTTAATTAGTAGCTCTCCGGTTTAACTCTTGCGCCACGGGCGTTCGCACTACGCTACTACCGGACGCTAGCTAGTCGCAACGGGCCGAGCGAGAGCGCTGTAGTGGAAGAGAAGAAAATCTCAGTCATACCCAGGGCAAACAGCACCGACAAGCAATGACAGAGCAAGATAGTTAATGTAGACACGGGGTAATGGCAGAGATGAGATGATGCAATTCTATTTTATTCCAACTTTTGGGATGATATGTGCCAGCTGATCACCACTTTGCTCGCAGGTCCCAACCCTCCACGGTCCGAGCTTGTGGGGGGCTTCGAAACATAGCGCCCAGGCACTAGGTCCAGCCATGGGATGGTCGCTCGCCTAGCTGTTACTCAACCCCTGAGCCGTGTGGGTGGAAGACTGAGCCAAGGAGCCTTATGATGCTGCCCCAACCTCATGCTCCAAAGCTAGCATCGTGCAGTACCACTAAAGTAGCCTCACCGTCAGGGCCGCTAGCGTTCACCTGAGAAGTAGCCGAAGATTTCAGCGTCGAAGGAGCCAACATCGGGCTAGCCAAGTCCAAAAGAAGACAATACGAGCGACTCGGGCTTAGCCACAGACAGGAGGTCTCTTGGATGCCACTACGCTTTGTCGGACCAACTGCGCCCATCTGCGTCGATTGCTCGGCTAGCTCCTGCGTTCTTGATTCTTCAACATGCCCAGAAGTCCATAGAAACCACACATACGGGTCGTGAGCCAAGACTTTCCATGCTGCCCCGAGCTCGAAGGCGGCGACGGAGACAGGCCCCAAGCGCTAGATGTCGAGCGGCTCCTCGTCGAGTCGTTCATCGGGAGCCCTCTATAAGAAAGCCAGAACCTACCTCTTTCTCTGGAGGAGGATCTCTTGTTTAACTACTGGCGCAGTATCCAGGCATATGCCGACTGTCTTTCGTTTCTTTCGTTTCTCGCCTCGTTGCCGCTGACATTCGCTTTATTACCGTGGTGTAATTCGCTCCCTCCCATATTCTTTCGTTTGCACCACAAGGTCTTTCTAAGTTGTCCTATCGAAACGATCCAAATATGAAGGTTTCCGCCCTTACTACCGCATGGGCACTCGCCCAGGTTGCTGCCGCTTATCCCGGGATGGGCAAGACCCTAGCCGCCCTAAAGGCACGGGGTTCCAGCGACAGTCTCGACTCCACAGAGCTCATTGGAGATCTGAACACAGGCACTCTCTCCAAGGTCGGGCAGGATGTCGCTAGCATCATCACCGGTCGCAAGTCGGGAGAGAGCGATGAGTCGTGGGATGTGTCCCGCCTGCCGAAGAAGGGCACGCCACAATGCAGCAAAGACACATGCTGCATCTGGCAGTACGTAAGCAACGACATGAAGGCTGCGTTCACGGGCAAGTCTGGTCGCTGCACGGATCTCGCGCGGGGAGCCGTGCGCCTCGGCTTCCACGACGCCGCCGGATGGTCTAAGGCGACCGGGCCCGGAGGCGGTGCCGATGGGTCCATCATCCTTGCGGCGGAGGAGATGACGCGTTCCGACAACCTTGGCCTGCAGGAGACAGTCGACCAATTCAAGATCTGGTATAACCAGTACAAGAGCTACGGTGTGGGAATGGCGGATCTGATCCAGATGGGCGCCAACGTCGCAACGGTCGTGTGCCCTCTCGGCCCGCGCATCAAGTCATACGTCGGCCGCAAGGACAGCAGCACGCCTTGCCCGAAGGGTCTTCTCCCTGGTGTAAACCAGGACGCCAACACCCTCATCCAGCTGTTCCAGAATAAGACTATCCAGCCCCACGGCCTGACCGCGTTGATCGGTGCGCATACTACTAGCCAGCAGCGCTTCGTCGACCCCCAGCGTGCTGGAGACCCCCAGGACAGCACCCCGGGTGTCTGGGATGTTGCCTTCTACAAGGAGACTCTCGGCTCCGCTCCGGCTCGTGTCTTTCGGTTCGCCAGCGACATTGTGCTTGCAAAGGACTCCAGGATCGCGTCTGAGTTCCGCGAATTTGCCGGCCCCGGCGGACAGCAGCACTGGAACGAGGTATGTTTCTCTAGCAACTAGCTATTATTATGCACAACCGCTGACGTGAGCCGTTATATACAGGACTACGCTCGCGAGTACGTGCGCCTCAGCCTACTGGGCGTCTTCAATATCAACGACCTGACTGATTGCACGAAAGTGCTCCCGGCTCGCACTTCAGGTTTCAACGCCCCAGATCAGACTGCTATGGACAAGTGGCTGGGAAGCACCCTCCGCCTGGACACCATAGCGAACTCGCTCCGGGGCGGTGAGAGCATTGCAAGCTTCCTCGATTTTATCACCAAGTCCATCGGCGGCCTCCTGGGCAAGATTGGGAAGTTCTTCTCGGGGTGGTAAGAGATCGCGGCAGCAGCAGCTCGCCGGATGAGCTCAGAGTGTATATTTATAAAATAAAGACGGAAGACGGAGAGAAGTGTCACGCGAGGCGTATGACCCGCGAATAATGTAATTCTAGAGACTATTAAACAGATACCTCCTAAATCAATACTTGGTACTTCGCGAATCAGATGAGCCTACCCGTGAGGTGTATTTACAATGAGATGACGTCCTGACTCGTAACCAACAAGCGTGTCTGGGTGCGCTCACGTTTGCTGCGTCATATTACCACATCTGGGATGTGCCAAACAGGCAGTCGGCTTGAAGTTGCCAAGGACCTCTCCAGGGCAGATGATCAGCATTGCCGGTATTCGGCGCCCCGCTAACACAGGCGGGGCTCGCCCCTGCCGACTCGGGCGGGGGATTAAGCCGAAAATCGCCGGGGTACCCCGCACCTCCGGACACCGAGTACTGCCGGTCGTGGCGTACGAGGAAATCCGTGATCACATGGTGGCCGCAAAAACGCAGAAAGTGTTTCCACAGTAATTACATAATTATGTAAGATTCTAATTCTAGATACATGTCGGGGGGCTAGTTTATACTGTTCGTAAAGAAATCGACGTAGTCGAAGAAGCTCCGCTTGTAAGTGCGAGTGAAATTGCCATCCTGGAAGTCGACGGTCTGGAGGCCAAAGAGTTTGTCTCCCGCTCCAACCTCGTTGCTCTCGACAAAGCTCCATGCCAGGGTGCCGATTACTTTGACACCGTCCTCGTGCACTGCCTTCAGCATCTCGTTCAGGAACCCCTGGAAGTACAAGGAGCGGTCCAGGTCGTAGCGCTGCTGGGGTAGTGTCTTGAGCAGGTCGAACTGCTGTGGGAAGCCGAACTCGGCCACTAGAATTCCACCGGCCGGGTGGAACACGTCCCATATGTACTTGAGCTGCTGGCGTACGTACTGCGGCGCGATGTAAGGATAGTACTGAGACGGACTGCCTATCAGCCACCCATCGTCCTGCACCGAAGAGAGCTCCGCGCAGAGAGGCCAGCTCGGGTGGGACGAATCGGCCAAACACGCCTCTACGCCGCCGGCTGGGGCGGCGGCAAATTGTGCAACATATGGGTCGACGGCAAAAAAGTCCGCCGTGCCATTTAGACGTTCGATTTGCTCCTCCGTTAAGCCCGGAAAGTTGGCGCCCGGCGTGTTCAAAACATCCTCTGGTACCTGACGGCCTAGGAATATCGGGTTCGCCGCAATACCTAGTGCCACGTCTTGATATCGCAGAGCCGCCGCAACGTCATCCGCATTATCGGGGCCATGGAGTGGATATGCTAGGAGGTTCGCGAGCTTCACAGAGATCTTGGCGGTCCCGTTCAGCTCCTCTTTGTACCAGTGATAGACCTCGGCATGCGCCTCCAGGATCCGGAGGAGATAGCTGTAATTAAATAAGCCGCTCACCAGGGCGATGTTAGGCTCGTTAAACGTCACCCAGAAGGGAACGCGGTCCGCAAAGTGAGCCATGACGATCTTGGCGTAATAGCTAAAATTCTCGATGAAGCTATCACTTGTCAAGTCGACCGGCAACGGCGTGTCGAAATGCCACAGCGTGACGATTGGCGTGATTCCATATTCGAGACAAGAGTTGATCAGGTCGTCGTAGTGTTGAATGGCCTCCTCGTTCACGGGCGAGTTTGCGATGCCGAAGGGGAGGATGCGGCTCCAAGAGATGGAAAACGAGTAATAGGGCACCCCTAGAGCCGCCAGCCGTGCAAAATCTTGCTTGTACAAGAAATAATTCATCGTGTTGGTCACGCCGTCGGTCTGGTTTGCTGCGTTGGGCAACGCTCCGGTGCCGTCCAGGCTCGACGGACCTCTCCCTTCTGCTTGCAGTCCGCCCTCGACTTGCCATGCGCTGCCCGCGACGCCCCAGATGAAGTCGCGAGGAAGCTTGTAGGAATCAAACTGCACAGGGGTCGGGATGGGGAGCGCGGGCGGGAATACTAGCTCTGAAGATGCTACTGGCGTTGGGCTCACGGTGGTGCTGAAGGGGAGCCCGCTAGCGTACGACCAGCCGGCCGTCGCCCAGAGCCCGTTGTAGGCGCTCTGCCCGTAAAGACCATCATCTAATAAAGTAGCTGTGGGCTGGAACGAGTAGGTAGTATACGTCAAATTTGCGGGCAGCAACGAAGACGCTTGGGAGAAAGCTGGAGCGAACGGTGTTGGGAAAGTGAGGGGGCTGGGCAGTGGGGTGGCATAGCGCTGAGTGCCAACGGCCGTGTAAGTGAACTGCTGGGCAGATGCTGGCGGCGCGAACAAGAGACCGAGAACCAGTGCCATTGTGGCAGCACACCAAACTCGGGGCTGCTGATGCGAACGGACAACCGAGATGGCCAGAGGCTGGGGATATGAGTTTTTATAACCCCGCAGAGAGCCTATGGTAACAGGGATCACGCCAGTCCAGTATACCTACCTCTGGACAAGGGTCTCTATAACTAGCTCGCTAAGCTCGCAAAAAAATCCCTGATCCAATATCACAAACAACTAGTTTGGCTCGTAAAGCAGCTTCGTAGAGCAACTAGCTCACTAAGCTCAAAAAATCGCAGCCTACCTACGTCGTCTTTCGTCTTACGAAATCCACCGTCATTTCGAATCAGGCGTTATCGAACTCGCTGTCGCGCGGATATTGGAGTTTATCTTGCCAGGGGCCTTGCGCCACGCACAAAACTACCTATTTCAGTATTCTTGACCCTGGCGGGGATGCGTAAGCACATGTGTGTCTCGGCAAATTGACACCCTCCCCGCACCATGTAACACGAGTCGGAGGGCTAACGCTATAATATCGAGCCGACGGAGACTAGGCATTTCTAAGGGGGAGGAACTAGTCGCATGGAAGGCAGGGGCCAATGTGCTTATATGTCCCCTCGGACCCTTAAGGGGTCTTCTTTTTGCCATGCAGCAAATGCAAAGCACAATTACGCCAACCCTTTAGTACATGGCTGACCCACTCTCGGGCCAGTAAAACCCGTCAAGCCCGTTCTCTAGTATCGATATGTCCATGTGCTGTAGGTTGGGATCGTTCTGTGCAAGGAAAGCCTGCAGAGAAGGTTCCGCGAGCGCCATCTCTGCTGTCATGAATGGCATCGGGTAGGCCACTTCAGCGACCTGGGCGGTGATGGTATCGCTGCTGCTGGCGACGGGCGTGAACGAGGTGGTGCTGCCTGGATTCTCCGTCCGAGCAGGCAGCGCCCGAATACATGCCTCCGTGGCGACAAGGTGCTGGTGGAACTCGTTCGCCGCGAAGCTCCCGTTCTGTTTGAGCTCTGCTAGCAGTTGGGTCGCCAGCTGGAAGTCTTCCTCATCTTTGGCAGATCGTGGCCCCTGGAGTAGGCCGGATATTGAGAGCACCGTCGCGACGGTAAAGAGGTACTGGGAGTTGAAGTAGTCGAAGGTAGAGAAGGATCCATCGAGCCAGGCTTCCGTTAGGAGACGGTGCGAGTGCTTCGAGCATCTGATGCAAGCGTCCGCAAGCGCCTGGACATTCTCCGGTATCTGTGGTGCATCTTGCGTCGACGTTGAGCTCTGCCATGCGTCGCGATGCGCACGGAGAACACTCAGCAAGACCGGTCGGGTCGCGAGAACGACAGACTAGCCTCGAGATAAGTACAAGGAGGTATGACAAGGAGTGAGAAAAATATGATCTCTCAACGGCTCATACCTGGTTAAAAGAGAGGTGAAGATATCGGATTGGATCCGTTGTTGGTTGAGAGCTATGGTGATTGTCCATCTGTAGGTGATTCGGTAGATTTTGCACCCAATTCTGGAGATCCTTCAGGACTTGCTGCACCCGCTGTGAGAACGGCTCCTTCTGTGCTTTTCTTCCATACAGAGAGGCAGTGATCTTTTCACCCAGCTTTGCTAGCTTAATTTGCGCAATGAGATACTCGGCATCTCCAAAGTCTCCCTTCTTGCAATCCTGGAGGCCATCATTCGAGGGAAAGTCCACGTGAATGTCGTCATCTTGTATCGAGGCCGGCTGGCCCAACCTCGAGGACAACATCCTGTCAAACATGTAGGCACTCCACCAGAGGCGATTTCGGTGCTCTCGTGTCGCCCTGTCGCTTAGCTGCGCCTCGGGAATGTTCAGGTGCAAACCCATGACGACGCCATAACGCAGTGCAACGCCTGCTAACGAGAACGCCGAGTGCCGTCTGTTCGAGGCGAGCGAATATAGACACTAATATTGGAATCGTGAGTCCCACCGTATCGCGCTTATTTTGGAACTCAAGACCTACCAGAAGTAGTATGCTTTCGATCGAGTCTAGGATCGGGCGCTCCTGAACCATGGGCACGAGCCGGCTAGCCTGTGTAAAGTAAGATAGGCCGGGAAATGCAAACTCGGACGATGCAGCTCGAACGGAATACACCTCTCCGAGTGCAAGGAGTGCCCAAAACTTGCAAGCGAGTGAGCTCTCGGTCGCCGTTGGGTTCTGCAGAAACCTGTCCAACCCTTCGAAGACCGCGCTCCTCAGGACAATATGAAAACATTCTGAGACAGTCCGCATGGCCGCCCTGACCAGGAACCGGGCTCTTCCGGGGCTGGGTAGAGGGCAGTGGCTAGTCTTCAGCGACGAGAGAGTGCCGTCCGAAGGGTAGTTGACCCGCGGAATGTGGCCGGACTGCCCGCCTGAGAGGGCCTGCCGGACCCGCGTCGCAAACGCCGCATCTGCGGCCTCCCCAATGAGGATAGGGGTATCGGATGCGGTCATGTGGAGAAACCAAGGGCGATCGTCGAACAGGGGGTTGCGGGCAGCTCCTTCGTTCTGCTCCTGGGCCGCACCTCCCCGGCCGGTAGTTGTTGACGGCTCGGCGGGGGCCGCGGCGGGTCCTTTTTCACCGCCAGCTTGACGTAGGCGTTCGTTCTCCTCCAGCAACGCTTCTATGTAGCTGTAGACTCAACGTTAGCGTGTCGGAGGGATGCGGCGGAAGAGAGCACGACCGACCTCTGGCTGACTTTAAGTTGACGATCACGCCTCGGATAGGTGCAATCAGTTTCGCAGCTCGACTGGGTGCACGCTGTGCACGGCTTCCCGCCCGAGCATTTGATCTTGCGGGCGTGGCATTTCCGACAGCTAGGAAGTTCTCAGACATGCCTCAAGAGCCTCAACTTGATGTTACTTACGCTGTCGGCTTGATCTTCTCGGGCAAGGGGCTCCTGCTTGGAGTTGACCCTTCTCTCTGTGCTGCACGCCTCTTCATGACTGGAATTGCAATATTGGTATGGTAGACGGTATGTCATCTGTCTATCTCGGCAACTTGCGTGCTTTGCCGAGGAGTGGATTTAATTTCGGTCTTGCCGACATCGGAAAACTAAGCCGAATCATAAGCCCGGCGTTTCGGCGAAAAGTCAGGATGCCGAAAGTCTGCAGAATCCTAGCCAGGACAAGCCCAAGCGCGCATGCACCCGCCACCACTTTATACGTTTATAATACAACCGCTTAGATTGGAGCCTTGTTAGCTGCAAGAAACTCTGAAACTAACATGGTAAAGAGTTGTGACCTGAACAGGCGCGCCTCCGACATCCTACAGATCTACACTAGACTAGTCGCGTGTCAACAGCCCCCTTGTAGGATGTGTTCCCCACATCGACAGAGTTGAGCACGTGCCTCCTCAGTGTAAGCTGTGAGAAGAGTAGAAACTGCATACCTGGCATTGCTGCTTCACCATTCTCCACGAAGGCTCGCAGGCATCACCAGGACGCGTGCAGGGTGAAGTTTTCATGGAATTCGGCGAGTTATTCAACTTCCCGAAGAAAGTCCTCTAACAGGTCCACTTTTACTACCGCACGAACTCTTACTCGGCATGCGGCACGAACGCTACGGCCGGGTTTAAGTGGGAATGCTACCTACGGGGGATACCACCGGCCGGAGGCGCTCCTGGCAGCTTGTCTTTTAAATCGCCGTGTCCCCCCCCCGGCCGCTGGTCTTGTACTTTGACCGACTTTTTATCGCCGACGGCTTCAAGCCTACGCTATTATTCACGACGGCCGACTCCGAGGAGCTCATTCAAAGCAGTAGCCATGCCGGACTTGGAATCATCTAGAGCTGCAGCTCCGGTGACACCCGGCATAATAGCAGGGCAAGAGCCCGGTGCCACCGACTCTCCCAGAAACGACTTGCCGACTTGGCGGAAGTACGTTATTCTCTTCATTATTAGCTGGATGACGTTGGCGGTTACGTTTTCCAGCACATCGCTGCTCGTTGCAACCCCGGAGATTGCCGAAGACTTTTCCACAACCGTCGAGCTGCTGAACGTGACCAATGCCGGACTTTTGGTGGCCATGGGGTTCTCGTCCTTTATCTGGTGCCCCTTGGGTGACATGTTCGGGCGCAGATTGATCTACAACACGGCCATCTTCGTCCTCGTCGTTTGCTCCATCGGGTCGGGGGTTGCACCTACTATGGCCGTATTCACGGCTCTGCGACTTCTAGGTGGATTCACCGGCACGTATTTTATGGTGGCTGGGCAGACTATCCTTGCCGATATCTTTGAACCAGTACGTCATCGGTGTCTGTCGCAGATAGCAGCCGCATGCCTTGGAACACACCAAAGAAGAAATAAACGTTGATATATCTAACCGGTGCACCGTTTTATAGAAGGTCCGCGGCAGAGCGGTTGGATTCTTTATGGCTGGAAGTGTGGCTGGTCCAGCAATTGGCAAGCCTCCCGGCGCCCTTGTGTTCATTCTATCATCCAAAGCTGACTCGGAGCCCATCGAACAGGACCTTGCATTGCCGGTATAATCGTCACCTTTAGCGGATGGAGAGTTATCTACTGGGTCCAAACTGCGATGACGGGCCTTGGACTGGCGCTCTCCCTCCTCCTGATTCCTGAGATCCACCACGTCCCGGAGCAGGTGCACGGAGAGAAGGACGAGGTTTTGCCGGTCAAGCGTGAATTCCTAGAGGCATTCAATCCGATACGAATCTTCAAGCCGCTCTTGGTCCCGAGGATTTTCTTGGCGGTACGACCCCCTCGCTTTACACACTGGATAGATATGAGCTGACTGAGCTAGCATGCCACCTGCGGTTTCCTAGCAGCGACACAGTACGGACTGCTCTCCTCAGTCCGCCACATCGTGAATCCCCGATTCAACCTGACCACTCCGCTGGTCAGTGGGCTGTTTTACATCTCCCCGGGCATCGGGTTTCTTGTCGGCAGCATCGTGGGGGGTCGCTTGTCGGACCGCGCAGTCAAGCACTACATAGAGAAGCGAAATGGCATCCGGTTACCCAAAGATCGGCTCAATGGTGGTTTAGTGGGCCTCTTTATCGTGCTTCCCATCTCTATGCTTCTCTTCGGCTGGAGTCTACAGCAGAAACTCGGAGGGCTTGCGTTGCCTATTGTCGCTGCTTTCTGGATTGGCATCGGCCTGATGGGCACATTTAACGGCCTCAATACCTATGCCGCTGGTGAGACAATATCGCCCGACCATTAAGGAGGAGGTCGCTGCTGACCAAGCGCAGAGGTTTCTCCGAGCCAACGATCCGAAGTCATATGCGGGAAATACGTCATCCAATATGTAACCGCCGCCGCAAGTAGCGCTGCCATCGTGCCAATGGTTGACGCCATTGGCGTAGGTTGGGCCTTCACGATCCGTAAGTTTAAAATACCTAACTTTTGATACGGAGTCACCTCTCATGTACTGACTCTATCCTAGTCTTCGCATTGGATTTGCTAGGTGGTGCCTTTGTTCTTTTGATCACAAGAGCGTCGTTTCTGGCCTAAGTCAGCAGAGTGCATATTGGAGTAGTTTGAACGGTGCATGGTCTGGATATGTTAGCTTCATGGATTTTCCTTGGGTCACGAGCGCAGTATGAGGGAAATCTGTATATTTGCCATTGGATGTCGCCAGTAGCTGAATGTTGGTTACGATTCTAGCGGTGGCTGCGTTATCAACAGCTTGAAAACATCCGGTACCTCGAAGCCGTCCCGATTCGTGTTGACGACATCAGCCTTCCAGGTCTCAACGAGCTTCAGCATCTCCTTACACTTCGTTTCTACGGTATGCACGGCATCGGCGCCTATTGGCAGCCGCGATGGAAATTTGCGTCCCGCAGCACAGCCCTCCCCTCGGATCACGTCCACCATGAGCTCTACCCCCTTCTTGGGATCTCCGGGGTTGTTGCCGTTGACCTTCATCGCAATTTCCGCTGCCGCTTGACGTAGCGGTGCATACGCCTCCAACTCATTGGAGGGGGCTGCCATGAGGATATGGCCGGGACTAGACATCTCTGTCTGAAAGAATCCGGGTTCGAATAAAACGGTGCGGATGCCAAAAGGCGCAAGCTCAACCTGCAGGCCGTGTGCCAGGCCTATGGATATGAGTCTAGCTGTATAAAAACCAGGGTCGCGTCGCACTTACCTTCCAGCGCGAATTTGGTTCCTCCGTAAGCTGTGATATTCGGCGGGAGCCACCATCCGTATTGGGAGCCAACGATGACGACTGTGCCCGACCCCTGCTTGCGCATGTGCGGCAGCACAGCACGGGTGACCGCCAAGGTGCCGAAATAATTCACATCAAACACCTTGCGGTAGCCATCGTTGCTTCCACCATCCTGGTCAGCTTCATAAAAGGAAGAAGATCCGCTAGGCAAGGCGAGCGGGGTGTAGGAGTTTGCTTGACTGACTCGAGCTCCTCAAACGTAGCAAAGCTACTGATGCCAGCATTATTTACCAAGACGTCGATTCTTCCATATATCTTGGCGGCCCGCTCGATGATCTGCTTGATCTCGTTTTCGGGGAGCGTCACATCCAGGTCGACTATCGCAGCACCCGTTGTCTCCAAATGCTTCAACCTCTCGGCCACCTTGCGACCGGTCGCAATGACCTTGTCCCCTCGTGCCAGCGCAGAATGAACAAACTGCTCCCCAAATCCGGACGAGCAGCCGGTGATGAGCCAAACTAAGGGGGCCATGGTTGAGAGTATGAATGCTGAGCAGGGAACTGTTCGATAAAATTACGACGAATGCGTCTATAGCCAAGTCCACGCGTACGAGGGAACTGCTGAGCTTTATATACAACAGCACAGCACCGCCCTGGAGCATCCACAAGGGACTCTAGCCACGAAAGGCGGGTCTGGTGCGTTATGGATCCGACTGTTAACCCAGTACAGATGGTTCGTCCGGGGTCTTAGGCTTCGAACAATCGACTGCATAGTACCCAGATAACTGCCGTGTGGGTAGCGTGGAGGCAGTCAAACCTGGCGTGTCTTGTATGTCTCCGCTCACGTCACAGTGCTAGTTGCTTGCACATGCGAGTAGTGGACCTTTACTGGGTGTTCATAGTATAGCGCGCTGAGATCTTACGTACATGGATGACAAGTACCTGGAAATCCTGCGCAGGGCTAGTAGGCGGTACTCGGATATACGATTGGCTCTTATCGATATCCCCTTTGGCCTCTCGCTCTGGCATAATTTTCGGCAATCGGCTTGGTGACGCACCTGGCACCCTCTGCCCCGTGTCTCCTAGGTAAAGTACTCACCCCACCCGAGATGCAGGGATACGATTGGCATCAAACTCCAATGGGCTCTCGGCCGCTCAGCCGATACTCCACCATCACCATAGACATGAAAGCTGTGGGTTCAGCGAGTGACCCAAAAAGAAACAATCGCATGGCCAGCGACGCGGGACCTGAGATTGCACATACTCAACTTTGAGTGAATTCGAGCTGCTGTCGTAAATCAAGGTGTGCCTGACATCACCTAGCTTCCGGATCTTGGCTCCTCCCTGACAACAGGCTACAGTGCGAAGATCATGATCTCCGCCCAGCGCCTAGGCCTATCGTGGGGTGTTTGAGTCAAGCCGAGCGCCGCGTCCGACCTAGGAAGGATTAGCGTTGCCCGTCTGCGACGGTAGTGCGCCGAAGTTTTTAGGCCCCTGCCTAAGCAGCAAAGCAGCGGCTACCAGGAAAACAGAGTTCCTACCTGACATCTAGGGAAGGGCGGAAAGAGTGTCGGAAACCAACCGTGCACGCTGAGAAAAGAAATGGCTGGGTGTTATGCTACGCCGTTAGGTCGGCTGGGGTTATCTCTCGACGGAGGGAGCCCGCGATATGGATCAAATGCTACCTGGGTGCATAGTGGACGTAATGGTCCGAGGGGAGGGTTACGGTACTAAATGTTACTAAGTATAGTTAATGTAGTCGAGTCGCTGATATGCTGACATATGTGAGAGCGGACTTGTTACTGTATAGCTCAGGCCGTCTAGGCAGGAGATGCAATAAAGCTTTGTACGGAATTGTAGCGAATCGGGAAAGGACATTGCCTTCGGAGGATATCAGGGAGGGTAGCAAGGAAATATGAGCAACCTAGGTACCTACCTTAGATACCGAGCCAATATACCCAACTCAGGCAAGACGTCTGTTTTAAGTAGTTCCAACGGTTGCGAAACCTTTGGTAGTCCAGTGCCTGAGGTACCTATTTGCATGCTAAGAATGACCCCGCATTTCAGAGCTGCAGAGGGCAAAACGCTGCCTGCTCGATCTGCGTCCCCACCTACTCTACCCGCAGAGGAACCGAAGAAAAAAGTCCGCCTTGGCCAACGCGGTCGTGCAGGATGATGCCAAATCTATCGGAAATGACAGCTTCCCAACTACCACCGCTAAGTGCCTTGCCAACGCGCAACCCGTCAAGCTGCGCGTCGCTCTCCGTGGAACTTCTCGATCTCCTCGACGCGAACCTCCCGGCCCCGCCTGGCGTCACCCTCAGCGTTGGATCCGGCCCCGGCCTGCTCGAGGCTCTCTTCCTAGAGCGGCATCCATATCGCGCCTCTGGCGGTTCCTTTTTCGGCGTTGAGGTGGCATCGAACCCGCCCGTCAATCGCTTCCTACCACAGGGGCACACGCTTGTGGTACCTGGGACTTGGGCCATTGCGGACAAGGCACCTACGGCAAAAGCGTTGATCTTCGTCTACCCTCGGGAGACCAAGCTGCTGGCAGAATATCTCTCACAAGGGACGCAGGTCGAGACCGTGGTCTTGATCGGGCCGCGATGTGATCTCCCGGAGTATGTAGGAATTCTCAAGGTCTGGGGTAAAGAGGTAGTGACCAGCACCCCGACTGCAGGCGACCTTCTGCAAGACTTTGAAACGGTACAAATCTTCCAACGCAAAGGCCTAGAATCTCTAGATCTGGTTGAGGAGCTAGACATTTCTACGATCTAGCAAACCGGAATTCGGCCTCCGTTAGAAATGCAGCGACCTCACCAGGCTGCCAAGTAGGTAGCCAGGCTGTCGGGTGCACGACTTTACCCAGTGCGGCCAATGCGATTCATAACCCGGCAATCCGGCAATGCCTCCTTTGACGGTAGCACATCGTACTTTATAGGAGAAATCGATGAGATGCAGATCACACGCGACTATGTTTCTACCGAGCGCTGCCTGCCCAACTTTAACGCACCATCGATCCCGCCAAATCGCTATATCCAATTGATTCGGCCTCGCGAACCACAAAAATGCTGTTTTCGGCGTTGCTGTACCGGTAACCAACGGGCCGTTTGACTGTGGCCGCGCCGTTCTCGTTGTTCTGCCCAACGTCTGTCCGGATCCGGGCAACTCGCAGGACGGGCCTACGCGTAAAGTGGACCGACCACGGCCCTGAACCTCCGCATTTCGAGACGATACGAGAAGATGAGAAAATGCTCCCTTCGCAGGTGGCAAGCCTTTGACCAGGACTTTCCCCCTCTTTGCATCGGCGACCTACCAGCGACCTACCAGCGGCCGACCAGGCTTCACCATGAAGTTCACCGGCCCTGTCCTCCTAGCCTTCTTTCCAGTCCTCGTTCCGGGATCGCCGGCGGTGGGCTTCAACGCGAATGCCAACTCTGCGGATGCGGATCCGTCGGACGCCATATCTATGATGATGGTACAAGATGCGGTTCCATCGAATGGCGTATCCATGTTGATGGTACAGGACGCGGCCCCATCGGGACCCGTGCCCATGATGACCATCCTAGCCGCCGCTCCATCGGACGCCGCGTCTAAGACGACGATCCCGCCCGCGGCTCAATCACACGCTGCGTCCATGCTAACGATCCAAGGCGTCAAAAATCAGCAGAGCTGTATCGATGTATCTCAGTTCTTCAGCGGGCCTCAGACGGCTGCGAACTTGACAGCCACCACTAGCTGGAACCATTCCTCTTCTACACTCCCTACTTCCTCTGCCGATATGCCTTCCTCTTCCGATATGTCTTTCTTTGAAGATGTGGGACTCCCTACATGGGCCGAAACTCAGGCTAGCTCTACTAGCTTTCAGACAAGCACGGACAGCGCCAAACCCAATACAAGCCCCCCCGGGACAACGCCACCTCAAACTAAAAGCAAACCTGCCCCTACGACATCTAGTAAGGGTGGCGGTCCGCCTATTGGTATCAAGGCTCCAGCCTCAGACCAACAAAATGCGCTCGCTGCGCATAATGCGGCCCGGGCTCAGTTCGGCGAGCCACCGTTGAAATGGGATCCCGGCCTGGCAGCGGCTGCCCAAGCCTATTCGGCAGTGCTCGCCGAACTGGGCAAGCTTCAGCACGGAAGCGTCGGCGAGAATCTATACTCGGCTAGCCCCCCCAACACCCACGAGTTCCTATCTGCTACGAACGCTTGGCTTGCCGAAAAGCCCAATTACGACGGCGAGCCAATCCCTCAAGGACCATTCTCAACCTACGGCCATTACAGTAAGATCATGTCCCTTGCGACCCACCTGCGGGCAATGAGTTTGGATGCTTGCGCTGACCAGTGTTCGTTAGCCCAGTGTGTCTGGACCGATACCTTGCGTGTCGGGATGGGTCAGACGAAGATCAACAATACCGTCTATGTAGTTGCCCGATATGACCCCCCTGGGAACGTGTGAGTGGCAACGCTGAGCGTGCAACTACGAGTATCTCGCTAACCGGGATGACAGAGAGGGAGAAACGCCGTATCCGGTGTGAACGCGACCAGAAAGTAAGCCGCCGGGTCGCATAGTCGCGGTTGTCGGACCAAACTAGTGGAAAGGTGGGGAGGCTGGTTTGCCCACGCACCTTCGGTGATTCCAGGCTACGCCCCAGGGTCATGCCTATTGTAATAATTATTTATCAAGCTAGATATATTTCTTGTTGCCGAACTTTAGAAGACATTAGCTGCTGTACGTTTTGCTTATACTCTCCGTCCGGCAAACGACGGTAGTAAGTCCAGTGGCCTACAAGAAAGCGTCGTGCAAGATTCCGGAGGAACAGCATGCCGTGCACGGCATTTCCTTCAGACCGAACGAGATGGAAGTATACCGCGCAACAACGCCGACATAGTCAAGGCAGATTCGTCAGCAATGCACGTCTATCTTAAATCAGTATCCATGCACTCGTTATCTAGTGCGATTTCTCTCCTCAGCCTTTCCTGGTAGCCATTTCCGAGACACTGTTCGCGGGGTGCGAGTTTAGGGGAGCTTAAGCCTCGCCCGTCGGTAGTTTTGACGAATCAAGACGCGCCGTCGCTTCGGCCCACCGAGGGATCCCCGTCGACCAGCTCCAGCGCCAACCTAGTCGCGTTCAGGCAAGGTATACTGGTTGGTCCATCCTGCCGGAGGATCGGTAAAACCAATTAGTGTTCCCCAGGTGATCTCCCGTCTGTCCGGGAGCTAGACAGGCTTGGGGATCGCCGTCGCGACGCCTTCGGCGCAGGCGCGATAAGCACTTCTATAAGTACGCTAGGTCGACGGCATTGGCCACTCGACCCTCCCACAAGACACCCAAATCTTGATCCGAGTGAATTTTCTCCAGAGAAAGATTAACTTTCTTGTCCAACTTCAACGAATGACCGAGGCGCTCAATAGTCACTATGTCTCATGTTCGGGAGGGCAGCGTGAAGTCCGGCCACGCCGACAACGAGGAGTTAAAGGAGCCTAACCCCGAGGGAGCCGTCTCCGTCGAGATTCACGACGCACATCTAGTCCGCAAGATCGACAAACAGTAAGCCCCTTCCCGGCATTAAACTACATGGCTATGCTTCGTGTCTCTTGCTAACCGGCAACTGTGTGCAGCCTCTTGCCCTTTATGATCATTTCCTATCTGCTGCAATATCTCGACAAAACATCCCTGGGCTACGCAGCGGTGACTGGCATCCAGGCCGAAATTGTAAGCTCCTGTTCGCCTTACAACTCGAGATACCTGGGAGACGGTGGCGGGCTAATACTAGCCACAGGGGCTGGTAGGCCAAGACTACTCCTGGTCCTCCAGCATGTTTTACTTTGGATATCTTGTTGCCAGCTATCCGGCATCGTATGGCTTCGTAAAACTTCCGCTTGCGAAGTTTCTCGGAGTTAGCATGTGGGTTGATAACTCTCCTCGGCCGAGAATGTTGTGCTGACTGATGTTGCCGCAGGATTCTCTGGTCTATCGTCCTCATCTGCCACGGCGCGGTGCAGAATTTTGGCGGTCTCATGGCTCTGCGTTTTCTTCTCGGAGCGACTGAAAGCACCATAAGCCCTGGGTTTAGTCTCCTTACAAGCATCTGGTATACTCCAAGCGAGCACACTTCTAGGCATGCTTTGTGGTTTGCAGGCAACAGTATCGCACTCGCTTTCGGAAGCCTGCTTGGGTACGGTATCGGGCATGCTCAAGGAACGATAGCCCCGTGGCGCGTAAGTGATTGAGACGGCTCATGTTTCTCATCTTCGCCGCTAATCGAGTTTACATTAGCTCATATTCATCATATTCGGCGTGATTACCTTGGCCTGGAGCGTTGTCGTCCTCGTATTCCTCCCCGATGCGCCCGAATCTGCATCGTTCCTCACAGAGGACGAGCGGACTGCTGTGATTGTCCGTTCGCAGCAAGCCCAGGCCACCCACAAGAGCGGGAAATATGTGCGATCACAAGTATTGGAGGCGCTGGTTGACCCCAAGACCTGGTTCCTCTTCTCCTATACTGTTCTGTCCTCCCTCCCGAACGGCTGTTTCACCAACTTCTCCTCCATCATCATATCCGGATTCGGATTCAACACGCTCACAACCATCCTACTGAGCATGCCGAGCGCGGGCTTCCAACTCATATACACCCTTGGAGGCGCGTTTCTAGCGTCCAAGTTGCCCAAGGCTCGGTGCCTGACAATCGCCGGACTGAATTCGATTGGCCTAATCGGATGCCTCTTAATACGTCAACTCCCTCACGACAACCAGGTCGGCCGGCTGTTTGGAATCTACCTCTTCGGAGCATACGCTGGTGGATTCCCGATCAGCCTAAGCTTGATTGCTAGTAATATCGGGGGGTTCACGAAGCGAGGCACCGTTACGGCCATCCTTTTTCTCGGTTACTGTGCCGGCAATATCGGCGGCCCCCAGATGTTCCTATCCAAGGAGGCCCCTGACTATCACACGGCGTTCACCAGCTTGCTCATATGCTTCTGCCTTGCCGTCGCAAGCATTCTAGCGTTGGCTCTCTATATGAATTGGCAAAATAAGAAACGCGAGAATGAAGGGGCAGTGGTTGTCCAAGACATGGCTTCAAGAGGCGCAGGGGAGCATTTGGTGGACGAAACGGACTGGGAGAATAAGCACTTCCGCTACTGTTTGTAGATCTAATATGGTGAAGAATTATATTGCACGAGCGAGGGGTGTGTCACATGATCTGATAGGAACGCGGAATAGCAAAGTACGGACGTACTCCAAGAATATTAAGCATGTCGTAGATGGAATCGACAATTGGTCTTTTTACCTTCCATGAGGAGTAATTTGCCAGACTACGGGGAAATCCAGGTCCGAACCCAGGGACTCCGATGCGTAATTAGAGACACTGTCTCCTCAATACAAAGTAGCTAGGCCGTGGCTGGTATGCGCTGGGCGCAATCCTAGTTGGTCGGGCGCAATTCACCCGCTTCCGAACTGGGCCCGAGCCGTGGCCGAGCTGGCGCGAAGCTCTTCGTCTCAACCTCACTACCCTGCCGCCGCCCCCAAATTCAAGTGGGTCCCCGGCCTTTTGCTAGCAGTTCGCCCAGGAGATCATTTCCCAGATTCTCGTGACGATAGCAGGTCGAGCCAATCGTGACATGATCACCCTTACCTAGTTCGCTGCCATTAGGCGGAGGGCTTGGAACTGGGCGCATCCTACTAGGTTTTTGGACGGCACAGCAAAACGTAGAATACACGGAGGCATAATCTATCTGTCCAGTTATCTCTCATCACTGGAGAGCAATGCCCCAAGGACGTGTTGTTATAAGGTATCCCGAAGGCCCAGCGCTGGGCCTTGTGGTACCCAAACCGCCAGCCAGCATCCGACAATATGTACTGTCTAATTCCTATCGTTAAGCTGGCCGTATTGGCTGGGCTGATGCATCTTACCGCTGCAGGGATCGTAGCAAAGCAGCTCTACAAGTTTCCCGACGCGACATGGATCGAGAACCTCGCGATCCGGCACAACGGCGAGCTTATCCTCAGCACTATTTCCAAAAACACCCTCTTCACGTTTAATAGCATACAGTCCCAGCCGCATGTCGCGATTCAACTTCCGAACGTCACTGCTGTGACCGGCATCGCCGAAATTGCTCCCGATTTGTTCGTGATTCCTGGAGGGACCGTCCATGAGGCCAACGTAACCTTCACAAATAACTTCGTCTTCGTCGTCGACTTCAGTGGCTGCCGTCCAAAGCTTAAGAAAGCTTTCCCCGCCCTACCTGGATTTCCGAATGGAGCGACAGCTATGCCCTCCTGCTCCGGGGTTGCCCTGATCTCAGACTCCCGTGGCGGAGCTATCTGGCGTGTAGATACCCACGCAGGAACCGTCGAATCTGTCTTTCAAGATGCCTCACTGGCCTCGGTTGGGAATAATCTTGGCATCAATGGCATTCGGATATTCGACGGATACTTGTACTACACCACTACTACCACCGGGATCCTGGGCCGCATGACAATCAGCGACGACGGACGGAAGCTTGGGAAGCTGGAGCAAGTGGCCAAGCTGGCAGATATTTCAGCCGGGGCGTTTGATGATTTTGCCATCGACAAAAGCGGCGTTGTATATGCTGCCGTACACCCAAATATTCTTCAGAAAATATGGCCGGATGGGACACAGGAGACTCTCATCGGAGGGAACAGCACGCTTCTAAATTTCACTACATCTGTGGCCATAGACAACAGCCGAAAGTCGTTGTTTGTTACGACAGCCGGGCTCACCCGCGAGGGCACAAATTCTGGCGGGCAGGTTTTTAAAGTAGAACTCTGAGTATCTGGTACGGCGAGGGTAGCTCAGAAGATGACAAGTCCCTGGTGGCTGAATTCCCCCGGTCCCATTAAATTAAATACAATCTCGGGCTTAGATGCCATTTGACTAGATACTTTCTATTCCATTATCCAATTATCTAGAGGAATATCAAAGCCATTCGTATTGTCTATTATGTGAGGGACATGAGTGGGCTGCCATACGTTATAATAGGAGGAGAGATTCAGCACCCGGCCGGACTATATTATACAGTTGTCTAGAATACAATGATCCTCAAACTCATCTGATTCCGAGAGATAACTAATACTCAAAGCGCAAATTATGCTTCCAGGTCAAGCTCTGGGTAATCTGGTAGCCCCCAGGTTTCCTTTACAGGACCACTAAATGCCGAAGTGAGCTTGTCTATCTTGATCATCGACAAGAACGCTGCGACGAAGTAGCAGATGACCAGGCCTAACCGTGATCCCATGAAGGAAATCGAAATTGGCATGCGAATTAATATTTGTGCTTCTTCGACAAAAGGGCGAAGTTCCTTCTCGTAGCAAGCTAGCGCCGTGGCCACATCGTCTCCGTTCCGCGCGAGCTCACCGGCGAGAACGTAGGCACCAACGAGAGATAGCGTGGTCCCTAGGCCAGTTGCGACGCTAGGGCAGTACCCTGCATCGCCGAGCAGCACGACGCGGCCTTTGTGCCACGTATCCATCTTGACCTGGGCGATGGTGGTCATGTAGAAGTCGTCAGCCGTTCTCATTGCAGCAAGGACGCGCTCGCTCTCCCACCCCAGCCCTTTGAACATGCCTGCCCATAGATCTTTCTGGTCCTCTATCGGCAATCTCGCTGCTTCCCTCATGGCCTCCGTCGTAGGCACCGAAAGCATCACCTGTGTGAAGTCCTTGTGACCACAGCGAAAAGATATCACCTTGGGGCCGATCTGGACAAAATGCTTGTATTCCGTGTTCCCGATCTCCCACTTCGCCTTTGGTATATTGAAATAAGCGACCGTGAAGCCTACCTCTTTCTGAGGAGACCTTGGGCCGGCTTCGGCTCCGAAAGCTAGGCGCCTCGTCAGGGAACTTTGGCCATCCGCGCCAACGACGAGGTCGTAGTTGTCAGAGCTTCCGTCGGAGAATGTGGCAAGGACCTTGTCACCGGTCTGGGTAAGCTCGACCGCGTGTTTCCCCAGTAGATACTGGAGGCTAGCCTGGCCATGTCCAGAGAGCGTCTTCGCTCTTTGTACGCTACCGTTGTACAACACGGACACTAAGTCCGCCCTCATGAGCTCAAATTCGCTCGTGATGGCTTTCAACCCTTCGCCTGGCTTGTTGACGCTGAAGGATGCCCATGTCCTGCCATTTGTATCCACCAGTGTAATATGTGTCTCATGGATGCTCTTCTCGCGTACTGCATCGATCAAGCCGAGTTTTCGCATCAACGGGGTGCCCTGGGCTTTTAGATCGATCTGGGTTCCTCCTGTGCGCCAGATGGGGGACCTTTCGACAACGGTGATGTCATAGCGTTGGTTGGTGCGTAGAAGGAAGTTTGCGAGGGCTGGACCTGCGATGCCGCCGCCGTTGATGAGGATTTTGAGAGGCATCGTGGGATGAGGATATGTATGGCACGTAAACGCGAGGTCAATCCGGGTCTCTGGGGGAGCTTGCTCTGCAGAATTCATTCACATCCATATTTCGGGGTATGGACTAATATAGACACGGGAAACTCTGCTTGCTTAGGTTTACACGTCGTCTCCCGGCGGAAATACGATTTCGGATGTAATTGCAATGGATGGAAAGGTGCGGATATACTACGGAGAAATCCTATTGGCGGACGCGGACATACACGACTTTACAGCCCAGACACGGACATAAGCAAAGCCCCAAGACTTCGGTGGGGATGGGTCATACACATTTCCTACGGAATAGACTCTCAGTGCTCGGGGCAAGACAAAAGGATAACGAGATTCTAGGGGTTACGCGTTCACGGGGTTAAGCAACGCGAAGCCCGCCCATCTGGGACACGATGGGATCCATCTACCTTAAAATTTACAAATCTGGACTTAGCGAGCAAATATGGAACCCACAACTTCTTACCGTGGCACAACATCTCGTTTTAGAAGCTTAAACCGCTGGACCTTTCCGCTCGCCGTCCTCGGGATGCTGTCGACAAAGACCACCCCTCCATCGAGTCGTTTGTAGCTCACTAGGCGCTCCGACACAAAATCGTAAATCTCGTCCGCTGCAGCTGCCCTATGTCCGTCCTGCGAACGGACAACGTACGCGCGAGGGAGCTCGGTGACCCCGTCATCCGACATAACTCCGACTACGGCGCAGTCCGTCACGCCAGGGTGTTCCAGCATGACGGCTTCGAGTTCGGCCGGTGCAACCTGCCACCTGGTTTCGTCAGCATAGTAATCCTTAGAGGCGGGAGATTGTCCCCGACATACCCCTTGACTTTGATGATCTCCTTCAGCCTTCCGACGACGTAGATCTTTCCGTCCCTCACTCGAGCGAGATCCCCGGTGGGTAGCCAGGCTGCATCTCCGGCGCCGTCCATCTTCAAATATCCTGACATGAGCCCCCCTGTGCGAATGAGGATTTCGCCGGGGCGGTCTTCTTCAGTGATGACCCTGCCAGTATCGTTAACCAATTTCATCTCGTAGCCCGGAAGCAGCCGCCCGATAGAACCAGTATCGTCCTGCTCTGTCCATCGGAACAGTGCCCCAACTCCAAATTCCGTCATCCCCCAAACCTGGGTAACGTTTGCCTCGGAATGTAGATGGGAACGAAGTTTTCTTAACGCAGTAGCATCGATTGGAGCGCCCCCGATGCCAACATATCGTAGCGTGCTTAGTGTCTGCTGGAGAGGTAGTGTACATCGGTTCAGAGCGTGAACCATAGGAGGTGCCATGTACGTTTCGGTTATCGAGTATTCCCGAATGTAATCGACATACGAGTCAAGCGAGAATCGAGGCATGATATACGTCTTCTGGCCGTACCGTAAAGGAGTGAAGATGGCCCACGATGCCCCAAATATGTGGAAGAATGGTAAACATGCAAGTCGCACTGGCGTGTATGGTGTAGACTCATAGAGGCAAAGGTGTTGAAAGATCAGAGAGTAGTGAGATTGAACAGCGAGCTTGGGGAGTCCTGTCGTACCAGACGTGGGATAGTAGATAGCCGGAGTGCCTTTCATGGCAGCCTCATCCCTCAGTGTGCACCAATCTGACTTTCCGGAGTTCAGGAGATCGCTGACCCGCCCAACAAGGTCCGGTGCGCTGCCTTTCACGCCAAAACCGACCCGATTAGAGGAATCTGCGGCATAAGTATCGAGGGGATTTGAGAGCTCGTCGAGCACGAGCACGTGGTGCCGAGGTAGCTGCGCAGCTTTACATACTTGAAGAATGAGAGGGATGGCATTTTCGTTCGCGATGATATACTTGGGGTTGGCAAGCTGAGCTATATGGCTTAGCTCGTGAAGCTGGAAGGCCGGGTTCACACCACAGCATACGCCACCTGCCCCGATGATTCCGAGCAACAAAGCGATATAAAGATACTTATGGAAGTTAGTCGATGCCATATTTGAAGGTCTGCAGTCCGGAATGCTCACGGAATTTCCGACGCACAACAATACGACATTGCCTTTTTGGAGACCGGCATTTTGGAACCCAGCCACAAGCTTCTGAACCAAGTCTCTAGTTTGCACGGCACTTAATGATACTGCCGGGCTGTGAGCACTAATATAAATTGGTTTATCCTCATCATAGCTTGTCTGCACGTCAAATGCAAATGATACAAGATCTGTGGTCGGTATCGCCAGGCTGTCGCGAGGCTGCTTCGACGTCGAGCGGCCCATCGTTTGCGGGATGGGAACGACAGTGGCGTTTTTGGTTTGCCAAAACGTAATGATATCCTTGACTCTTGATGTTTTTCTAGTACTAGAAACTTGAGCAACTGTTTGCTGATAAAAAAAAAAAGTCGCTTCTAAGTGAACCGAATGGCTCAGGGGAGGTAAGTTCGGTTATAGTACGCCGAAAGAAGATGGTGCTTATCATTCGGATATACCGAATGGGGCATAAGTTTGCTTCTGCTGTCTCAGTCCCAATTCAGTTGCACTAGGACCGGCAGCGAATCCAAACTGAGTGTGGCCTCAAGAGATATGGGCTGCCTATTGCCTAGGCGCATACTGCAGGCAAGCGCCGAGTATATTCGATAGCGCGCTGGATCCGCCCATTTATATTTCATCAACGAGGCGCCACACGGAACATGGCGACTAAGCGATTAAGGTCGCGTGAAGACACTTGCTGCGCCGCCCGTAAGCTCTGGAAATGGACAACCTACACGGATGGCTACACTGCCAGGCGCCTTTGCGGGGTTCATCCTGCGTACTTTTTTAGCAGCGGTGCGGATCGCCTGCAAAGCTGTAGGTGATGCTCGCACCGGAAAGTCAGCGTCGAGCTCCGGTCTGCCTGGGTGAAGCAACCAGCGGAACACGATGGCAATGCACATCCGTAGGGGGAGGCTGACTCTAGAGGATCGCCACTAGCGTAGAGACTCGTAACCCTCGCGTCTTCGCGCCTCGTCCTTGGGGGCGGATCATACCACAGTTTTCAGACCCTACACGAGGCGTGCGGTAGCACAGTGCCCGGAATCACTCTTCCGGAATAGTGGGGGATATGTGATGACCACTAGCTCGGCATTTATCAGCATCTTGGCCTCAACTTAGTTCGCGATTGGCTAAAGATAGTTGTGCATCGCTTCAAGCACTGGGGGCTGAAAAGAAGCCCTCTAGCCATGTATTCGGGGAGAAGATACCTCCGAGAGTCCTACGGAGCTCCGTGGATTTCTTTATTGGACTTGTAGGAGATATTCATGCGTCCCTTCGCCAGCAAAGGACAAGCATTCACATTCCTACCCTGCTGCCCAGTACGAATCAATGGGAACCACCGACTGCTCAGACAGGACGTGGTATCGTTTCTTTAGGAACAAGATGCAGCCCCAAAGTCCTGGAGCAGAACTTATTGTTACTCAGCCCATCGCCCTGGATTCGATTGACCAAGAGAAGCAAGTCCCGCCCGCCAAGCGGAAGCGATTCGCGCACGTCCGGTATGTGTTCCTCAACACGTACCGGCGCCTCTTTGGCCTTGTCATGTTCAGCAATATCATAGCTTTCATTGTGATCATGGTGAGGCAGCAGTATATTTTGGACTGCGTCAATGCTTCCGCGATCAATCTGCTCGTCTGCGGCCTTGCCCGCCAGCCCTTGGTCGTCAACGCTCTGTTTGTAGCCCTTTGCAAGATGCCGAGGTCTGCATCTCTACGGCTGCGCCACCTAGCTTGCAAGATATTCCATCTCGGAGGAGTTCACAGTAGCTCTGGTGTGGCATCTTGCGTCTGGTATGTTGGGTTTATCGCGCTGCTCAGTTATGACTATCGCCCAGGCCCTGCATCAACAGCTACCATTGTATTAGCATACCTCATTCTCGGTCTCTTTCTGGCCATCATCGGTATTGCATATCCGACGATTCGCATGCGGTGGCATAACACATTCGAACTCACCCACCGCTTCTCGACTTGGACTGTCCTCGCGCTGTTTTGGGCTCTCACCCTGACTATCGCCTCGCAACAGCAAGGCTCTATGGGTGGCTTTCTTGTGAGCCTGCCAGCATTCTGGGTACTGATAGTTGCTACCTGTGCCATAATACACCCATGGATCCTACTCCGGCGCATCGAAGTAACCCCCGAGTCCCTCTCGACGCACGCTATTCGCCTCCACTTCCGCCACACGTCAATCTGCTTCGGACAAGGCATCTCGCTGTCTAAACACCCTCTTCGTGATTGGCATGGCTTTGCAACCATCACGGATAGATTTGACACGCCCGAGACCCAGTTTTCCTGCCTAGTCTCGAAGGCAGGAGATTGGACATCGTCCATCATCTCTCAGCCTCCTTCCCATCTCTGGGTGCGCGACATCCCGGCCTACGGCTTCGGCTATGTGATGCGGGTTTTTAACCGCATTATTGTCGTCACGACCGGCTCCGGTATTGGCCCATGTTTATCCTTTATCGATGATGATAACCGGCCGGCGATGCGTGTCCTGTGGCAGACCAAAACCCCTCTCAAGACCTATGGCCAGAGGACTCTGGACTTGGTCCATAGGATGGATCCGGACCCCGTCATTATAGATACCTCGGTTTCCGGAAGACAGGACATGCAGGCTGTGGTCTTGAGGATATACAGGGAGTTCAACGCGGAAGCTGTATGTGTCATCAGCAACCCACAAGCTACTAGGAGGTTGGTATTCGAGCTGGAAGCGCAAGGAATACATGCATATGGCCCTATCTTTGATAGCTGAGACAGTACTATCATCCCCTTGGAAGATCCGTGCCAATTATTAATCCTCAATCTGCGGAACGGGCCGAAAATGTGGCATGTTGCATCTAGTAAGCTGATCCTTAGGCTAAGTGCATATAGGTCTGACGTGATTCTTCTATCACCCTTACATGCGGCAGTACCAGCAATCTCCTCCGCGTAACTGCTCTGGTGGATCAAATGAAAGATGAGAGCGAGTATTGAGTCTAGAATTTTGACATTGCGCTGCATGAAGCCAGAGCTATCTTTTAGATGCCCATAAAAGACAAAGAATGAAGCAGGCTGTCAGGACGGGCGGAATAGCGTATAGCAGAGCCCATAGGTCCCCCGAGCCGATTCGAACTAAGGTAATGGAGCGAACACCACCTGCAATGACAATTGGCTCCAAAATGTCGGTCGCTTGGTATGACCGCCCCCAATATACGCCCAGAGCAACACCGCTAGCAACCCCCAAGATGTCCTCCAGAGGATACCCTCTTCCAGCCGTGCTTTCAAACAAAGTTTCAAGATAACCTTGGATGTTGCGGTTCTCGGCCAGCAATGACCACGAAGCGGCTGCTGCCGTTGCAAGCGCGGTGTCCGGAATAAATGCCTCGATATCTATCACGTTATTATCGGGATCCCTCGCCACGCATACAGACTCCTTGTCACCAGCGATATTAAATGAAACCATGTTGTTTCGGTCCTCGTTAAATTCGTAACCGAGTCGCTCTATAGTCACTTGACGGAATTGAACAGCAGAGCGCACGTCAACCGAACAAGTGATAATTTCTTCATCCGCAGTCGTTGGGTCTTCCCATTCCAGGCCGGTGAAGCACTGGGCCAGGATCCACGCATAAGCTTGCGTGGCGCCGATGACAATTGTTGCGGTCCCGACCTGGCGGTCCTGCGTACAGGCCCCGGCTACCACAGCTCCCGGATAATTCGCCGGATTACTCTGCAGTTGTGGACTCGTAATGTTGCAGTCTGGTGTTATCGCTGTGAGTACGGTCTGGTTGTACTTGAGCTGTGATCCTGGCGGCCATCTTTTGCATACCACTGGGTTGCTAGCTAGGACAGGCAGGCAAATCGTCGCAGATGCATCGTTGGCGTCAAAGGTTAGGCCAGTCCTAGGCTGACCGAATGTTGTACTGAAACTGTACCTTAGTGCATTAAAAGGTGTCCCTTGCGCAGACCATTCAACGGCCACTCCCCCTAGTGCGTAGGCTGCCCCTTCTGGTGTTGCATCTGAGTTCATAATTGTCGGAAGTACCCACTTCGTCTCACATTTGTCTTTAATGGCTTGCGATAGTGCATCGTCGGAGGAGTAGTGCGCACCGTTGTAGCCTGGCCATGTCGTAGAATATGGGGAGCCTTGAATTGATAGAGCCGAATTGGAGGTTTTCCAGTTAAACCAATCGCTGGAGACTGAAGTCATGTTCGTCCGCTGAGTGTAGCATTGGTCGGCACTCATGTTTCTGGATACGTAGAGCGAAGTCTGAAATGGCCGGTCCACTAAGGACCAAGGGAGTGAGAAGTTGGGCTGTGGAGGCACGGCAGGTATACCCTTTACCTTGAACTGATCTAGGTGACAAACCACCTACGATCGAGGTAGTAAGAAGGCTGGCTATGGCCAGCACTACCGTCATCTGGTACTGCCGGAACTGAGCGCTAATGTTTCCTAGGCCCAGCAGAACAGCGAAGCCTCGGGGCGCTACATCATTGCCTTTCTTGTCGGACATGGCTTTACCATCCAGCATGGCTTCATATCGCATGCTAATCCACAGCCGACGTATCTGACCGGTCGTAAAGATTGTGTTGATAGTCCCGATGATAGTGATACCAATCACGTATAAAGCGTGATCAACCGAAGGCATCGGCCCTGATAAAGCCTCACTGCCATGATTTATCAGTAGCATTGGGACGGTCGCTGTTAGGGCAAGAATGACGGCTACAAGGATTTGTAAAGCGATTGCAGCGATAGGGCTCCAGATAGAGCCTCGCACTGCATAAGCGGGAACCGGGATTTGCACCATTACTGCTCCATGGTTGCCGTCACCGGGAGGTTGAGACGGAGGTTCCGCAGATGCCATCGTTAAACGCTGATATGGTGGGCAGTCGTACCAGGAGATTACCGGTCGAGGTGCTCGACAAGGTAAAGCGTACCTTTGTAGTAAATCTTGAACCGAAGGCCATTAACATGTGGTCATATTGCCACTGTTCTGTTTGCCACCAACATGTCGATATCTTGGCTGGAAAAGCAGCTGAGCAACCATCTCATACTTGACTATTAGCACTTTCGCCTCTTGGCACTGGTGATGATTGGCGGCTTGGCGCCACGCAGCGGCCTAGAACACCAAAAGCCAGCTCAGGTTGGAGAGCTGAGAGCCGACGACTCGAACCAGGGTCCTTTTTTGATAAATGAGAAGGCCGAACTCTCATACCGCCCAAAAGATGAACTGTTCACAGTTCTACGATGCATCCGCCTCAATTGCGATATTACTCACGCCTCTAGAGTAATCTAACCGGTGAAGTGAAGATGTCTACATGCAATCCAACATTGACGGGTACGCTATAACGAAAGGCATGCGTTGCAAGAACTTCACTAACTGCAGTTAAAGACTGCCCGCCAGACATGGCTCTCGGCATGACGCAATATTTGGATTTCACGGAAAAGTTTGTCACAGATCAACCATACTTTTACATTTGGCCAGGCGTCGACTGGACCGACGAGGGGTTGGTCATGACAGTCACCAATGAAACCAGCAAGCCATTCATTTTGTTCTCGTACTATCTCTTCTTTGGGCGAGTTGACGTTACCTTGAAGCCACTCCATGGGGCTGGTATTGCAACGATTCTGGCGCTGTACTCGGACGATTTAGACGAGATTGCCTGGGTAAGTTTATTAACTGTTACTCTCTTGAAGTATGCTGCCATATTCTGACGGTGCCGGATAGGCGTTTGTCGGTGCCGACAATGCTCATGGCCAAAGCGACTATATTGGGCAGCTCGGGAGAAGACAGCCTGGTCAACCGGACCAGACAGTCTACCATTCGGTGCAGAGTGCCGTAGATACTAAGCATACATACAGCATTGACTGGAACTCTTCATCCATTACCTGGCTCCTAGATGGCAGCCCTGTCAGAACTGTCACATATTCAGATGCAAAGGATGGGGCAAATTTCCCGTACAGTCTTCCCCCTGTTCCTACAATATGGTATAGAAAGCCATGAAGACTGGTCCTAAATTTGACTTTGCACTAGCCAAACACCGCTCCAACCTCGAGTCTACTCTTATGTCGTCGGCACCGCCAATGCTTCATATCAGGACTGGACCTGGGGTGGAGGCTATGCGAACTTCTCACAAGGGCCATTCGTGGGCAGTGTCTACGACATCAGAATGCAGGACTATATGAATGGGAACACGAGTGCACTGGAGTATGTGTACACAGATAAGAGTGGAAACTATGAGGCCATCAGTGTGGTCCCCAACACGGCTCGGATCGCGGCCACATCGAGAGCAAAATCAACAACTCTTACTACTCCGACGTCATCTCAATCAGCGACGCCAAAGCCAACGAAGGACAATGCGGGATCATCAGACCAGATCAACCCAGGTGTTATTGCAGGGGCAGTGATAGGTGGAGTAGTTGCTTTTCTCATCGTTGGGCTCGTCATTTTCTTCTGGCGTCGTAGGAAGCAGAAAGGGCAAGGAGGTGGAGCGAAAGGGGGCGAGACCCGATCATAATATCTACGAAGGGGTACTCCTAAAGTCTGATTTGGGCCTTTCGGCACTTTGGCGCTCCAGAATAACAGGTTGTCGACCAAAAATGCAAAGATTTCCACCGCCAAAGCATGAGTCGTACGATCCAGGTGTCCTTTCGTATGTAAGCACGTAAACGGATGAGGAGATGCGAGAGTCACGGTAAGTTTCGACCCCGCAGCGGCGCAGACGTTGCCAACCAACATGGCTTAGCGATAATCTTCCAGGCAGAAGCCCGACGTTAACACGTAAGACATTTATTCCTACTAGTTATTAAGTTTCCCAATCTTTGTTTGCCTCATTATTGACGCGCTTTCTTTCGTGTGGCATCTCTTCCTATGAGCTACCTGGACAATGTATCTCGCATGTCTGTCATACGCGCTCCTTGCGGGCACGTCTCTTGCGCGCATCGTTCGCGTTCCCATCCAACCTCCTGTGGTACAGGCTATAACGACTAGCGAAAGAAGTATTAAGCGCCGAATTCAAACCCCAATCGCTTATTCAGATGACGATCAAGGAAACCCTAGCAAGGGGAAAGGAGGCGAAGGGCCGGGCATGCCACCCGCGGTCCTTCATACGACACCCAACATGGTAAGCGGAAGTCTCGGCCCAAGACCCTCTTGCAAAAGGATACCGAAGAGATTGACCCCAGTGCGATGGAAAGCAATTCCAAAATTACTTGTTCCTTACGACAATGACGCTTGGTACCCCTCCACAACCATTCCGAGCTATAATCGACATATCGTTTCCGGACGTAATCGTGACATCCTCTGAGTGCCTGACGGACCATAATGACTGGGAATACGCAGCGCTTTGTAATGGTGGCCACTACCAGTATCACCCGACATGGTCGAGGACCGGGGTGCCGTCCACTAAGCTCTTCTTCAACGACTACCCGGCGGTATTTTACGAAGGGAGAGTCACGAAAGACGTGATGTCGATTGCGGGCCTCGAGATCTCAGACCAGAGCTTCCATGAAGCGCTGGACGTACGGACACCTCCGATCGGGCATTTGATGGACTTTTGGGATGGCGTTCTCGGCCTAGCGATTGACGATGCGCAGTCACCGGTCGGGCTCAAAGGGCCTCTCACAAACATGATCGAGCAGGGCCTCATTGACACTGGCATTGTATCCATCCTTCTGGGGCGCGGGGACAATAAAGCTGTCGACTCTCCCGGAGAGATCGCGTTTGGCGGCGTGAATGAAGACCTGATCCGGCCGAACACCACCATCAAGTTCCTACCTGTGTCTAATCGAATGGACCCTCCCGACGAGGATGCGATTCCCATGTTTAATAGCACATGGCAAGTCGAAGCCCAGTATGTCGAGTTTACGTGGTTCAACGAGACTTCGGGGCACAACGAGACTGTCCATCACGATTTCCCCGCCGAGACGGGCACAGCACGCTTCGATACCATCGTCCCCACAATCGCTCTGCCACCTCCCGTAGGGGATGTTTTGAGAATGCTTGCGAAGCCACGTTTTCATTTCCCGGAACATTTTATGACCATCCCATGCACTATCATCCCCACACTCCCTACGCTAGTGTTTAAGCTAGGCGGCGAAGTGTTTCTCCTACCTCCAGAGGACTATGTCCTTGAGGATATCGGGAATAAGACCTGCATTTGGACGATCGAGTCAATACCCCCCTTCGGAGGCAGCGAATCAATTTTGCCTCTGGGAAGCGCTTTTCTGAGATCTTTCTATGTGGTTTTGGACCGAGACAGGCGGAATATAGGCTTCGCGGAGCCAGCTTGGAAGGATTGGTATCGAAATAAGAGCTAAAAACCTAGCTTGGAGCACTCCGGTGGCACGCGGTGGCGTAAAAGTCGGATAATGGATATATATATCGATAGACCGAGTATTTACAAGCTAACAAGTTCCGGGTAAACGCAAAACTATGCAGGTACGTGCACGGCGTCTCGTCTGTTCCCATGAGGACAAATGGCCCCTGAGTGTGCTCCGATTAGCAAACTAAGATTCAACCGCCATTAATATTTCTTCCTCATTCCTCATTCTGCCAATGTCAAAGCCACTATACACTCGAGAGAGCTTTAGGTATTCATCCACCATATTAAGTGAATGCATGGACTTAGCCGCGGTTGTTCAAGCACCTCCATCCTTGGTCGTAACCATAAGCCAATAATCTGTCGCCAACCCCGGTCTGGCACGTGAAACGCGAGCTGCAGTGCGGCTGGTCGCCGCGCCACCCCCAGAAAACAATAAGCAACACAGCCTTACGGAAAATTTGAGGAAAGCTGACGGACGCCCCCCCTGCGTCTGGGAGCCGCATTTTCTTCTTCTCCTTGTTCACGCTCGTACTCTACTCCAGTAGCAGTTGTTCGGCTCTCCCGGTGATCGCGTGGGTTGTGTATAGAAGCAATATAGTTGATTTCACCAACTATGACGCCAAACTCACCCCCGCCCGCCTATGGCTTTACCAAGGAGCCCGCTGAGAGCTTCGCCAAGGGTTTATCTGCAGAGGAACGGGCCGTCTTCGACTCCACACCAGCTGCCGAGCAACTACTCCAGGCGCTGCGCGAGCTTCAAGATGCCGATGCCCAGCACAAAGAATCTTCTATCTCACGGCGGGCCGGCGAGGCCATCGTCCCTTTTGTGGTCGGCCTAGAACAATATGGAAAGGCACTCGACATATTCGCCAATAGTAATGATCTGCTCTGCCCTATCTGGGGAACTATCCGCGTCCTAATGCATGTGAGTACTTCTGCTTGGCCTCAGGCTATGGTGCCTATCCTTCCCCGGCTGCCTGTCTCCCAAATCATTTCCTTACTTCTAACCGGCATCGCTCATAGGTGGCCAAAGAGTTTGGCGAGTATTTTGATAAGCTGTCTGCTATGATGGAGGAGGTGGGCCAGATTCTCAGCCGCCTTCCCCGATGCCTACGGCTGTACCCCGACAACAAAGCGCTACAGGATGCGGTCGTGGGGATCTATCACACCATTTTTGACTTTTGCACCAAGGCGCATCATGTATTCCGACTAGGCAAGAGTCGGTCGCATGGTATCAAATCTATGAAGAATGCAGTTGGCTTTGCTGCCGCGCTCCGGGTTGTATGGAAGCCATTTAGCGTGCAATTTGGTGGCATCAAGGACCGGATAGCCAAAGGTGTTTCCACCATCGAGGCGGAAGCAGACGTTGCCGAGAAGGAACTCGCGGGCGAAGAGCGCAAGAAGAATGTAGAGCGCTGGGCAGGAGCGGCGCAATCACAGCAAATGTTGGCTGATTTCATCGACGAGCAGAGCATGGCGAAGGCCAGCGAGTGGCTCTCGCCAGTGAACGTGGCTACCAACCACAAAGCTGCCGCCAACCTTCGGCACGCAGACACCGGCGCCTGGTTTCTACGAGGGGATGCCTTTACGCGGTGGCTGGAAGAGGACAATTCATTTCTGTGGCTCCATGCGATCCGTAAGTCCCCCCTCCCAGCTGTCTAGCAGTACTCCATTTGTAGGAGCGAGAAAGCTGACAAGGCTGACAACCACCAGCGGGAGCCGGCAAGACAGTGCTGGCGTCAAGCATTATAAACCATCTTCGCAGCAACTGGCAGGCTAAGAACAACGGCCTGGCCTATTTTTACTGCGATTACAAAGACCTGCAGAAACAAGAGCCATCCAAGGTACTGGGTACGATCTTAGCGACCTTAAGCAAACAAAATAAAGGCGTGTTCGAGGAGATACAGAAGTTTTTCGTGCAACAATATCGGGAAACTTCAACTTTCACGGCAGAGTTCGACGAGCTTCTCAACAATTTCAGCATATTTATTGGTGATCACTTCGAGTCCTTGGCCATTGTGGTCGATGCGCTGGATGAGGCTGGCCATGGGAACTGGGACTGTCTGACCCATGCGCTACGGACCCTACACGAGACCTGCCCTCGACTCAAGATCCTAGTGACGAGCCGCAATGAGCTGCCTATTGCGCGGGCTTTCGAAGACATGCCCACCACCTCGATCGAGCAGTCCGATGTGGCTTCCGATATCCGAGATTTCATCACGGCAGAGCTGGCGTCCAAAGTGGCTCAACGGAAGCTGAAGTTGCGGGATCCAGGTCTAGAGCTGGTCATTCGCGAGAGACTTGTCGAAGGAGCCAAGGGGATGTTCCAGTGGGCCAAGTGCCAGATAGAAACACTATGCAAGCTGAGAAATGACAAGGCCATCCGGGCAGCCCTTTCGAATCTTCCGCGAACGCTGCAGGATACATACGTCCGCATTCTCCAGCGGGTTGAGGATGACCACCCAGAAGATGTCGAAATTGTCTCCAAAATCCTCTGCTGGCTAGTACGGGGTATTCGCCACTTGACGCTGGACGAGCTGGCTGAGGCTATTGCGATTAACCCCGAGGCCGAGGACAGCTTTATGGACTTTGACTCTGTTGACAATGACCCGGAGGACATACTCGAGCTTCTGGGAGGCCTGGTCACGGTATCGGCGGACCGCGTTATCTCTCTCGCCCATTATTCAGTCAAGGAATTCCTCGTGTCTCCTGATATGAAGAAGACAAAACCGCTCTTCTTTGTTGCGCAGGAGGAGGTGGAGGCCCAGCTCGCCTCTGTGTGTCTCACTTACCTCTGCTATGACGACTTCAAACGACCGGAGCTGCCAGATCTAGAGGAATTACAGGCACGGCTGGATGAATATAAGCTGTTCCGATACGCTGCACAGGCATGGGCGATTCACGCACAGCAGAGCGAGAAAGATGGCAAGCAGGAAGAGCTCGTTGTTGGCTTGACAATGCGGCTATTCCAAGCCAAGGACGAATCTCAGGGAAACTTTGAGTCATGGCTCGAGTGCTATCGCCACTTTAAGTTCTCCCGCCAGCTTCTAAAACGCCAAGTGAACCCGTTGTTCTGTGCTTCCTATTTTGGGCTCACCGAGGCGACGAGCCAGCTACTAGAAGAAGAGTCCGACGATGATGTCGACCTTTCCGAGCCGCTGCGGGCGGCCGCCGCAGGTGGCCATACCGCGGTCATCAAGCTCTTCCTTGACCGTTTTGCTAACGACGAGGAGAAAGAGACGATTCCTGAAGAAAATGTCGAAGATGGTGACGAAAAAGTGGAAGCGGGGGAAGGAGGGGGGGGAGAAGCAGGTGAAGGAAAAGAAGAGGAAGGGTGGGAGACGGAGGAGGAAGTGGGCGAGAACGAGGAGGAGCAGGAAGACGACGATTCCAACGAAGAGGAGGAAGAAGAGGAAGCATATAATCGCGCCACCGATCCTCGGCTCAGCCAAGCGCTGTACATTGCAGCTGCCAAAGGCCACGCCCAGGTCGCCGAGCTGCTCCTCGATTATGGAGTAGACATCAACTTGCGAGGCGGCCGAGACGGGACTGCTCTCCAAGCAGCTGCCCTAGAAGGGCGATCGGAAACTGTCAGGATGCTCCTCCGTCGCGGAGCAAACCACTGGGAGTCGTGTAAGCGCTTCGGGACTCCTCTCGCCGCCGCTGCCGAGAAGGCCCACGAGAGAACAGCCACCGTTCTTCTTGAGCATGGCGCCAATCCAAACGGGCGAGGGGGTTGGTACTCCCTCCCGCTGGTTTCGGCTATCGTCGGAAAGAACATCAACATTGTTCGACTTCTAATCGAAGGTGGTGCCGACTTGAACGGAGTCGGCGGGCGACACACCGGCCCACTGCCTGCGGCAGCAGCGATGGGGATGAACGATCTTATACGAGAACTTGTCGACTGCGGCGCAAAGGTGAACGATGAGGATGACAAGACTAGCGACGCGATCTACAGCGCGGCTCTGGCTGGTCACGCCGACACGGTCGATCTTCTGCTTGAGCTTGGTGCGGATGTTGACGCCAAGGGAGGTAGACACCGGAATGCGTTGGGGGCGGCAAGTGCCGAGGGCCACTTGGCCATCGTGCAGAAACTCCTCGAGGCCGGCGCAGATGTAGGGTTCTTCGACGAGCACTGGGGTAATGCCTTGCAGGTCGCTGCTCAGCACGGTCACGTCGACATCGTCAAGGCTCTCGCCGAAGCCGGGGTAGACTCGAATGCGGACGCCGGCGACAAAGGAACGGCACTTTCTCGAGCGGCCGGCTCGGGTCACAGCGACGTCTTAGCGGTGCTCTTTGCTCTCAGCCGCGCTACACAAACACCTGCTGGCTGGCAGAATGATGAGCCTATTGAACACGGCTTTTCGGAGGAGGAGCTCACTACCGCGCTTGTAGCAGCAGCAAGCGGCGGCCACGAATCTGCCATCCGCCTTCTCGTCGATGAAGGGGCGGACGTCAACGCTGTGGACTGGCAGGCATCGAACCAAACGCCCGCTTACTGCTGTCCCTTAGAGGCAGCAGCGTACGCGGGGTCCCTCAGCACTGTCAAGATGCTCCTGGGCCTGGGCGCCGAAGCCAACGACGACGATGAAGGCTACTTTGGCACCGCGCTTGTAGCCGCTGTAAACTCCCCCAAACGATCCACGGAACTCATCATAGCACTCATTGACGCAGGGGCCGAAGTCGACAAAATCGCACCGGAAGCGTGCCAGCTATGCGGCTACCCACTGGTGCATGCAGTTAAGCTCGCGGATGTCGAGTGCACCAAGCTACTACTTGAGCGCGGGGCCGACGTAAACATCCACTCGGGCACGTGTTTCTCGGCCATCCAGATGGCTGCTACGCTTGATGATGACGAGATGCTAGAGCTGCTCATAGATAAAGGCGCGGATGTGAACACGACCATCGAACCCGAAGACCTCAGGGGCTCCATCGAGGACGAGGATGGCTTGCAGGGTGGTCCCATCACGGCTCTACAGAGCGCGGCCTGGGAAGGCCATGATGACCGTGTCCGTCGCCTGGTGGGACTCGGGGCCGAATTGTCCGTGTCCGTGGAAGATGCCGTATTCTCCTCGGCACTCCAGGTCGCTGCATATCGAGGACATACGTCGACCGTCTCCGCCCTGATCGAGTTGGGGAGTGATGTTGCTGAGATCGGAGGCTATTTTGGTTCAGCCCTTCAGGCCGCAGCGTGCGCAGGCCACCGTGACACCGTGGAGGTACTGCTTGACGCGGGAGCGCAAGCAGAGGAGTGTGACATTGGCTACTTCCACAGCGCGCTGGTAGCTGCATGCTATGATGACTCGAATACAGATCTCGTTCGACTTCTCGTGGAACGAGGCGCAAACGTCAACACGAAGCAAAATGGCGGGATACCTTACGCCCTCCACGCCGCGGCCATACACACGGCTTACACAAATCGCGACGTTCTCAAGCTCCTGCTCGAACTCGGAGCGGACGTTAACGCCCAGGGAGGCATGTTCGGTACTGCACTCCAGGCGGTGGCCGCTATTGGGGACGCCGAAACAACCACGATGCTTCTCGAGCACGGCGCGGATCCGAATCTGACCGGAGGGTGGTACAACACGCCGCTCCAGGCGGCTTACCGCTGCGGCTATTACATTGTGATCGGCACCCTCTACAGGCACGGCGCGGATAATTCTATTCGGAGGGCCGACAAGGCAGGGAGCATCATGGGTCAGGCACTCGGCGGAACCAAGTGTCATGACGGTGCCTATCACGGCGCTTGTCAAACGCTGATTCATCAACTCCTCTTCCGACACAACTTCGACGTCAACATGGAGTATGGGTACTACGGAAATGCGTTGCAGCAAGCCGTCATGGAGCAGAGAGAGGAGGACGTCTTCAACTTCGTGCTAAGCGCCGGTGCCGACATCAACAAAGTCGGCGGCAAGATGGGCACGGCCTTGACCGGTGCTGCGTTTGAAGGTGACATGGATGAGATCAATGAGCTCCTTGCTAGAGGGGCCGATGTAAACCTCGGGAACTATCGCTACCCCAACGCGGCATTCGGTGCTGTTCGAGGAGAGAGTCGAGAGGCGCTGAAGAGACTGCTCGAAGCAGGCGTGGATGTCACCGCGTCAGGAGAGCTTGGTACCGCGCTCCAGGGCGCCGCATGGTCTGGCCGCCTCGACCATGTCCGCATGCTCATCCGACACGGTGCAGCCATCAACCCCACGCCCGGTGGCCTCCGTGGGACGCCACTACAGGCAGCCGCCGCACGAAATCACACAACTGTGATGAGGTATCTTATTCATCGCGGCGCAGATGTCCGAGCCAAAGGCGGCCGTCTGGGAGGAGTATTACATACGGCAGTCCTGACTTGCAGCACGGAGACCGTCGAGCTTTTGTTGAAGAAAGGTGCGAATGCCAACGACGCGGGCGGAATTTACGGAGCTCCCCTCCAAGCAGCGTGTTCCAAAGGTTCAGTTGACATGGTTCTGTTACTGCTACGCTACGGGGCGGATATAAATCGGCAAGGAGGGAAGTATGGAACTGCACTCCAGGCCGCCTGCGTGAGCGGCAATTGGGAGCTCGTACAGATATTGGTCGAGCGAGGCGCTGACGTGGGCCTGACCGGCGGCTTGTACCGACAGCCACTGCACGCTGCCGCCATTATGGGCCACGAAGATATAGTCCGTTATCTCCTCGATAAGGCGAACGCTTCCTGGGTACTGGTTGATCGAAAGGCTCTGACCCATATGAAAACATATCGCCTCGACGACGCCGACGACCTGCTGCGAACCTGTCAGAATGAGCCTGAGGAAGAGGAAGAGGAAGAGGAGGAGGGTGCGTCGGAAGGGGGAGAGGAGACGGAAGAGGAGGACACTCGTTTGCCTCTCAATGTGGAGTCAATCCCTGGCGCGTGTGAGCGATACAAGCGACCGTCCAAGTGGGATATTGTCCGAAGCATCAGCCTCCATCTCTTGAAACAGGCAGTCCTCAAAACTGATGTTGAGAGCGGCCTACTTGCCACTCGCACCGATAACGAACGAGGCAGCGAAGGCTCTAACGGGCTTCCGCCTGGCAAATCCGGTGTCTTCAAGTCGCGGAGCCTCCCGGTTCGTAAGGTTGGGGAGGGCGAGCTAATTACTGCTAGGACCTGGGATTCGGATGCTCTGGATTGGGTTCAGGTGTGAGTGAGTCGGAGGATTGCCTCAAGTCCACAGGTTCGAGACCTATTCTTGGTGTAAAACTCTAAGTCTTTTTAGCACACGCGTCAGGAGGGGGTTTGGGGGGGTTCACACCGGAATATAGTATTCACTGCCATAGTGTAGTAGTAGTGCACGAATGTATTGATAAGACTGCGCGCTGCAAGCCTCGATGGTCCCACAATGCATTGTGGTTGCATTTGATAAGAAGCAGGGGAAAAAAGGTGCGGCTGGGTCGGCAACATCCAATCCATAAATGGCTACCGGCCCCAGTATCCGTTGGGGTGCGGGGGCATGAGGCTCGTGAATCTGAGACAACGGCCTTTCCGACTTGGCTCCCCTCAGTTCAGTATCGTGCGACCAGGTCCCTCAGAATGTCGGCAAATACCATCGAGTCCGGCGAAGCCGTTAGTGCTCCGGCATATGTCATCAAGGAAGAGCCCATCGAGAATCATCGCCAGATGAAAGTCCGTGTCATCGGGGCAGGGTTCTCCGGTGTCTATCTGGGCATACGCATTCCACAGCGACTCCGCAACATTGATCTGCAAATCTACGACAAGAATTCGGGTATTGGAGGTACCTGGTGGGAGAATCGGTATCCTGGATGTGCATGCGATATACCAGGTTAGAGTACCCGGCATTGGAGGCGAGATCAAAAGCTAATACAGCTTCGTCGCCCCTTAGCCCATTCATACCAGTACACCTTCGACCCGAAGCCCGATTGGTCGGGATTCTATGCCTCTTCGCGCGAAATTTGTGACTACATCAATAGCATCGCAGAGAAGTATGGCGTGCCGAGATTTGTGAAGTTGCACCATGAAGTGACTTCCTGCTCGTGGGACGACTCGCTCAAGAAGTGGTAAGTCACTGCGATATTAGCCACCAACATGAAACTGATAACCCCCGGAGGCATATCACCGTAAAGCACACACAAACAGGAGAGTCCTTCGAGGAAGATGTTGATGTTGTAGTCTCGGCTCGGGGAAACCTGAACACTCCGAAATGGCCAGAAATCTCTGGACTAGAACGTTTCCAAGGGGAGAAGATGCATTCAGCTGCGTGGAACCAAGAGTTTGTCACCTTTGCTTCTTCCTATTCTCCCGTGCCGGTTCTCACTAGGGACAGATACGACTTCACATCCAAGCGAATTGGAATCATCGGGGGAGGTTCAAGCTCCATTCAGATAGTTCCTGAGCTTCAGAAGCTGGAAGGCACACGCCTGAGCTGCTTTATCCGCAGCAAGGTCTGGATTTCCGACCGCTTCGGCGATCATGTCATGGGCGAAATGGGTCTCGACCCATCACAGCTGGAGTGTAAGTGTGGCATTGATGAGATGTATATGGCTTTGTATGGATGTTTGGCTACTGACGGTTGTTTTAGTCACTGAAGCACAGATATCCAATTTCAAGAATGACCCAACGGCATACCGCACCTTTCGCAAGACCATTGAAGAGGATGGGAATATGGTGCACCACGCGAGCCTCCAGGGCACCGCCATGTCGAACATGTTCATAGAACTATTCTCCAAGATTACCAAGAAGCGTTTGGCAACCAAGCCCGAGCTTCTTCCATACTTCTTGCCGGATTTCGGAGTGGGGTGCCGGCGCCTCACGCCTGGACCGGGCTACCTTGAAGCCCTCATCCAGGACAATGTCGAGTTCATCCCGACCGCGATAGATAGCATCAACGAGACTGGTGTCAAGCTAAGCGACGGGCGGCAGGTGGCTATCGACGTGCTCTGTTGTGCGACTGGCTTCGATACCTCTCTTATCCCGCCGTTCCCTGTTGTGGGGAAGCACGGCTGCACTTTAGCCGAGAAGTTCACACCGTACCCAAAGACCTATCTCACCATGATGGTGGATGACCTGCCAAATTTCTTCATAATCCTAGGGCCCAACTCAAGCATCGGTGCTGGCACGCTGACTATCCTGCTGGAAGCAGAGGGCGACTACGTGGTTAAATGTATCCGGAAGCTACAAAAGGAGGATTATGCAAGCCTGGTACCGCGACAAGTACGAGTGCAGGACTTCAGCGACTATGTCGGCGAGTACTTTAAACGCACCGTATACATGGGCAAGTGTAAGTCATGGTATAAGACCGGTGGCGGTTTGGGCGACCGCATCTCGACTTTGTGGCCGGGGAGCATCCTCCATGCCATGGAGACCCTGCGAGCCCCGCGATGGGAAGACTTCGAATTTGAGAGCTTGTGCGGCCACGAAAACCGCTTCCGATGGCTGGGCAATGGTTGGAGCGAGACACTCATGCCAGGTGGCGGGGATCCTAGCTGGTATCTCAACGAGAACGAACTGGACTGCCCGCTAGCTGGAAAGCCGGAGGAAGACCTAAGATATAAAGCCCGACCGTTCTCTCATTAGGTAGCTCGATGCAGCGTATCTAGACCAGTTAATTTATACCGTTCTACCTCTCGTGAACATAGCATACGTCCAAATTGGAGCCTAACACTCATGTCTGGAGGTAGGGTGTAATGATACATTTTAGTATGTTCGTCGTGCTTGATCGCCAGACTTCAAATAGGAATGTGTGCGATCCTCTTTCACCCACGAGTCAATAAAGGCGGCAAAGAATACATCTGGCGGGCGAACAGGAATTTGTGAGAAAGCGTAACAATAGGCGAAAGGAGACGTGAATAAAGCTCAGAAATAGGCTATTAGTGAGGATGAATACTATTTGTTTCGAGACACGATTGAATGTGACCAAGAGTTGCCGCTTATTTATAACTCGGGATCGCGCTCCCAGACTCGGCCTTCTCTTCTTCCATCTTTTCTAACAAGTAATTTCTTACAGGATCAACGATCCCGCGAAAATCACGCGCGCCACTGAAATCTTATCTCCATTTGGCGCCTTCCGCGACAGCCCAACCAAGCCGATCATCACTCCCAAACGTCTTTTACCACGACAACACCACCACTACGACTGCGGAATCATGGAGAAGAACTCCGGTTCCACCTCGAAAGGCTCAACCGGCTCCAGCAAGGGGAGTTCCGGATCATACAAGGGGGCCGAGCCAAAGCCCAAGAAGAATTCCTCCAGGACCAAGGGCAGCAATGACCCCTGCAACCCTATCTATCTCAATCGTGGACTGCATGGGGAATTCCCCTTCTTTCCACCCAAGAAGTAGAATTTGTGGACAGGCCAACTTGGAGTCGCAAAAGAAGCCTCTGCCAATTGCGTGCCGAAAGCCGAAATCCAAAGCAGTTCGCTCATAGGGACAAGGAATTTGAGGTGATATCATGCATTACCTAGAAGCAGGACGGTTTTCTTCGATGGGGGGTTGATCCACTTTGCAGTCTATCTTGCCTAGGTAGGTAGCTATTCGCTAGGCTCTTCTTTAACAATATCAACGGACAGTCTACCCGGTTCCGTCTTTATTATGCCCTTCGTGAAAATGCAGAGGCGAGAAACCTAGCTCAAACCTGATGTCTCCTGCAACGCCATGAGTCGAGTTCCGGGGTCATAACTACGTGATACGCCTTTCGCACTCAAAATATATAGCAAGTATCTCCTGGCCGAAACTGGTGCTCCGAAAACCTGTCGTTTGCATCCCGGATGCCATGACAAGTACTGTTATCCAGGTTAGGATTCGTTTTCCGTGCCTCCCGTCGAATCATTCTTAATCTTTGTCGACACCAGCGAAGCATGATGGGCCACCTAGTTGAGGTGGACATGAAATCTGAACCCCAGTCATGCATCATCACTTCAAGCTTAGCTAGCCGGGTCGGATCCCGCTCCACCGCGCCAGCTGCCACAAGGCACAATGGCACGCCGCCGGCCCCCAGCGGCCGATATTGGTTGGCCTCGTTCGTGAGACGTATCGCCTCTTCGGCGTATTTCGCGCATTCCTCGCCGAGTGAAACGTTGGCGGGATCGTATGCGCAAAGAATGGCATTGACCATAAACACCATTTGAAGGAGGATTGCACAGGCCACCTGGTGCGTAATATGTGCTCTTCGGTCCGCAAGAAGCTGTGGTGACGGTGGGAACTTGTCCAGGACAGCCCTCAGCCTTCGCAAGTCATCTTTGATCTCCTCGTAGGCAGATTTGATCTCGGGTAGGTGCTGGCCTGGTTCCCTGATAAAATCGGCCATTGTGGCGAAATTCCGCAAGTTGAGCCAGGTGTAACGCTTCGCCATTTCCCCCAGGCGGCGCGGCCCGAAGGATTCCGGCCGATCCCAAATTCGACGGTCCAGTCGGATCTCAGGCTTGATCCAGCTCTCCATCAACTGAGGTCACAGTGAGCGAAGAGCTTCTCCATTCACAGAAGCTTCGAAGACATACTACGATAAGTGCCAATGATGTCACCGTCTCTGACTCAAAGTTTCCATACCACTGCGTGGCAGAGCCGATATTCAGCATGTGTGCCATGGCGACTCCGTGGCTGGAGAAGTTGTCCTCTTGGCGCCCGATCCAGTCCTAGGCATGGTAAGCGCAGCCTCAGCTGACTTGCACAAGAACGGCAACCCACCTGGCAAATCCCCGTCAAGTACATGGCGACGAGGGTGTCGGCGGATCGTGCTTTGACTGGGTCACTCAGGGAGACTCGCAACGCCTTCAACGCATTCGCGTATGCATTGTACATCTGTGGTGTCTCACTGTGTGTATAGACGCTCGGCATAGCGGCGGCCAAGGCGACCACAGATGCGTCGAGAGCCTCGTTAGTGCCGAGACGGCGAGGTATGTCCCCGACGAATCGTCCGAATACCATCAGGTCGAAGCGGGAGTCCGTGACCTGAAGCGCGGCCACAAATCCACTTGCAGCCAGCGTCATGTCATTGCTGGGGGGCCGCGACACGGGCTGGGTGCGCTGGCCGCGGGCACGAGAGCTGGTGAAGTCGACCTGCGTGGCGCCAAGGAACTTGTACCGCCGCTCCCCGCACCCTACGCAAGCGATCCGGAGGCGGGTACATCTTGAACACGAGGGCTGTGACTGATCGCACTGCGAAAGGATCGTAAGGATCAGCGTTTGGTTGTCGAGCAGGAAGACAGGCGGTCGGTACCTTTTTCTTCTGCCGGCGGCAGGCTTCGCAGCCGCGCCCAGACGGTACACCGGGCATTATGCAGGTCGTGAGGCAAGTGAGCGCTCCGTTTTTCCAAAGAAAGAATAGGGCGATCCCGAGGTCGTTACGTAGTTAACCCCCGCGTCCGATGCGGTGACTATATAGCTTGACTCGATGCCGTTGCGGGCGACCACCCGACTAAGTCTGCCCCCTTAGGCGTTGAAGGATTTACGCCACTTTGGTCACCAAGCGCCTGCGGAGCGCAGCATCAGACCTGAATGGGACTAGCTGGTGCTACATCCCGGCACAATGACGAGGATCATCGACCCACGCCCCGGAAACTTGTCCAGGCACGACAGGAAACTATCTCTCAGACTTCGAATATGTCAGCCTATCGGAAACTTTCAGATGCCCGAGAAGAGAGTTTTTGCTGTCTCCTTAGTGGATGGCAGCTTGCCATCCCGACCTGATACTCAGCCCTGTGAATCTGAGCCAAGACATGGGATACTATGGTAAGCTGACGGCAACTGGGCAAAGCAATACTATAGACAAGCCGAGGCACGCCAGATGAAGCCTAATACGGCTGGCCGTCGCACTGGGATCTTTCCCTTAGTACCACGCGACCAATCAGTGTCGAAAGTGAAGGGTCCCTGCATACCTCCAAGGCGAGGGAGGTCCATGCAGACATCCTCACCACGCCAAGACACGGCTCCACTATCGTCCTGCCCTTCAAAGATTAGAGGATTGCAGAGGGCACATGTACTTGATACCTATGTGCTACTAGCCTTATATATAGCACAGAGGAAGTTGATCGGCAATTTGTCATAGTAACGTCACTTATTTCGAAGTCATGCGCTCCTTGCAAAGCTTGCTGCACTAATTCTGTGCCATACGCCGCCACAGGGCTGCACAGGGCTGCACCACAGGGCTGAACGACAGCCCGGCTGCTCGGCTAGCGCTCGGATGATCGGGCGCTGCAGCGGCGAATCATAATCCTCGCTCTACGGTGTCGATACGAAGCAGATCAACTGTAGAAACACCCCACTGGGAGTAGTGCCTGACCGCTCCACCTCGCACCACGGCCCAAACTGATGAAGTACTACAGTACTAGCCTTCGACTTTGTAGATCTCTCGAGTATAATGCTTCAGCTAGCGAGGCTGCCTAGGTAGGAACGAAGATACGTCATGGCGGACTTGTCAGTCGCCGTGGACAGGATATAAAATGGAACAAGTAGTGCCGCCATGGGTACGGTGTCAGCCCCCGTATTGTTATAGCTGCTATTGGATACACATTAGCAACATGCAGCTTCCCCTGTGCTCACTTATTCTTCTCCCTCTATTCGGCTCGGCCGTCCGGGCCGAGTTCCTCGGCCCACACTATGCGTCGCCTCGCGATATCAGCAGCAACCAAAGCTACGCAGCCAGTGGCTGGAGAACTGCATGCCAAACCCTTGCAGCTTATCTCAGAAATGACTCCCAGGGATCGTCTAGCGGTGCTATACCGGGCATTGCCAATATCACTTTCTCCGTCGGCATGTTTTCGGTGAATGACCCCGTCGCTGCCGAGATGCAGTTTCACCATACTTCGCACGAGGTCGCGAATGCGACCAATGGGACGCATAAGGTCGACGGAGATAGCATATACCGTATCGCCAGCGTCACCAAGGTCTTTTCAGTGCTGGCCGCTATGCTAGAGCTGAAGGATGCGGACTGGGAACGTCCACTCACCGAGATATTTCCAACACTCGCTGAGTATATGAAGACAGCCCCCCAAAATGCTGCATACGCAACGCAGTGGGATAAGATCACCCTAAGCGCCCTCGGCGCCCAAATTGCCGGGGTCCCTCGTGAAGGTTATCCCAACATAGGGGAAGTGCTCCTCCAGCTGGCCACCGGAGTGCTCACAGAAGATCCAACAGCCTTGGGATTCCCGCCTCTCAACACGAGCGATCCACTAGTGCAGCCCCCTTGTGCTGTGAAAGAATGCACTGCTGCGGCGTTCATAGAAGGTGTGGCTGATCGAGCTCCCGTATTTCTTCCGTGGACCACGCCGGCGTACTCCAACAACGGCTTTATCCTCTTCGGCCAAGCCCTGGTGAAGCTGACTGGTAAGAGCTTCGATCAGCTTTACCGCGAAACCATCTTCGACCCCCTTGGGATGTCCTCATCCAACAGCTCCACGCCGCCAGTGAGCATGTGGGGTCGCTCCGTGATACCTGGAGACATATCCAACTTTGCAATCGACTCTACTACGTTTGTAGCTTCCGGCGGACTTCTGTCCACCATCCACGACCTGGCCAAATTCGGCACTAGCATCCTCAACTCGACGCTTCTACCGACTGAAGAGACACGGAGGTGGCTGAAGCCTGTTTCTCACACTGCTCACTTGCAATACTCCATCGGCCGACCGTGGGAGATTGTGCGCTACACACACGCATCCGGGGTGGTAACGGACATCTACACGAAGTCAGGTGACTCGGGTCAGTACAGCGGCTACTTAGTACTTGTTCCAGACTACAACGTCGGCTTCAGTATTCTCTCCGCCGGAACTTCGAGCACTCGTTTTGACATTGTTGCGGCCATCGCTGACGTTGTTATTAATTCCGTGGTACCCGCCCTGGATATCCAGGCTCGTACCGAGGCAGAAAAGAACTTCGTAGGCACCTACAAGTCGACAATTCCTGGGCTCAACTCATCGATGGCGTTGATCACTAATGGAACTGATTGCGCTGCTCCTGGCCTAGAGATATCGTCCTGGATCAGTAATGGTACCAATGTGCTCCAGAAGATGAGCAAGCGCTTGGGAACGCCACCGTACCGCTTGGTGCCGTCAGTTGCTGATCCTCAAAACGGCCAGATGGCGTTTCGGCTGATCACTGCCACCGATGGTCCTAGGGTGATGGTCCCTAAAGGTCTTTTGGTCTCTGCCCCGGGCATGATCCATGGCGATTGGATTCTTGTAGATGCTGCCACATATGGGGGTATCGGGCAAAGTCTTTTTGTGTTTGATATCGGGCCGGATGGGAACGCTACGTCGCTTAGCCCAGCGGCGTTTAGGGTCATTTTGAAGAGGTCCATGTAAAGGAGCCAAACCAGGGGTATAAAGTGTCAAATATATTAATATAGAATCATGTGACTACCATCATGGGCGGTGCCCATTTGTTACGTGTGGCAAGAGAACATCGATTCGGCAAAACGCCAGATGGTCTTAGTTTGCCTACTCAGCTGTATTCTTGCATCTCCGCTTCCTATGCCCGTACTCGATATGAGCAGATTGCATTCTAACTACTATATATCAAGTAGACCTAAGATGACTACACTAGGTTGCGCATCCAAGCTAACTCCCGGAGGGGTATGTTCATGCAAAACTCATTGACACCATCAAGTTCGTCGCTCTCTACTTCATTCGGGGATATGGTCATTAGGCCAAGTTCCTGTTCGAGAATTTCCAGCTAAGCTTTCGCTGGTCTTGTAAAGATAATTCCGGCTACATGCTTGTTTAGTGACGAAGGCTATTGACTGAGGCTGTCTCTGGCATCTTGATGTGAGGAGCAGCAGCCTCGCGGTCCGAGGGCTGAGCCTTGCGCTTGCGCAGCAGGAAGAAGGCAATGGCGCCAACCAGGGAGAGCGAAGCGACGATGACACCAACAGCAATACCAGCCTTAGCGCCGGTCGACAGGCCGTCGCCGGAGGACGAGGAGGCAGCGGCAGTAGAAGTCTCGGATGCACCGTTGGAGGAGCCAGTGGCGGTGGGCACGGCCGACGAGGAGCTTTGGGCTGGGAGCTCGAAGTCGCTCGACGTCACGTTGAAGCAAGGGACCTGGATGCTGAAGTTGACGGCCTCCACGAAGGTCTTGGCACGAGCGGGGTAAGTAAGTGATGTACTGCCGAGACAGATGGGAGGAGGGGGGCTGGAAGGGACGCCTTACAATATCGGCACAAGCATAGAAGGATTGGTTTCGGCCACCGAGCTCATTGTCGACGTTTGACCAGTACTCGAGCTGAATGGTCGCGTTGGTGCCCTGGGCGACAGTGCTAGGGATCTGACCGATCTTGTAGCACTGGTGGCCGGGCTCAATAGCACTGACGTTGCTCACCACCTGCTGGGTGAAGGCGCTCTGGGTCTGGGGGTCTGGCTTCCATTTAGCGAGGCAACCTTCGTAGCATAGAGTATGTGGACCTACCATTCTCATAGGCGATGGAGAAGGCGACATTCCAAGCATCGTCGGCAATGGATAGAGCGACTGATCCCTGGCCTTATCACAAAGAGATCTTAGTTAAGAGCGTGTAACCTAATGGGTATAGCGGGTCACATACTGAGAGGGAAGATTGTCCGGTTGGTGACACCACCAGTGCTTCCGCACGGCGCAACATTGTCAGCAGAAGCGCTCCAAGGACGGTCTGAAGGCCACAGGAAGGCAACAGGGCCCATGGTTGTGCCCTCCGCACCCTGGCCGTGCACTTCAGCACCAATGGCCACACCGCTGGAGGCCAGCAACAGAGCGAGCTTAGCCAACATAATATCGAAGGTTGCGAAATAGTCTTGTCTTGACCTTTATCAAGTGTGACAAACACTGGTCTTGATACCAGAAAGAATGAAAGTGGCAACGATCAACCAGGCCTGGTGTAAGGATGGAGGCAGCCAGAACTGCGGCTTTTTACGTTCTCAGGCTCCCAGTTATACTCCGCACTCTCAAAGAGATCGCGTGCTTGGGCCAACCTTTCAGCGCACCCAACCCTTAGCGAGTGTGCAACGCCAAGTCGGAACCATGTTGCTCATAGGGGAAGGTCGTTGGCACACCCAGCGTCCAAGATGGGAACCCCTCTGCCTGTTACGTTCCAAGATGGATCCGTCACATTCTGGATCCGACATCGCCCGCCACTACCCGACACCATCCCAGCAGAGTGGCATCTAACGAGACCGTTTGTTGTGGCCGGTTGTCCGAGAGCCCAAGCTAGATCGAGGAATCGTCAAGGCGAAAGGGGAGAAAACTGGGCACGCGGCCGCCCTAAATCCCGCCCAGAACTGGTGCTTATCAGCTTGTGATGCCGACTAGCTGCCTCTAGTTTCTTGACCAAAAACGGCTGGGCGTTACTCCGCTTTGTTCTTGTGTGGGACGAGGCGACTCATGGCAAGTGAACTCCGGTGCTTCTTTACTGACTCTTCCATCCTCTACAGCCTGCGGAGGAAGTGTTGAACTGACAGATGATTTGTTATTTTAGTCCCTGATGAAGACTGATGCTTAGAAAACAGCAACCTGGGAATCTTCTGCCATCCTTTCTGCGACACTGCGTCGTGGGAATCTACGGTGTACAGAAGATAAGAGGAGAGCGACCCTCGCCGTCCTAACGAGGTGGGCCTACCAAGCGCCTTGGAGCATTGGGACTGCGTGGCGAGGCCGGACGGACTGGCCCATGGTATGGGCCCAAGCAAGCCAGGTTTCAATAAAGTTATCTGATGGTGCGGGCACAACGCTAGCACATCGCCAAGGTCAATGAACAGGGTGTTGGATCCATTCGGTGCGCAAAAATCTTATCAGATGGATGCTGATGAGCCAATAATCGGTCGGGATCCGCCCCGCCTCGTGATGGATGCTCCTTGGCGCTGGATCCAGAGTCCAACCACCACGAGGAGTGGCTTGGGGATCCCTGCTGGATACGACTTGCCCGACGTCTCCCCACCGCTGGTGGGCTGATCTAGACGACCCGACTAGGAACCAACTCCGAATCGATGTCGAGCTTTTCGCCCGCGCGGCGCTTGGCTCGGTCGGTTGCCCAGGGATCTTTACCAACACTCCTGTCCACCAGCCACATTAACGCCTGCGCATGGAGCTACAGGAACATTTGAATAACAATTATATATTGATTGACCGGGGGCTGGGCCGTAGCTTGCCCGCCCCTGTCGCATCCGAACGCAGGTTTTCAGGCCTCGGGGCTTCACAGGTCATCTCCGATGGTCGGCCGAGGTGAGCAGCTGCTTGAATTAGCAGTGCTTCAATGCAGGCGTGCGTCTGCCAGCCGAGTAGGAATGACCGTATGTGCAAGGGGTTAGTGCAGTCGCTTGTTTATAAGAACTAGTCCTGTCGACCTGTATTCAAGTGTGTGTCCTTGTCGCTAGGTCAGCACGCTTGAGCACTGTTCACCGCAACGCAGCCATACACGCACTCGTTCTACACATTCGCTATATCTGCTTTCCTCAACCATGGTTTCAGGCAAGAATATTCTGGGCATGCTGGTCGCTTCGGCTGCCGGCGTTGCCGCCTCCATGGACGAACTGCAGCTCATCTCGCGCCTCCTCAAGCGCCAGGAGCCTGGCACGCCGGCCTATTACTGCCATGACAACTGTGGTAGGTGTACTGACTATAAGTATGTGAACAACTCGGGCTGAATATCAATGTACAGGCCAGGCCATTATCCAGGCCAGGAACAGCGCGAATGTCTGCACTGACAGCATCTTCCTGACCGATTATCAGAACTGCCTGCAGTGTGCTGGTCCTGATAACCAGAATATCTGGATCTACTACGGAACGCAAGTAACCCTAGGACATTGACGGAAGCATTGTACCTGACACCCGTGTAGAACTCTCACCAACGCCGCTACGCCCTGTGGACTGTCCACAACGCCGCTCTCTGGCACTCAGCCAGACGTCGGCCCGGCGATCCCGGCCGGTTCATCGGCTGCCTCTACCACTGCTGGCTCGACCTCGACTAGCACTCCGCCGACCGACACTACGTCGACTTCCGAGGAGGTGACGACCCCGACGCCGACTCCTACCTCGACGCCCACTGACACGCCCGACAGCTCGACCTCGTCGATCGGGCCTGACTCGACCACTACTAAGACGGGCGGCCCTGCCAGCTCTGGCGCCTCTTCGTCTGCAGCCTCCTCCACCCAGGCATCCCACTCGGCAAGCAGCTCCGGTCATGCCAGTGGAACCGGTGTCGTGACCAGCCCTTCTTCGACAGTACGTATCTCAACGCTTCTCAACTATAGTCTCCGATGATTTGACCTACTTTTAGACCTCTGGACCTGTGCGCTTCACTGGTGCCGCCAATGCTCTCAACGCGAACAACATGGCTCTCTACGGAGCCATGGCCTTTGGCGCCATGTACGCCGTTGCAAACTAGGGCTTTCTGTTCTGTAATTAGTTGGCAAGGTCCTCTCGATCTTTAATATTAATCCGGAGTTCCGAAAATGAGAAAAGTCCTCCCGGACAAAGGGAGTGCTTCTTCTTGGTGTTGACATTGACCAAAGAATGCCTAACGTGATCGCTTATGCATTTCGCTTCTATGTCTATTTGCCAATAAGACTCAAGGCAAACTCGAGTGAGCCTCCTCAAGTCTCTAAGCGAATTCAGCCCGCGATTTTCCGCCAATCACTTGAACGTAGGGTTGTCGCGCCGCGCTCTAGCGGCCTGTATTGGGGGACGGCTTCTCATCCTCCCGCGTGCAACGGTCGCTTATGAGCTGTTCCCAGCCCGTGAATTGCCCGCTTGCGGCACAAGGGCTCTTGGCTTTGCGAGCCCGCCCATGGTCCTTCCAAATTGGACCCTCGGAGTTGGATGGCGTCCTTCCTTGAACCGTTCCGGCCACGCGTGACTGCGCCGCTCGGGCCGAGAAGCCGCCGAACTCTTGCTGGACTGCGTATAGATCGCCTGGGATAAAAGGTCACCGAGTGCCAATTGTGCGTTGGGTTGGAACAAACATCACGGGACGGTGAATTGAGTTTCGAATTCATAATGCGTTTCCTCGGACTGCCTGTTACCGCGTACATCGGCCTGTTCGCGTGGAAGGGGCTGGCTAGGGTCGCGAACGGGGACGCTCTGCTACAGGCTGGATTGAAGATTCTGTCACCCAACGACCTCCTTAGTACGTATAGCGGAGTTACATTGTCGACATGAGAAAAAAATACGGTATGCCAACTGACCAACTCCTCTAGATTCGCCTGCTGCGGGATCTGGCGTTGTCCTAATCACAGAACCAAGCCCTTTCTCGGCCGCACAAGCGACGTGTCGGGGTTTGCACGAGGATTTGCTCTCCCCGGAGCCGTGCCCAGTGGGCTTAAACACCTCACTCCGGTATGAGATTTTCCAAGGCCATTACCCGAAGACGCAACTCTTCTGGGCATCGGCATCCTCGCGTGGGAGCTGCCGCGCGGTAGACGCGTCCGGACAGGTTCATGAGCGGCCATGCCAAGATCAGCTACCCGCGTTATGCACGCAGAGCGCGCCCACGTCAAACGGGACCTTCGAGGATGTCTCGGGCGCCTACCAAATCACCCGGCCACTCGGGCAGGGCCAATTGACCGGGTATCGCGACTTTTATGTGTGGAAATTCCTCGGCGTACGCTTCGCAGCACAGCCCGGTAGATTTGAGTATTCGACCGTGTACGAAAACGGAAACAACAGCGCAACCGCTTTGGCACGCCCGAAGGCCTGTATCCAGGGCGAAGTTGAGGTTCCCCGCAATATCACCAGCGAAGACTGCCTGTTCCTGAACATCTGGACGCCATACCTTCCAGCCGCGGCGCCTGCCAGTGGCTCCGCGAAGCTCAAGCCAGTTGTTGTGTGGGTTCACGGCGGTGGCTATATCAACGGTGCAAACTTGGCCCCCCATCGCGATGGGACGAATCTAGCATCTCGTGGAGATGTTGTGGTGGTGGCGGCAGGGTATCGGCTGGGAAATCTAGGGTTCCTGCCTTTCGCCGATGGCGTCCACAATGGCAACTATGCCCTTGGAGACCTTGTCACCGCTCTCGAGGTATATCCGTGTTTCTCCTCCTAGTTTATATCCCCTAACGATTGCGCAGTGGGTATCTAAGAACATTGCGGCCTTCGGTGGTGATCCGTCAAGCGTGACGCTCATGGGGCAGTCCGCTGGTGCGGCCGCCGTGCACGCCCTGACAGGCTCGCCAAAGGCCCACGGCCTCTTCCACAAGGCCATTGCCATGTCTGACCCTTTTGGTTTGTAGGTGCTCGTTCTCTAGCACTTTCTATATCACCCGAGCTCCAGTGTAGCAGCATCATCTCTTAAAGGAGGCGGTGGCTAAACTCTAGACACCTAGAAACCTTCCAGGCGTCAACTATGACCGATTTGCCCTCGCTGGGGCTGTATACAACGACTCCACCGTCACACTGCTGAAGGAGACTTCTTGCTTTAATGTCTCGGATCCTATCGCATGCTTACGAGCAGTGGATCCTTTCCTTTTGGTTACCAATTTTAGCGTCAACTACCAGTGAGTTGCTCCCCTCAACGGCTTAGATAGCCGCGTGTTAACATACCACGAACAGCTATCCTGTCCAGGATAACATCTACATCACCGGCCCGAAGTATGATTTTGCAGATCCTAGTGCCCTCGGTGCAGATATACCGACTATCCTAGGTAATGTAAAGGACGAGTTTGCCATTAACACGCCAATCCCGCCCGACAATATGACGCTACAGACATGGATGACCTCGGCCCTTGCGCAGTCCATATTGGGGGTTCCCCAAGACCTCTCTCCCTATTTTAAGCAAAGCGGGCTACCGCTCCCCGCCAATGCAACTCGGGACCAAATCTTCAACATAACAGCGCACTTGCTGACAGACGGGTTCTACATTTGCCTAGGGCAAGCAAAAGCCTACTCAGGATCCAAGCATGGCTCTCTAAAGAAGGTTTACTTGTACAACTTCAACAGGACGTACCAGTTACCGATTTACACGAACCCGTACTGCTCGCCTCCCAAGACCGAAGCGCGGCCCTACGGAGACCCGGATCTACCCTATTTCCGTTGCCACAGCAGCGATATGCTGGTCATGTGGGGCACGATAGCCCGCATTGGGTCGCCGGATCGCGACGGACTGGACTTTCCCTTTTCCCGGTTGATCTTGGATTATTGGGCATCGTTCATACGAACAGCAGATCCAAACCCGGACCCTGCCTACATGAAGGCCAGGGGCTACTTGGAGTCGCTTGAGCAGGCACAGTCCAGCGGCCCCTGGACGCCGGTAGATGCCTCCAATCCCTTGACCCGCGAGTTGCAGTGGAACGGGCGCATGATGCCCTTCCTTGACGGGTCGATCTGTGCAGGACTTGGGTTGTCTTTTACGAGCCTAGAGCACAACTAGGTGGCTTGGCTGTAACCAGTCACGAGCAGTGAGCAAGGTCTAAGATCACCGACAGTTCAATAGTGATGCCATTATTTGCCAGAGGCCGTGATGAGCCATACCCAGTAGCACCGTACAGATGACCTCCAATACGTTCGACCCAATTTGCCCCCAGACCGTACATGATGCGTCCATACAAATGCAGCCAATACTTCCCAACGCCGTGACCCAAGCAATCCCATCCATGCCACCATAGTAATGCGCCGGGGCCGCCCTTACCGCTTGCTCGGCGGTTCTTTCAACAAGGTTTCCATATGTGCCATCGTACCCGTTATCCATGCTATCTCTCTCAATCTGTCCTCTACTGGATCCTCTTGCAGAAAGCCTTTCAGCATCTGCAGAGGTAACGCCATGGTCCAAATAGACCCTGACTTCCATTTCGGCTGCAGAAAGTACTGAACCGACTGACAGAGATTCGCGCCCACTGTTTCTGGCCAGGTATCACGAAAGCCGAGAGGTGGGAGTTGGTCCAATGCAAAGTGCTCAGGACAGGCTGTATAGTCCTCCTGTGTGCCGGTCGGACAGATACACTTCCCTATGAACTTTTCGCCCCCCGGCCGGGTTGCCACCAGTTTTCGGAGAGCCCTATACGCCTGGCATAGATGGTGATAGAGCAACATCTGGGCGAGCCAGCCCTTGATCATCGTCTGGGCGGCCATATGTGACGCGAAGTCGTACTGCAAAGCGTATGGCTCATCGGAAGCCGTCTCAGAATCTGTCAAGATTGTTGGTGCTGGCCAATACGGCGTTGAGCCGTACTCGTCACGCGATATCTCCAACCAAGCGGTCATTTCCTTGTCAATGCGCCAGCACGCCCAAATGCGGCGGAGGTTCGCGGCGAGCCTGTCCGCAAAGCTTGCCTGCTCATTGTCTGCTTCATTGTCGTGCGCGTATATGGCTGGGAGCTTGAGGATGATGTCGATCGCCTGGTCGTGCGCGTCCTTGGGCGGACGCGCGGCCCACGGCACTTCGAGCCACTCCTTTCGCGCGAGAATAGTGGGCTTTCGTCGCTCCAGACCTTGGTACATCTACGAAGACATTAGCTCCACGCCGACAGAGGTGCAGCGGGCGGTGCAAAGATGCAGAGGGTGCTTACGCTCTGCACCCGCAAGGCGCGTAGGATGGCATAACCCAGGCCGGAGGCGTGGAGGGTAGGACCACGAAGTTGCATCAGCTGGGTAGTGCCGTTGTAGTGGGCTGCAAACTCCCCCCGACTCGGCTCCGTGCTCTTGGAGAACTCATACATGGTGAAGGCAACACATGTTGCCAGGGTCTGTTCCTGGAGTCGGAGGGCGGGATGGTCAATCGCCTTCTGCAGCTGAGCTAGCCCGTTGCCGTACAAGACCAGACTGTTCTGTACGAGGCTATTGTTGCCGTCCCGGAATCCGAGCCGGGCGGTGCAGACGGCTAGGACAGTGGCCTCCAGATGGGGAGTCAAATGCGCCGTCCGAGCGACGTCCACCAGCCAGAAGCGGCCCCGGTAAGCCGCGGTGGTGTGCTCGGCCGGCATGTAGTCGTCCAAGAAGGCGCTGATCAATTGCTGCCGAAACGCATGGCGCGGCGTGATGTGCGCCACAGCGCTGTTGAGTGAGCCATCCTCGGAGAGTGAGCGCTGCGCAGACGGACTGTCGTCACCATAGCCGCGGCAGGTCCTATTTGAGTTGGCGCAGGTGCGGCAGGTCGGGCGCTCGCCGCTGCACTGGGGGCGCGTGAGCTTAGCGGCCAGACGACGAGACCGAACGGCCAGGGGGGGATCCGGCGAGCTCGGAAAGCGCTGAGAAAGGGCTAAGAGGACTCACCTTAACACCCCTCTCCTTACAATTCCTGCAAACGATGCGCGCCGGGTCTTTCTTGGGCTTGGAGGGGCGTTTGACCATCTCCGCAATATGGGCGGCCCGGAGTTGGCGCGCGGCCGGGGCATGAGAAGGGCAAGGCCGTTAGGTCAAAGCTATGGCGCTATCTTGGAGCGTGCATTGCTGAGATCAGGACCGGGGTGCGAAGGCCAAAGATGTGGCGGCGCGCACGTGACTTGTCTTCGCCTATGCTGTGCCTCTCTTGCTGTAAAGCAAAGGTTTGTTAACTACATATTCTACTCTGCCACTCTTCTACAGCGATCCGCCTCCGCGACCCCAATAGAACGTGCCATCGCCATGGATCACCATTTTAAACCAGAGAATTATAAATAGACGTGTTGCGGTAATCCTCCGAAATCGGCGACCTGCAAAACAGCACCAAGCCATCGTCACCGTGAATATCCGGCTGGCGAACTGAGCCTTACTGGCACTTCTACCCAACGCCGCTGGCACCTTCGACCGAGTATGCGGCGGTCGCAATTGACTGTGGAATTGTAATTGCCGTTAATGGCGACAGAGAGCTAATCGGCGTGACCGCCGTCGATTATTTTTCAGGCAGAGTCTTTCTCAACAGCCTCGCCTATCCTTCGGTCAAGACGGTGCACTACAACACGCGATTCACGGGACTGAAACGCCAAGATATGGAACAAGCGCTGCGGCTGGGACGGGAGAAACGTTGCGAGGAATGCGTATCATTATCACAAAGAGATCTTAGTAGAGAGTGTGTAAGCGTAATTCTTTGGGACCTTTCTCAACTTAGCTACGAAATGCCGGTTCTTCTTGTGGGTTATGAATAGGATGTTGGCGTGGTTGTCTATATGAGGTATTGGTTGGAAGGTTTGAGTCACTTTAAATGTAAGTAGGTTTATAAGGAGTCTCAGTGCTGGCAGTCACAAGCTGTGTTAGCAAAGTATATAACTATGACTAAGTTAGTTCGTCTATTTCTCCTATCTACTGTGGAAGCCGGCCTGTAGCTGTGGTAACGGCTCCGGTGGCTGTTGAAAACGTTCGTTGGCATGGGCAATATTTGGACCAGAGCCTGGATATTCCACTGCTGGTCCTGAGTAGTTCACACTACCAGGTAAACTCTGTTCCGGTTGTTGCGCAACCATGCCAACCACATTATTTTCGATACCAGTGTTCTGCTGTCTCGGTTCCAGCTGTACCCGGTTAGGTTGCTGCACCACCTTTTCAGGCTTATATCTTGGGTACGAAGCCTTGTTGCGCCACGTCCGGATGAAAACAGCCACATTTCCAAAAGAAGGTCCCGGTATATGGGTTAGGAGCAGTATAACGATGAATACGCCCATGAGGACTGGAACCGCCGCCCCACGATCCAGAAAATCATGTAGACGCTCCTCGTTGGTTGAGAGCAGCACGTAAAGGGCCATTGCGATTCCCAAAAGGCCAACAACGGAAATTCGGGCATAAAAGGGGACCGTACCGCGGTGTTGCTTCGTGAGGAGTAGGAGGATGATCATTAGTATTATCATGATCCCTCCTGTCGCATACGAGTATTGGAACTAGATAGAGCCGAGTCAATACAGACGCGAATTGCCCGATAATATCAGACAGGAAATGCAAACCTCAAGCTTTTCTGTCTGGAATACTGCATCGTCAGACCGGCTTTCCTCGGCAAGGTTAATCTCGAAATTGGTGTACACAGCGTGGACGACGATCATTTGGAGCTCGTTCCAGCTTTGCTGTATGATGCTGAGGTACCCGTCATAAGTCTTTTGATCTAGCTCTGAGTTCCAGAACCCCTGCGGGATAGTAGATATAGTGTTTAGTAATGGTTCCAACTCCTCAGTGATTCGGTCATCTGGTGGCTGGTACCGACTGAAGAGTACCAGCATTGTGTTGTTAACGGCGGTGACGAAAGCCTGGGTCGTAGTCCCGGCGTGATTTGTTCTAAGCCATTGGTTCCAACTCGTCGACATGATACCGCTTATGTTCAGTCGTACTTCATACTGCATGGCGGGATTAGAACAACCGATAAGCAGAGGATATCGGAGCAGTTACTCACGACTTTCCACCACAGCACTATTGTAGACATTTATTAGCACCCGATATTGTAGTGTGAAATGCCCCTACTACCCGTTTAGGGGAATGTAGGGTTGAAGCGCGGATACCTATGACTTACCAAATTGACTTGTGCCTGTAAAGAATAATAGGAGTGTGGCATGAAAGGGAAATGTTAAAAGGGCCCAAACAACCTGGCGGACACCTTCCAGTGTTTTATAATCCTGCCAATCAAAGTAAATCATGAAGAGAACGTAGATAGCGATGATGTCGGCTATCAAAATCCCGATCGTCGATTTTGCTTTCCAAAGATTAGTCCACATGCTATTAAGATGCGCTTCTGGTGTTGGGTAGAACTTACTCCAGCCTTCATTTTGCACAATGTGCGAAATGCTCGTAGCGACCGAGATTACTCGCTCTCCAATGATGATAAGGGTCAGTGTAGTCATCCTCTCGGTGAGATGACTGCCGTTAAAGCTCAGGTAGTTCTCCCACTTGCGATATAATGACATAGCGAGGGTACCTATCGCCTCGACTGCCGAGATGATGTACCAAGCGATATAAACGCGGCTGTTTTTCCCTTCTTCGAATCGAAAACCGATCCCAAAAGCCACCACGGCACTGATGTATTTATCAAGGGTTAATTCTGCCACATGACTTCTGCAGTATTTGAGAAGGCACCTACAAGATGAAGTGCCAGGCAGCATTAGTTGCAATTGCGAGCCGGCCTTCACGATAGTGCCGAATATGCCACAGAACCGACAGGTATTGTATTGTCAAGATCAAGCGAGAGAAAGCAAGAATGAAGGCTGTCAAAGATTAATATTTATACCTTCTTTTGGTCGACACGTGACATACAGGTAGCTTCAAAGGCGTCCTTGCGTTGGTCGTAGGGGTCGAACTGAGGTGCGACGACACTAAAACCTGATAAGTCGAAACGTTAGTTCTCCGAATACTTTTAAAAAGGACTGAAATATAGTTTCATATAGGCTCCGTAGAAATCGACGAAATTTAGGCAATGAGGGGGTAGGGAGTCTGCGAATGCCACTGACCAACCATCACACCAAGGTGACACAATCTCGTCAGGCGGTCAAAAACACTATCGGTGACGAAGCGCACGTCATAAAACCCCACACTAGCCCAAGTGAACCAGAGAATACAGACATAGCCGATGTATGTATAGAGTTTTGAAGCATCTGTGAATTTATGAATCTGTGGGGAAGGGTCAGCGGTTGTCTTTTTCAGTCGAGTTGCGGCGGTCTGACTTCGTTGAAAACCTCGAAGCTTGCTACAAACCAGAGGTCGAAGAAAAGCTTTCGATATTAGCGACTTCTGGAAAGAGACGCATTATATAGTATTCATACTTCGTAAATGCAAGGCTCCGGATGCTAAAAGAGGTCAGCCCTGCTCAAGAAAAGTAGCAACTCCCTCCCACCTACCTTAACAAACTCCAGCGTGCTTATGTGCTGGGACGACTGTGATGGTACCTCGATATCGCCGTTGTGCTGTGGCACGCTCTCGTCTTTGACAGGACTCTTGATCCAAGGTAGCCTGTTCCCACGTCCGGCTCCATCGTGTAGCACACCCTTCAATTTCGCCAACACTGGCTTGCTCTGTTCTGGCTTGTCCGACACTGGTATCGAATGAAAATGACCATGGGAGAAACTTTTCGTGAACTATAATTCGAAAACCATTATTTCCGCAGCCAGATACTGTCTGAAGCCTGCGAATAGCTGGCAGATATATGGCGAAAGCCAACTCTTCGCTGGCTTCGGCTCGGCGTATTCCCGACGTTCGGGAGCTGACTTATCGCTACCACACTCCTTCGTTTGAGCCTTATTACATTGAGTCCGCCAATGGCACTCAAGATACACCGGAGAATTAACCCCAAAGGGGAGCGGCTGAGCCTAGGTACCCTGCAACCGGTAACCGGCGGGATGTTCTAGCAGCAGCCACGGCTGGATATGAAATATGTATCGAGGTTAGGCAGTGAAATTAACATGCAAAGCCAATAGAAATCTCGGACCATGTCGAATTTTGCCTCTGCACATTGGTACTCCTAAGAAATGGCCAGAGGAACCTGTTCATCATAGATGTCCCGCGCGTCCACCAGTCGGACCATCATTCAGCGAGTGCTAATGAAGGATTCACTACATCACATAGATATTTCCCTTGCACAGAGCACTAACCTGCCTCGCATATGCAATCTGAGGCGCACTGTTAACTATTTCTACTTCAGCCGTGGTAAGGCTGGCTCATGACACCTTCCCGATGCGCTTCGCCGAGTGACACCTGGAAGGCCCCCACATGTGAATTAATAGGTAGAGGAAGACTCGCAGTGCCGCTATTTTAGACCACCGGCGCAAATGTTCCGCCCTTGCATGGGCCCCATAAGCTGGAAATTTGCACCGTCCTGTACGTAGGTAGCATGACATGGGGTTATTACCATTTCATCCAAACCTTCATTCTTCACGCTATTCTATCACATCCTTAGCCTCGTTCTAGAACCTAGCCAGTCATTCAGAAAACATATCGAAACATTGCACATGTCTAGCATCGCGACGTGGGACTCGCATCTACTTGCGGCCAAGGTAAGATTGCGGCTGAGGATCCCCTGAAGTGATGGTCAACTTATGCCGAACCCATCTTTATAGCCGGGCTGAACTTGATGCACTAGAATCCTCACGATCAGGAGCTTTCTTGCCTACCGGGTAGGTCACTTCGAGAACTTGTGCGCCGGGTCTTTATCGATCCAACGCAAGGTAGACGAGGCTGCCATAAGATAGGTCATAATTTTGTGCGGCTCTGAAAACATTAGTGCTGACGCCAAGAATGTCGCCTCAGTGGTCCCAGTATTTGCGGCTAGACACCGACAGTAATACCTCGGCTGGAGGGGAACGGCGGAATAAGCGGCCCGTCCTAGGACCGCCTCGCTCTTCAGGCTTGTGCCCAGTACTTGTTCATAACCTGCGAATAACAAGTCACAACGACAGTGCGCATCTGCGTGTGACCTGTGTGATGCTCGAGGTCGAAAACAGCCGTCAAACAGCTTAACTAGCAGTTCACTTCACGATACGGCTCCCCGAAGAGTTCCAGCAGTGGACACCCATACTTTGCCCTTTTGCGTTCACGCCCAGTACCAACTTTGGACCCCCGCCAGTAGGAGCAAGCTACAGGCAGTAAGTTTGGAATCAGCATTATGACTGAGCAAGAAAGAGTCCTGCTAGAGCCCGAAGGGCTATGACTTGGAAGACAGTCAAGGACGAGGAGGGGGATCAATGGGTATGGCAGGCGCTTGAGCCTACCGGCCTGCACTGCTCGTGTACATGTGCCATGTCCAATAATGCAGAACCGGGAGTTATAGACCAGAAGTTTCGCATGCACGGATCGCAAACCCACGGATTGCCGATGCTAGCGTGTTTTCAAGAGTCACTAGTTCATGGCCTTGACTTGTTAAGGAATCCCCGCTTGAGCCGGGAGCCGCAGTGAAGGCACAAAATGCTGCAACGGTCCCGATTGCCACCATCGCATGCAAGTTGGCTTTGGGCTACAGGCTCGGAAGGCAATAGACACAGAAATGTGTGGAGATTGAAGTACAAGCTAACGGGTGTGTTTTGGTTAACCTCTAAGTAGGTCATCGTTCAAGACTACTTGAGATAGTTGAGATAGCTTTGTTCAGCCAACTAAACCAGCCCCTTTCCTCCAGCTTATTTTTTAGAAAGCTCCAAGGTCAGTCTCACAGTCGCGCAGTCCCTTAAAGGGTTTCAGATGCCGAATCTTTGACGTTCCTTGATCAAATCTGCCTGAACTATCGTCTTCCCGGTGTCGATGTATCGATGGTGGCCCGAGGTGCCTTGACGATAGAGAATATAAGAGAATTAATGTTCTAGCTGTTAGTAAGCTCTATAATGTCCTTCGCTGTAGGTAGGCGGCCTTGTAGTACCTAATGGAGGAGTGTTAGGTTTGTTTTTGCCTAGAGGCGCTTTTTTTGTTCGGGCTGCTGGTTGTTAATGTTGATAGCGAGTTTTATAGGGAGGTGGTCTGAGTCATAGTTGAGCCTTCTGTTGATTTTGTAGCGGATCAGGTGGGATGCTATCTCTGGGTTGGCGAAGGTAAGGTCGATCGTGGAGTCTCTGTTCTTCTGTCGGTGGGTCGGGGTACTAAGCACTGTGAGGGATGGTTGGGCGCTATATCTTTAGCTTGCCTGCCTGCCTGCCTGCCTGCCTGGCGGTATGTTGTTGACTAGAGGAGTTGATGTCAGTTGAAGACTATAAGCACTACAATGTTGTTGTTTGGGCCGACTCTGGCTAAAGTGTCTGCTGGGGTGGAGAGTGTATCGGTTCTGACCTTGTTATAGACGTTAGAGATATCGAGGTGTCTGCTGGAACTTGGGTTGTGGATCACCAGGGAGACTATGTCTTTAGATAGGTATAAGACGCTCTATACTCCCGGGTTAATCTAATTGTTGATATAGAAACAGGCCATTGTGGCTATGTCGTTGGGGTAGTTAGGTTGAAAGTGTGTCTTGAGGGGGTGAAGATGGTGTTGATGAAGGTGTTCGGCCCGGGCTCTTGGATTGCCAGGATGTCGTACTCGAGGACTCGGGGGCTTCGGAAGAGGCTGGCGAGGACGACATCCCTTGATTTCTGGACGCCGTATTGCAACTCCTGGTATCCTAACATTGAGAAGACGCTGGATCTGTCCCCTTTAAACTAGGCAAGCTTCTTGTTGTCCGCCAGGTCGATTGTTCGCCTGGCTCCTCTGGTCCCCTCGATACGCTTCCATATTGAGGTTCCCTCATGGTCCAGATCGGTATTAGATCGCGATTTCGTCCAATGGTTCCAACGTTGACCGTGAGGTTCCTTTTGACGCATTCCATTCTCCACATATGTTTTCGGAGGGTGCTTGGCGCCCGGCTGTCCTTACCGCAGTATGGGCATATCCTCATACATCTCGCGACCATGAGGCACGCGTCCCGTAATTGCCAGTTGTTGTAGATGTCTTGATGTTCTTTTTGGCAGGGGAATGCTTTATAAATCCTCCCGCGATTTGCTGTTGTTTCGGTGGCTATTGAAGTTGGTGGCGACCTTCCATTGTTCGGTTCTTCGTGCAAACAGCGACTTAAAAAGCACAAGTACGAAGGCAAGATACAGTATTAAATTGTAGCAATGCGTAAGGTTCAATCCCTGCTACGGGAATCCACGGCGAAGTCGCCCACCACGGCGAAGGGCTTCCCACGGTAAAGTCACCGCCACAGAAGCCAGGAAAACTACAACCCTCTGCTGCAGTGAAATCTGAGGTCCTTGCCACAATTCGCTGCTATAGTGAAGTTTCGCCCAACGTGAAAGGGCCAAAGAAGTGACCGTATAAAAGCTTGCGTCTAAAGCTACAATGGCCAGTCCGATCTGTAATGCTAGAGCAGCAAGCTTCGCCTTATTTGGGTAGCAATATTCGCCATGTCCAAGCCACATTTCTGTCACACCGCAAATGCCACTTCGGTGAGACCAGAGCAAATACGGACGAGTGGTTTGGGGAAATCCTGCTGCATTCGGGTCGCTACCAAGCAAAACGTTGCGCGGTCTGTTTTAAAGTCATTTCTAAAACATTTAGCCCTGAATAGGTGAAAGATGGTCTACGAACAGGATGGACTCAGCTGCATCTGAATAGACCAGAAGAGGAGCGATGGTCCCGACATCGGCACCACAAGATTGCTAATTCGCGTGCGCTGGTCTACAATTTCGCTCCTTAAATTTAATCCTCTCCCCCATTCTTGAGTGCTCATGTACACATCAATACCAACACTTGTGTTGCCATGACCAGAGGAATGATGCACTTCCTTTCGCCTCTCAGAGTCTATGACGGCCTCGAGACATCCAAAGAACCGCATTAACTGGACGTAGGCTAGTCTTCCTAATCGCAAGTGCACCTCTGGCCTGACTGCTGGCGAGGGTTCTTGATCGTGAGCACCGCTGCTTTGTTGCTTGTCGCGATCGTGACCCTGCGGTGGTTGATTTTCCGTTCGATCGCAACACGAGCGATATGGCTGCTAATTCCCCGGAGAACTCGTTTGCTCCTCTCTTTGGCCTAGCGTTTTCGTAAATGCCTCTCGGCAAGCCGCGCATGGACAGCGGGACGCGGGCGACGGTGCCAATTCCCACCAAGTCGTTCCCCACTAAGCTGCTTATGGCGATGCGCACCGCCTATCTTATCTCCATCTTCTCCGCTGTTGTTTCGTCGATCGTAGTGTCCACGCGTTCTTCTATGGCGCGACCGCAAAGTGACTGATGGTTTCGATATTCTCCAGGCGGACGTCTCGGAGTGCCCCTACCACTTAGCGGAAGGGCGACCGGTAGGATTTCCGGAACTTTCGCATCCGGGATGTGACATCGCGGAGCGGGTTCGTCGCGTGGAGAGTGTGAATGTCTGCCCAGATCTTTGTCTGTTATTTTCTAGAATCGGCCCTGAGCGCTGGCGATATGGGCTTCCGACTCTGCGATGCTCGTCGCCACGGTGCTAAACGTTTCTACGATTGCTTCCGTATAAGTCTCATACTGAATACGGTCCTATGGTCTCTTGTATCCAGAGCATAACGAAGCTATACTTAAGAGCAGTCTCGCAATGAACACCTCGCTGATCTCTTTCCCTAAAAAGCGTTTGATGAGATGGCGCTAATGGCTACCAGTTTGACAACGGAAATAGAATGCCTAACTAAACCTTGTTGCAGCTGACAAAGTAGATATCGTCTATCTCAGGGGGTTATCAGGACTCCCCTGGCCCAGGGTTGTAGGTATTTCAAACGATTTGATGTTTCGAGGCTTATGGGTTTCGAAACCGAACGAGAGAGGGTACTGAGGTTCAGCCCATGTATCTTCCATCAGAGTGTGCTTGTCACTAATGTATATACTGTCCTCGAGGAAAATATGTGCCAGGTTGGCTCCCAAGGCCGACGGGCCTTGGAATATTTGCATAAAACCCGACTAAGAGTCCACAGCATTAGTGCTCATAAATGTTGCACTTGACATCCCAGCTAAGCACGTAACTACTGACTATCGGAGGTAGTTTCCATGAGATCCGTTCTTTGCTTGGCCCTTGGTGTACATATTTGCGGGCCGCGGGGATCATCATGGATGTCAGCTACTGCAGGACGGCGGTCTCCCGGCACCTAGCGTGCCGCTATTAGGATCTTTTGCTAGTAGCGACTTCGGAATTACCCGCCAGTCAGACTAAGGTCCATAGCCATACGAAGTCTTCATATCACTCCCAAGGTCGACGGCGCGATCGATGCGGGGCTACGCCCGTGCGCGATTTCGCGGATGTAAGCCGTAACCCGAGTCCACGGGTCGCCTATCAATTAGGGTGTGATACATACTGCACAGCTGTGGTTTGCAGGCCGCTGTGATGAGCCACAAAACGATAAATAAAAAATAATGACTGGGGTTTAGACCAGGGTCCGGCGAAGCCATTAAGCCTATTTTGGCAGCAAATTTGACCTTTCTTGCCCGGCACATGAGGTGAGCTCCCTATGTGAGTTATGCAAAAGTATCCTCCCCCCAGTAGATCTCGGAGGAGGCCATCTTGAGCTCGGGGGCCTTGGATCTGGTTTAGCTGGCGATTTTACCCCTGTACCTATCACATCACATCGAGCCAGCACACCCAGGTCTGAGGGGAGGTGGTTGTGACCAGATCCGCTGTGACGGCGTTGGAACGAACCTCACGTGATATATCCTACACCGAGGCGCTGATCGGTACATCCAGCTACCCTGGCATGCCTGGCAACAATGCATACCCTCTTTTACGCCATCACAGCGGCCATCGCAAAGCAGCGGGTTGTGTATCACACCCACCCTCAAGTGGCTTTTGGTGGCTTAATCGCTCTGCTGACATGTGTGATGGCGCTCGGACCTCCTTGCTAAAACCTCGCTAGCGGTACTCGCCGCCCAATAGCGCCGTCGATTCGCGGGAGCCAGCTCTCCAAGCCCCCGCGGGAGCATGAAACTGTGTTCCCGGTCCGTGCTCCACAGTACAATACAGGTGTTGTGGTGAACCCCTCCACTGCTGTAGGGTGCCCTTGGATCCCAACGCCACTTGGAACTTCCACGTAAACCCCACGATTGATAATAAGTGGGTCGCTCAGGTCCGATTCGCTCGCTTTAGGGCACCAAGAACACGCTTGTACCGATACGTAAAGAGGTGCATGTTGTTGGCGGGTCCGAGCTTAGTACGTGGGAGAGCCGCCGCCCTTACTGTAGTTTGGTGAACAGAGAAAAAAAAACAAAGCAAAACCCAGGTCGGCTACCTTCAGATTGCGAGACTCTGTTGGATGGGAAAACAAAAAGTTTAGTATCCGTGGTTGCTGTGTTTTATTCGGCGAAACTGTTGGTACTCGTGTGGCTAACCGTTGTTCGAGGCACAAGTACGGTTCGAATGAATCAATTGTTAGTTGAACCGAGGCTTACTACGGGATGACGGCGTGTCGGGTTCATTTGTTGGGAGTCGGAAAATGGCGAGACTTTGACCGAACAATGCCTGCCGGAATGCCAGCCCCTGGCTCAGAGTAACACTGCGCGACGTGGTATTTACGCGTACCCTCCCACATCCACGACGCCCCCTTTCCAGAAGTGATCTGTCGCATTCTGGACGGCACACACCTAGGTTATTCGGGCACTCACTCGCGGTGATGTACTGAGGTCTTCTAGACCCACTCCCGCAAAGATGTAATGCATTCTATGCGTGATTTTAAGGGTCAAGGGGGTATATGCCGAATCGGCCCTGGTTACCACCCGTCCAAGGGGTGGGAAAATGGGAGAGAAAAGGGAAGAACCGCCACTGAAATAGCTTGGGTTCCTTCTCTGGCTCATGGTTGGTCATGTTCAAATCATGGCGGCTCAGCCGCCCAAAGTTTCGGAGACTGGTGGCTTGGTTCTCTGGTCTTGAAACAAAGAGCATAGTGTCCGCGACAATTTTGACGCCTTCGAAGGCATACGCATCATCTCCAAGCCAAGGCGGACAGCGAAAGGGTTACGGCGTGTATATGAACACCGCATCTATCAGAAGTTCCTCGCCTTTTTGAGCAACGGGGTTCCACAGATCACCAGGACGGAAACGCTTGGTCCTACCATCCACGGCGAAAAGTGTTCGAATCCTGCCAACTGCCGATCATCTACAAGACCCGTGATGGCGATCCTTTCGTCTTTGTTCCTTCTCACCGTCGGCCTGGCCTTGGCACAACACCCTGGACTGGAAGCGAGTCCGGACTGCGCCGTTTGTCATGCTCTATATCCCTCTGCTTCCTCCCACTTGCCTAATCCACCACTACAGGTGCCTTGCCTCAACGATACGATGCCCCAGCTACCCTGTGTACCAGGCCAAGAGCCTTGTCCATGCTACGATGCCTTGTTTGCCCCTGGGATGTTGTCTTGCATCGGCGAGCAGTGTAGCGTTGCTGACAGCTTGCGTAAGGTCATTTCTTGTCCGTGTTCAGCCCTTTAGCAAGATGCTTACGTTGAAATTTTCTTAGGCACATTCAATGCTTCATCTTTGGTTTGCGACTTGCCTATTGTGGACCGTGGTAGGATCGTTAGTGTCAGCGGCGTCGCTTTCGGCATAATCGATGCCACCTTGATTGCTTTACGATTCACTTCCAGGCCAAGGGGTTATATCGGGTGGAGAGATAATGTCGACGACTGGGTCATGATCATTAACGGAGTCGGTGTCCTCCGTTATACCTAGTCCTTGCGACGGGGAAGCTAACCTTAGAAACTAGATCTTTGTTTTAACCATGGCTGTCCTGGGTTTCGAGCGTGAGTTATCTTGGCGATAAATGATTATACCACCTCTCATTATTGTGCAGTTGCCCAGTATGGTTACGGAAGAGACATATGGACCCTCAGTTTCGATCAGATGACGGCGATCAACAAGGTATACTTCCCTAGCTAGCTAACGACATATCCTCGCTCTACCTGATCGCTAACCTCGCGTAGCTCCTATACTGCCACGAACTAATGTGGTCTCTTATCCTTACGTTCACACGAATATCCATCCTCTTCTTTTACCGCCGTGTCATTCCCCTCGATATCGTGCCAAAGCTAAAACTTGCCATCGACGGATCGATCGTGTGGACTATTTGTGGAGGCTTGATTATCAGTCTGCCACTTATTTTCCGCTGCACTCCCTTCGAACCTCAGTTCTACAGTTTCCAGGAAGGACCTGCTGGTCTCAACTGCATCGACATGCAGAAACATGCCTGGGCGACCGGTGCTATAAACTTCACGAGCGATATCTGGCTTGTCCTCTTGCCTATTCCCACCCTGGGGCGGCTGAAGCTAAAGTTGAGGAAGAAGATTGGTGTTGGTCTAATGTTTTGCTTTGGTGGATTGTCCGTTTGCTCCTTCCTGGCTGGTGATATATCGTTAATTACTGACTATAAAAATAGCGTTACATTGGCGTCAATCCCTCGCATGGTGTCTCTTATGCAGTATACCACGACAATTAACCCAACTTGTATGTACCCGGTGGACCAGTCTCACTTGGCTCAAAAACTAACGACGCCGGCTGCCACAGACGACTGGGTCTATGTCAGTTTCTGGTCGGCCACAGAGGCTTACGTCGGGGTGATGTGCGCCTGCATGCCCCGAACCTATATGCTCATTTCACGCCTCTATCGCCACTTTTTCCCCGCCCAGATCGACTCGCGGCCTCCTACCACGCCTCATCTGACTGAGGTTACCAACTCAACAGTTTCATCCAGCCGGGGCGCGTACTCTGACCTACTCCGAAAGGAGTCTCACTAACGAGCTGGCCCAGCTGAGGACAAGCTTGGGCAGATTCAACACGTACCTTCAATAGGAGTGGTTTGGGAGGATACGTGAATTTGTTGCATATGCTTGCTCCGGTAAAATTTGAGACCTTTAGGAGAGAGTGTCGGTATATCTTAGAATATCCACCCCCGCAGTATGGTGGGCTTGTTGACATTGCAAAATATCTACAATCAGGGGTAGGGTTGGCTATGGAGCTAAATCAGCGAGATGGCTGATTTTGGATTGTCGATATCGGGTAATTATCTAGGTTCCATGCTGCTCCAATCAGAAATGTTAGTGCATTAGAAGCATTGGCGCTAATAATTCTCACCCCAGCATCTGGGGTAGTGAACATAAATTTGATTGGGAAATATGTGCGCCAACCCTTTCAGCTAATGCACGCCAAGGGACGACGCAAGTTGCGGGATTATTGGCCGGCAACCTAACGAGGCCTCATGATGCAACCGGGCCTGGACGGGATGGAAGAGGATAAAACTCACTGGCCTTGACTGGACTCTCATAGGTTCATAGGTTAGGGTTAGTCCGAGAATTCCGACGCGTCAAAGGATGGAGCTGAGTCGATTTGGGCAAACTTTCTAATCACCAAGAATCCGGCATTATAGGACTAGGCCAATGCAGCAGAGCTACTCTATCCCCACCGTCGGTGTTCCCGCAAGCCTCATTATCTCTTGAGCACACCATAACAGGGTGTATGACTCACGCCTATCACATATCACTAGAATAGTCGGCATCGAGTACGATGGAACACTAGCTATGCCGCTAGAAGCCCAAAGCTCAGGGACACGGGTCAATAGCGCGGAGGTAGTTGGAGATTATCTTCATCGTCCCACCCGACATTACGGTAGCTAGGGGCCTCGCAGAACAGAAGAGCCATGGCATTATAATTATGCCGAAAATCCCTTGGATATAGATTATCTAGAAACGACGTTGTCATTGCTATAAAGAAAGGTAATTATCTTGTTTGACTCAATTAGGAGGTTTAAGACCTGCCTAGTGATGCGTATGGCTGTAATCTAAATCTATACGACTCAGCAATCCCAGCGCACGAGTATCATGACCAAGAGCAAGTTGGTGCGTCCGTTGAGGAAATATTACTAATAATTGATAATGCATCCTTCGACATGCACCTCGCCCGATCGAGTAATTGGTCCTATCCCCGGGAGCGCCACCTTTCACGAGAACCCAACCTCACGCAGCCGCTAATCGAGATCGACGCCGAGTCGCACACTGCCAAGTACCGAAACCCTTCCTTACCTTATGAACAATATCTATTATCTAATGCGAAAAGGAGTACCTCGGTTGGAATCGCCAAGAATTTTCGACTGATTATTCTAGAATCACTTGTGCTATATCGGCTGTGATTGCTGCCAAAATATTCGGCTACTTTCCTCCCTTTTCTGAAGATGCGCTGTATGAGAGTCGCTACTACTAATCGAATTACTCTATGTACTTAACATAGGCTGAGATAATTTTGCGGTTGAATTCAGTTGAAATACAGCGGACACTGTAAAGCCAAAGAGAAATGCGCAGCACGGATTTTAGGGTATCGATGTGGCTTGCCCTAAATGACCATGCATATACTGACTTGTCAGATAGGCAATTAGTCCGTCATAGGCTTATCAAGCGCAAAATCTCCGACATCCTTGTGTAACAATGATTTTCAGCCCGCTACGGGGTCGCCGATGACCTCTGGTGGCCCCGACGTCGATCTCATATGGGCGGCAGACATCCACTTCCAATAGCAGTATCGACCTATTCACCCACGTAGTAACCCTGACGCCAACAACAACAACTCGCCATCGATATTCCAGAGCATACCCACCTCTACTTGTCAGCCGAGAAGGCCGACAGAAGACAGCAAGACGTCCCTACCTAGTCTATAAGCACACACGATGGTCCAGCAGCAGTTAGCCAAAGACATGAAGAGGCGAAGAGTCTCCAGCTTGACACCTAATCAAGTTGCGAGAAAGCGAGCGAATGACCGGGACGCTCAACGAGCTAGTCGGGCGCGCACCAAGGAGTACATTGAGCGATTAGAGAAGGAACTGGAGGAATTGAAGAGCCGGCATAGCCACGACGAGATTGTACAGGAGCTTGTACAGAAGAATAAGGTTCTGGAAATGGAGCTGGCAATACTCCAGGAAAGTTTAAGCCTTCGAACTTGCCCATATCCCCGGCTCGGTAAGCACACTTGAAATTGTATTGTAATCTCCAACTCACTCTTTCCTCTAATCGGTGTAGCAGCATGTGGGAAGGATGTCTTTCCGCATGAGCCAGCCATTTTTATCCAGGAATCACTGTTTGACCAGAACATAATAACGGCCAACTACGACACGCAATTCGAGGAATCGCGCCTACCAGAGGCGCAAGAGCTGTGGGCCTCCGTCGGTGGGCGAGCTCTCGAACTCCATCTTCCGCTGGCGGTTTCAAGCCCTCACTCGTCTGAAGACCTCCCGGACGAGCATCTGTTTGGTTATAATCACAGCATGCCGTCATCGACAATGGAAATCACGGCCACAACTCCATCTAACGGTCCATACTTGGAGCAAAGTAGCCAATCTGGAATCCAAACTGTTCCTGCAGACACTACTTTCTCATCCCTAGCGCCGTCCCTTGAGCTACTACCTTCGTTTGACGGGCTTTGATTAGATGAGTCCAGAGATATTTGAGGATCCTTGCCCTAAAGCTATGACAAGTATGGTAAACTAAGGTTAAGAGTCGGATTATATTTTAGCATCTGCTATATAGTCTGAATGAGCAATAAATTGCTTTCTCTAGAAATTTTTAAACGAATAGATTAAGTAATACACGATTTATGCACGAGCTTTTTGGATCATAATAATATATAGATGCTTATAGGATATGTATTAGAAAGTGTTCGTGACAAGGATATAGGCTGGGATGTGATGGAGTAGGTTCGGGACAAAAGTAATTGCTAACTGAGCGCGGAACAATACCGACTTGGAGCAAACTTATATCTGTGGGATTGGGAATGTATTGGTGTTGCTTGGCGTTGGTTTTTAGAGCTGGATGGGAAATGGAGGTGGTGACTGTGCGGGTCTGTTAGTGGAGGGGCAACTGACTCTGTTGCTTTTGCGCGTTCCCTGTAAAACCCTTAGTTTTCTGCTGTCTAGTTGTCTTATGCGGGAATAATCATCGACACGTCCTTCTCGTCAATGGGCAGATGAGCGCCGACATGTATTTTCTTTGCTCCCTAGGCCCTAATCAAAGGTAAACAACTCCAATTTGAAATCTACTGGGGAAGGCTAGGATTGATTTGGAAACCATCTTAGAATATAGTAGAAGGGCAAGGGTGTATATACTAATTCCTCGCTGCGCCATCTCCATAAATTTGGGTCCGAAGCCAGCGGGGACCCATATGGATTCGGGAGGCACGTCCCATATACAAAATATCGCAGCTAAATTCTGAACCCTCTCCTGCCCTTCGAGGTCGCCCATCTACGGGGCTCATTTATCACCTCATAGCTATGCAGGGGCTGTTTTGCGGTTCCTTAGATCTGCTCCCCACCACGCGGGCGGCCTCATCTCAATCGGCACGTGGGACTGATGCAACATTTTCCCCTGCAGCAGCCATGCAGGCGAGGCACCCTGGCTCGTTCAGCTCGGGCGAAAAAATGTATGGAGGTAGATATAGCCAATCATATTGCAAAGCTGGGCTGCACACCCATTGGAGCAGTCTCTGCCTCCGCCCAACTCCCGTCTTCAGCCACGCGGCCTGGAACAGCAGTTTCCGGGTGTCGCAGACAAGCGTGGAATTATTGGGCCCGTTCAGGCTCGGAAAGCCTTGGGACCACGTTCGTTTCCTGGCGGGAGAAGTGGGCAGCCTTGGCCTTTCGCACTGCCCAGCATTGCGGCGCCTAGCTCGTCTTCATCTCCATCTCCTATTACGCGCTCAAGTAGACAAGAACTTCTCCATTTCGGCCCTGTTAATTGCATAACATATCGAGGTAAACGTTTGCCAACACCTTAAGCTAAGCTGCACATAGAGGAGCACTAGGACGAGGGCCATCGAAAGGCAGCTCCACCATGGGAGCGCATGAATATTCGCTCACATTCACCGGTAGGATCACGGTTGTGGACAATGACTGGGTCCGAACAATCGTTACCGACCCCCCTGCTCCAAAAATCCCAGAACTCAACCAAGCTCCTGCTATCAGTGCCTGGTCAGCGCGTCAGGATCCGAATAGTTCGCACAATCGAGGCTCGGGGGGCGGGGAAGGCGACGGAGGGTTTTATCCTACCTCGCATATTGATGGAGACTCTCTGGACGAGAATCGAATCTGGTCTTGCGACGAGTGCGGTGAGATATTCGAAAGTGCCAACTGGCTCGACTTCCATGCACTGAGTGAATCACACAAGGCGTTCCGATGCGGTCGCGTAGGCTGTGACGAGGTGCTCTTCACCCTCACCAACTTGCGGGATCATGTGGAGGAGCACGATAATGGCCCCTTGCAACCTTGCGGCTTTTGCGACCAGAGAATCCGTTCCCGCTACTTTAACCACCACCTCGCGAAAGCTCATAAAGTCGGGATGGGCGAGGGCAAGGGATACCATTGTCGCCACGAGGAATGTCCAGCTTTCCAAACATATCGCTTCTTCACTGAATATGCCTATTATCAGCATTTGCGAGACACGCATGATGAACTGCTTTTCATCTGCGATTATCCTGGATGTTCACGAGTGGCAAAGAAGGGGTTCATTTACAAGTCTGAGTTGTATGCTCACCAGATCACGCATATACCATTTACGAGCAACTTCTGGCGAGATAAATTGGAGTCGCTGGCGCCACTAACATCCAGGATCGGTGAACTTTTGGCCCTTTTCGTAGCCGCCATGGGGAAGCGGAAATTACCATCTGTGGAGAAGAGAAGAATATTTTGGAATTGCGTAGGGACAAAATGACTTTCGAACACTGTCTCAGGAATAGAAGCTGACCCACAATCCTTAGCCCTCCTGTAGAATTCAACTGTTCGATGACTTCCTCGAAATCGAGGAAGGTTCCCTCGACGAGCTTGAGTGGTGGTTGAATTCTCAGCCTAGCGAAGGAGGTACATGTACCAGCCAAACCGAGACAATGGAGAACAAGGCTCCAGACACCGCGGCGACAGAGGCTTCCAATGTCAACGTGTTCCTATCCTCCGAGGCGGGGTCTACATCTACGCCCCAACTCAGCGAAGAGCGCAATACGAAAGAAGCAGAGTGTAGTGTCCTGAGTCTGAAGACTAGTGCTGGGCATCATAATTCTATTTACCTCCTGTGCTGTTTCCCTCGCAGCAGGTATGGAATATTCCTCGACCAAGAGAGTCTTGACAACATTACAAACGATCGTTCTTTGTTTGAATTTCTTCGGGATCTATCCAACGTTCGGCGGTACAACTGGCACCTCTCGAATCCATTCCGCAGCATCCAAGGCTTGCGACTTACCAGGGTAAGTTCTCCACTGTTGGAAGGTGCCGCAAGCAGTTCCATTGCCCTATCATACCGAAACCCACACAAAATGCTCACTCCGCCAGTTTCTTCTCTCCAAATCGGGCCTGGTAGACGTACAGAGCCATGAATACGCGTGCGCCAAGGAGCGATGCATATGCCTCCCGCCTCCAGAAAAGGTCGAGCCGGACACAAGGGCTGAGTACCGCTGCCAGCCTGTCCCGCCTCGATATATCCCGCCAATAGGAGAGAATTTCCTCATGCACTGTTTCTCGCACCCGGCCTGTGTGGATCCGCGTCAGACGTGGGTCTACGCGCAGTTCCCAAAACTTTTGTCTGGGCGGCTGAGAGGTGAATTCCATACCCCCGTCGAAGGCTGGGGGGTATACTTCCGGGATGGTTGGAACTGGCCTGCCATCTGGTCTGCCTTGTTAGCCTTCTTTCTTCTGCCTAGCTTTTTATTCCTAGTGCTGTGGGGCGCATTCAAGGGAGATATCCAAGGAGCGTCTGGCGTTGCTGCCTATTGGGTCACGGTTGGTACGATCTTTATGGGATATGTTGCTACACGGAACTGAGTGCGGAAGATAGCAGCAGTGGTCTTGAACATGTATGCCACTACTGAATTGAAGCGCTATCCCTACGCCTGGGAATCGTTATCCGCGTTAACAGGCATTGGCATGCAATTGTTGTGGGTAGCGATGAGTGCCTAAGCTACGCCAAACATGTTGAGGGACTAAGCTCAAGTCATAAACTGTGGCCGTCTATTACCAACACACTTATACTCTATGCCTTACGGAGATCAAGAACTATACAACATATCACTATCGCCGTGGCTACGTCCACATTTACGCAAACTAATGTTATTTGCGTATATATCACATTAATCCGATCTAATGTTAGTCTCTCCGCTCCACGCAGTTTGTCACCATGGCCAAGACAAAAACAAAAGCTTAGCGAGCTCTGTGCTCGATAATTTTTCGTCATCTTTTTCAACCTCAATCAAAGCATTGGTAGGTGGCAACAGCAATGTCGGCGACCACGCCCTGATGACCACGTTCCTTGGCCAAGCTCGCAAGCACAAGCGAGCTCGTGATACGAGGGCCGATACACCCGGGCAGTGTCGAGTCGATGCGGCTTGCAGCGGCGCTGATGCCCAGCGTCATTAGCCTATATGTCCCTTTTTCATGTATCTTTTCGCGCGAGCAAACATCTCCCAGTGAAGCGACCAGGTAATCTTAAAAGCTTACGGTTAGAAGCCGCCCCGTAGATGCCTGAATACGGATACGAGACATGATTGGTACGCACGACCAACAGGACCGTGGTCCGCCTCCAGTCCTGACTAGGTCAAGATTTACCCGGCTGGGAAGTGAGCGAGTCAGGCGGCCGGCCCGGCCTTTTGGGTTGGGGGCCTCGGGCGGTAACCAGTACAAAAGGCTGACTTACACGACGGCTAGAGCATTCATATAAGACCACAGCCGCGTCCCTGCAACTATCCCGCTCCACTGCACACCCGCAAGGGCTTTCCGACTGACCCATAGCTCCTGAAGTATATTGACGCCCCGCTAGTCCTCCACGTCCCAACATTATAGTTCTCCAGTTGTCAGAGAAGTGAACCACGGGTTTACACAATGAAGTCCATTCTCGCTACCCTCTTGCTGCTATCTTCGGTGGAATCTCTGGATGTCCTGCAGCCCTGGAAAGCGGGTGCAGGAAAGAAGAGCCCCATGGTTGACTATTTCAACGGCACAATGCTGCAGGCTAACGGAGGCAAGTTTTGGCTCGGCAAGCCCGCGTCGGCGTACTGCCCTTCCGACGTCGAGCATCTCGACTGCACGCAGTACCCTGGCGGGCAGACTGTGTTTGTGGGCGGAAATGGCACAGTTTCCCTTGACGTCGCTGTGCCCGGAGGTCAGCAAGGTACGCGCTACCCCATAACACATTCTTATCATCTCTCAACGTTCCCTCTCCCCCGAGGTAGGCTAACAGCTGACCTGATAAGTATACGTTGCCCCTGATGGCGCTCTCAGCTACACGATCCCACATTCGCGCTTCATGCCTAATGGCTCCGTCACCACTGGATTCCGCAAAGCGTCCGGGAGCGGCTACATCGATGAAGTTTTGCTCACGTATGACGACGGAAAGTTCCTCGCGTGTCCGAATAGCACCGATATCTACCAGGTGTACGTCCAAATGCCGAACACCATGGCTCCGATGATGTGCATGACATTCAGCCTGAGGACCTACGATGTCAGCTTCAGGACCGCGTGGGAGTACTAGGTGGCGCGCGCGCAGATAATGCACGATGTAGTGTGTCGCCCGGAGACTGAGACTGGACTTATGGGATACGCGATAGGGAGAGTAATATTTCGACATGATTGCGAACGATGTTCCTAATATTAATATAATTACGTCTTATAGTGGTGGCATCGGTTATTCTCGTCGCTCGATCCTCCACATGTGATACCGGGCATGATGATGGGTGACAGAGCAACAGTCCCATGCCTAGGAAGGGAGTTCCGTGTCATAATAGAGATCATAATACGGGCTTAAGTATAGTAGGCATATCTTTCTATAGGATATTTATTTCCCCGCAGAGGCCTTGGAAAAAAATCAGGACTTTCCAGTCGGAGACTTGGGCTCTATCTCCCTTCCATCCCCAGTTAGACACCACGGTCACCCTGCTCATTCGCCCTCCTGCCTTTCAAAGATTCCATAATCAATCTCTCTCCATACCTGACCCTTGAATGCCACATAACTTGTAATGATCTCATCGACTAGTCTCTCCGAGAAGTCTCCATATAGTCGGAGCTGATTGTGGTTGCGCGAGATAGGCTGCGGGTTTTTGCCTTCAGCCTTTCTAGCTGCCGCTACCTCTGATGATGGGGAAAGTTCGTAGTACTCCATTGCTACGAGGCGGTCGTACGAGTCAAGTAGAATGTACCGACTCACAGGTTTCTCCTCGGCTGGTTGCACGCGGTCGGTCACCCCCGGCTTTGTCCACACGAGATATCCCTCGGAACTCTCCCACAGAAAGAAGGGGTAGGATGAGGAGAAGACCCGGATATCGGATATGGTGTACTTCTGACTGTTGTACTTGGGTGCAGCCACGGCTTTCTTTTTCGTTACTTCTTCGGATATTGATGTTTGGCTTGTCGCTCTGCCGGCCTGTAAGTCCAATACTAGTCCTGCGGAGCCATCCGGGCGTGGAAAATACAGCTTGACGCACCAAGATAGCTGCGTCATCTGAGCCAACCCTGCGACAGCCCCAGATGTGGCTCTTTGGACACGCATAGACGCATGTGTAGGCTTCCATATGGTTTCCACAATATCACCCGGCTTCCTCATATATGACCAGAAGAGTTCCGAGTTGAACTTCCCCGCGCGGTCGAAGTCAGGGTATGATACGTCGTATAGTCTTTTCGAACGCTTGTAATCCCAGATTTCAACTGGCATACATTGTTCGAGAGTCCGATCTATCTGTAGCACCGTAACGGGCTCCATCGCGCGGTATCGTTCCTGCCAGTTGTCGTAGTCGATTCCAACAGTAAGTCGGCCATCTAGGGGGTACGGCGACCGTGCGAACACCTTCTCTTCGCCAAACATGTCTCTAGGAGGCGTATGAAGCTGTCTCTCCTGTAAGAAGTAGCCGGCTCCAGAGTCTGTGTAGCACAGCAGTCGAATCCCGCAGCGGCCACAGTACTGCACGACCCATTTCGCGCGTGCGCCGCTCAAGAAGCAAAGCAAAGCCAGTCCTAGGGTGCAGATACTAATGATGGTCGCATCGAAAACCCTGATCCCGTCGCCGATATGTTAAAAAAGTGCATTGACCCCACCACCTGCGCTCAGTTTAGAACTCGGAGGGAGGACTGACATGCTATTTGTATACTTTCGCCGGATGCATATCGTTTCATCGAACTTCTGGCAGGCAGGACATTTTATGTACCATGGCTTTCGACCTAGCTGGCGCTGGTCATAGTGCATCGTTAAAGCTACCCAATAACACAAGTGTAGTCCTCCTGATGCAATCTCATGCATCTAGGTTTGGATGTGGGTTATCGACCGTCGATATATATGTTTCTCGCCGTGCATTCCCCAGTTGGCGACGTCCGCTGTCGCCTGGAAAAGGCAGCCCCCTCATTCGGTGTCCGGATTCAGCCACCAATGCGATCTCGCGCAACTTGGCCAGTACAAGTGACACGCTTTCTAATTTCTTCCAGGCAACATTAACTTTGTTCTCGGCATCCTAAACATTAAGCCAGCCTTTCTCTCCGCACCAATCGCCTCAAGAGCTTGCTCAAGCTTGGCGATAAGCTGCTCGTCGTCTTCACTTTCATCGCCTTTAACATTCTGAGGAAGGTTTTCAAAGTTGATGGCGAAGCAGTGTTAGATGCGCCCTCAGGCCCTAGCCACGAGATGTGGCTGCATGACAGGCAGAGGGGTGAGGTATGGCGCAGTCTACCACCTTAATGACTAGAAAAGATTCTAGGTCGGCAAAGATTGAATAAGAACTGGAAGTCGATGGGGAAAGTAGCTGAAAAGGTAGGAGGAAGAGAAGCGATAACAGACGGGGCGCCGAAGATTATTCAGGCTTTCTGTTAGCTCAGTTCGAACACTTCCGTCTTGGACAATTGGGGCAAAGTATCAATGCTCTAAAACCGCCCAGTGACTAACTAAGACCTGGGATACAGCGGACTAGCTCCTGTCTTGTCTAGCTGACGTGATGATGCTTTCGATCCTGTCCTATAATATTGTCGTACTCAGCCGTTCTCACTAGGACAGCCATTGTCGTACACAAACATGGTGCCCGATAGATGAGTATTAGCTCCCTCGCACGGCGGAAGGCATTGTAGGGCAGTTCAAAAAGGCGTCAACGCATGAAGGTGAGCACTTGGCACGTTACCTTATGAGGTCAGCGACGAGAGCGGTACATCTGTTGATTACTCGTGGTGCCTACTGGAGGACGTCGATGAAAGCTCCTTTGCAAAACTTCGCAAGGGCCTTGGGCGAAGTTATGGCGAAAGGGATGCTACTGGACGGTAAACATTTGACTCACCCACTCGGCCCATAACAGTAACTATAAGCGCCTCTGCTTTTGTCCGAAAGTGCGCCTCAAGTCGATGGCTGTCTTCAAGGTCGCTAGTGACTAAGCACCGTCGCGACAAGAACGTTAGTCTATAGGTTAATTTCTTTGGCTGAGTATGATCATATAGTACTACTGCCAACTAAATATTCCCGGCAACACTGTAATGGCCGCACTACCTTCTTCAACATATCTTGCCTCCACAGCTCAGTCGGCGCACTTCGGTTGCCGCCAAGACACCAAGCCACGGCTTCGGAGTAGTCCGGTCCAGCCTCCTCGTTCACTCCGCACTGCCAATCTCTAGCGGCCATAACGTCAAATACCATTTCCTCCACTTCACTCCCTCCACTAGGCCATGCCTTTCTGAAGGGTTGATCTGCGAGCCGCTTTCCGTAGCACAGCTCTAGGAGAAGGATTCCCAGCTGATCTAGAGACTGTGAGAGGCTGGTAGCATTGCTATTGGCGGGCGACCTCCTCGGAAACGAGGGCATGTGGGGTTTGTCAAGAAGAAATACTTTTGGAGTTGCTGGGTCGCTGAAGAAGGCAATTTCCTCTCTCTTGAACGATGACGTGAGCCAAGGCGTATCCATCATCTGGAGAAACGACGAGGCTAGGACTAAAGCGAGGGAATAGCGCTGCCTGCGTGTTGGGGGCGGCAGGATGTCTCCTCGAACGATCTGATCGAGGTAAATGGAAGGGATGGAGTCTCTTTGCTGAGAAGATATAGAGTAGACATAGTAGCGGCAATCCTCGTCCGCTATCGGTAGATATCCATAGCACGAGCTGTCCGATTCGTCAAGCGCACCACAAAGGTTGGTTATTGGTTGAAGAGCATTTGGAAGTAGTGTGTCATGAGAAGTAGTAGTCAGGGTAATGGACGGCAAAACCCTGAGAAGATGTTAGTGGTAGCCTTTAGAGGTATGCCGCGTAGAATAAGACGGACCTTGGCAGCTGGGCAGTTGCATTAGGTGACCTAGTTTTCATCGAAGACTTGATCGGCTTGTTTAGTCGATGGCTCGGCTGTCGTAGAGGAAGCTTTTCTGCTAGAACCGAAGCTTCTTTTATCAAATTTGAAGCGGACACTAGGTCATTTCCTTGCGATATTCTGGTTTTCTTGATTTCCCAGTTGTTGTTTAACGACTTCATGGATAGCAATTCAAGCTCAAGTGTCTTCGTCGTTGGATGCTGAAGCAATAGCTTAACACTATGCTGGCCATTGCAGTGACACTTCCAGGATGCAGAGAGAGCCTTGAAGAGCTTCGCTCCTTGGATCCAAAAGTTGCAGATGGCTGTGTCGACAGCCGATGACTGTTTCGCCAGAGCTCTTTGCTGTAAAAGGTGGGATTCCTTGTCACTCGAATCTAAAAGCTTCTCAAGCTTGTCGTTAGAGGCTTGTAGTTCGGCAAAGAGTTTATTCCGAACACTTTCTCCATTGCTGAACTTGACCTTGTAGAGCTGAAATAGCCGCCCGTCTGGTGTGAGCGCAGACTTGACGCGCGCCAGGCTCGACGGCGGTTTCTGAACCATTAGCATTGGAGTAGTGCCTTCCAACTGGGTTGGAAGGTAGCACTCACTAGGGTGTCGTAAAGTTTCCCTTGGATAGGCTGAGAATCAAGAGCAAGCTCATGGTTCAGGTCATGCATTACCTGCTCCATGTTTTGGATACAATCGAGATAGAGCCCATAAGAGTCCTTCAGCCTCTGCTGAAGAAGCTGTTCTATGGATGAATCCTTCCATGCTTCGCCCCCCGGTTTCTCGACAAGCTCTTTGATTTTGTCGTCATCCACTACCAGGGGAAGGAGAAGCTGCTTCAGATGTCTGGTGAGTGTCAACTGGTGAAACTCTAGCTCGTTACTGCACTTCCTGTACTCGAGTTTGATCTTGTAGAACAGGCCGAGACGAGTGGCGACCTCACGGTATTTTTCGAGAGCGGTGATGACCAGCGGGAAGGCCCCCAGGACTATCCCAGCGATTTCAAACCCCGACATCTAGGATCACGGAATGAAGAAGTATATCCAATGTAGATAGCTAAACTTTTTTGCAATCAGAGGAGGTAAATTCCGACATCGCGTAAGACCTCGGCGGGGCGCGCTGAGGCACCGGAAGCATAGGTACCCAATCGGATCACGCGCCCTGGGTCTGACGCGGGGTACTGACATGGAGCCTCTCCGAGAGGAATTTCTCAGCCTGATGTTGACGCATCGCCGAACACAACTCTAAGATCATTTCTAATTTCCTGTAATGAAGGTTCTACCAAGAGGAGCCATTTTAATGACATTAGAGTGCTTTGTTTACCCTGGACATACCAATAGGACATGCTTCGACTTCTAACGCCACAGCAAGGTTACCATGGCGACCATCGACAGTGACCTGGCCAGCCAGGGCCAAACAATAGCACAAAAGACTCGGGAAGTCCGACAGGGCAGTACAAAGCTCATAGACCTCATCAACGAGAGAACTTCGTGTGCTATTTCGTCGGCCGACATTACAGATGCCTTGGAGAGATTTACTCTGTGGGCTGGGAACCTCGGTGCGATGAGAGCACCAAGCACCAAGCTCTCTCTGGACTCTCGGGTTTCAGAAGCTCCAGAGATTCGGATTCAAATATGCCGGCAGCTCGACTATCTACTAGAGGGGATCGAAGACTGTAAGTTTGGGTACGCTTGTGATAATGTATGGAATACAGCCCTCTAATAGCCAGGCAGTAACTAGCATCGTGCAGGGGCAGCGGCCAAATCGGGACACAACGGTAGAGATCGACCAGGATGGGGGCTCTCTTGATAACCTTACTAGCGACCCGACACCCTCAGATGAGGCTCATATGATTCTCGAGCTCATTTCCGAATCTCTCAAGGTCCTCTTTCGGGTCGGTGTTTTAGTGAGGAAGGCAGGTCCAAGTGATCGATTCAACCGAGCCCTCCGTGCATCCAATTTTGCATTCCCAGCTACATTCGATATAGACTATGTCAGAGAGAAGCACTCGAAACTGAAAAGCGACGATCGAAATTGGCTAGCTGAACGGCTAGGCAGAGGGATTGCGAACCGACGGCAGTTTATCAAGTATTGCAGAGATCACAAGGCGCGACTTGCTGCCGACGAGGCGGATCTCGATGAGCGGGGACAAAAGGGGACAACCATCCACCAATCGAGCAAGGCAACTACGCTACACGTCGATACACTTCAGGCGACAAATATAGAGGATGAAGACGACGCAATGTCTTTCATGTCTGCCTCCACCACTACGGATGCGCTCTCCACACTAAAGCTACCTCGGCTAGCCGAGCTCTCAAAGGATGGTGAAGCGTTTGAATGCCCGATTTGCTTCACCCTCCAGTCCATGAAACGGGAGAAGACATGGCGGTATGGGTAGCCCCAGTATCCATGTCTATATCAATGGAGGTAACTGACAAGTGCGGTCAAGTGCACATGCCTTTCGCGACCTGAAACCCTACGCATGCACGATGGAGGGAACTGAGTGCGGGTCGGAGCTCTTTGGAGACCGAAACGCATGGTTTGAGCATGAGCTTAGATTCCACAGATGTCGTTATACGTGTTCATTATGCGGCAATGACAGTTTCCCGTCGACATCTGCTCTAAGGTCCCATATCACCAGAACTCACAGCCAATTTTCTGAGAACCAACTCAGAGCTCTAGAAGATGCTGGGCGAGAGGTTCCGGCGACTTTCCGGGCGCAGGAATGCCCATTCTGTGATGGCTGGGCTGACGCGCTGCGAAAGAAGAGAGAGCCAGTAGCCAGCTCTGCTGAAAGTCGAGACGTACTTGTTAGTGCTACTCGGTTCAAACGACACTTGGCAACACATCAAGAACAGCTCGCCATCTTTGCAATTCCGCGTGCAAATGAGGATGATGACGGCGGCGCTGGGGAGTCTGTAGCTACTCGGAGCTCAGTCAGATCTCAACTCGACACTGCTGACGAGGGAGGAAGTGAAAATGAGGAGCAGCCAATAGACAACTTTGTCGCCTCCAGAGAAGCCCCCGTGCATCCCCAGACAAGTTTTCCTTCGCCTTACCCCAGCCAAGCTATAGACATGTCTGAAGAAACCCCTATCAGCCAAGTTGAAAGCCAGAGCTCCGATGACAAGGACATTGAGGAAATGGTGCGACCAGAAGTGCCGGCCGTGACCGACGAAGACTTTCGCTACATCACGTCCGAGGACCTCGCATCAGGAGTGCCGGCCGTGACTGACGAAGACTATCGCTACATCACGTCCGAGGACCTCGAAATCCACCAACGCCGCAACAGCTACGACGACTATGACCATGCTCGCTCCGCACCCGGAGCTGGCTCCGGCTTCGAGAAGCAACAGGAAGTGGACGACCAGCTGCTCTTCAAGATCAACGGCATCACCTACCCGATCAAGTTTCCAGCCTACTCAATCGGCGAAGGAAAGCTTCTCGTGGGAGACCTCCGCTCTCGCATCCAGGTCATAATGAAACTATCGGAGCGGCAGGCGGGCAAAATGCGCATGCTGTACAAGGGACGCCAACTGAGCAAGGACACGTCCATGGTCCGCGAATACGGCGTCAAGTATAAAAGCGAGATCCTAGTCGTGCTGGATGACAGCACGGCCGACAGCGACTCCGAGAACAGCGGGGAGGTCGTCGTCGTCGGCCAGGACGAGGACGAGCCAGCGCGCCGTAAAAAAAAAAAGAAGCGCCCTACCAAGACGAGCTCCTCTGGCCGCGAACCATCGCCGGGTCCCACTGTATCGGCCAGCAGTAACACCGACTCGGGCGTACCGGGCGGCCCGATAGAAAAGATAAACGAAATCGCCTCCCACTTCACCACAATGCTACTGCCGCTGTGCATCCAGTACACGGCGAGCCCGCCATCGGACCCTAAGAAGCGCGCCAATGAGCACCGTAAGATCTCCGAGGCCGTTTTACAGCAGGTCATCTTGAAGCTCGACGCAGTCGACACCAGTTTAGAGGAAGGGGCGCGCGCCAGGGGGAAGCAACTCGTGGGTGACGTGCAAGAGGTCTTGAAAGCTCTAGACAAAGCCAATGAATAAATTCCCAGCGCAAAACTCGAGAGCGACGGAAGCCGAGAGCAGTCTTCGGGTGTCGGCCGTCGGGATTAGTTCGAGCCGCCAAGCAGTGCTAGCACTGGCGATCACTCTAGGCAGGAAAGTTGATTGAAGAACTGTTGAAGAACTGAAAATACTTGACGCCTATGTTAGCACGAGCTGCTCCCACTACGTGATCGGTTTATCGCACACCCACTAGTGGATCGGAGGGAAGAGTAGATAAGCATTAAAGGTTATCAGAGACACCCATAGAATATATTGCCGTCAAACTAGAACTACGTCGATACCGGTATCAACGAGGTACGGGAGAGAAGAAGGAAGATATTCAGTCAAGTCCAAGGTAGGTTCAGGACGGATATGTCCTTGAGTGTTGCTCAGAACCGGTTTAGCACGTTTTTTCATAATGAGTAGCTAGTGAACCCAGTTGAGGATCTCAAGCTATGAGTGAAGTACAATGCCACCATTTTTTTTTTGCCAAATTAATCGTAGAACTTCTAATAATTGGCTGCCTTAAGGAGAGAATCCGTCTAATTTAGTCCCTAGACCCGACCACAGGTCCCGATGCCCATCGTTGCGCGCCCATAGTATGCAGAAGATGCAGCAAAAGCTCAGAAAGAGGTGTGACGCTTAAAATGGAACGAGCTTGAAGGCCCTAATGCCAGCAGCATCCGAGAAACAACCGCCAGTACCGAGCGGAGTGCCGTTGCCAGTGCAGGCGGCGTTCTCATAGACAATGACTAGAAGAACGGCGCGGTTAGCAGATAAGACAGACTTGTTGGCTACTATGCTGCGTAGAAGACTCACAATTGAAGTTGAGGTTCTTGGAAACGAGGCTGATGGCGGGGCCGAAAGCACCGTTGGGGAACGTGAGGCAGGTGTTGGTTGGCGAGGTGATCTGGAACTGGCCGATCAAAGGTGCCTGGCAGTTGAAGCCACCAAAAAGGTTATAGCTGTACACATTTCAGTTAGCTGCAGGTTCTTTTCGCCCATATCTAGGGTGCACGAACACAGCATTGGCCGCGCGGGTCTCCAGCGTGGTAGTGTCGATGGCGGCAGCCGAGGCGCTAGCAGCCAGGGCGGCAACGGTGGCGATGATAGTAGTGAACTGCATTTTAAGATTTGGAATTACTTTGGAAGGGGTGATGTGGGTTATGAGTTTGTGTTAGTTATGAAGCTGTGCTTGGTTGAGGCGGTGGATGTTGTGATGATGGGATGCAAACGGGAATGATCGGTCGAACAAGCTCTCTTTATATCCAGAACGGCGACCTTGAGGCCCATCCCAGCTCCCTATTTCGACGAAGAATTGCGATGGCTATGCCGCCTTCTAGGTGAGCTGGTGCTGCTAAAGGACCGCCCGGGGTAAGTTTCTGACAAGCTTAGTCGATCGGCTGAAGGCCCCGGTCAGACCAAGAAAAGAAAATGCCGACTGGGTACCTAGGTAGATATGCAACGGCTGCGATGAGTAGATGGCGCCACACAAACTCGCCCCGAGGCTATGTTGAGGGCGAAAGCGACTCGGCCGGAGATTATCGTACCTCATCTTCGCAGTTTTAGTTCCCGATCTAGAGGCTGCCCACAATAACCGCAATCCGGGGGGATGCTGTGGCGTAGTGCTGCGTGAGAACTTAAATTGGTTCGCTGGCCCGCGCAGACAAGCCGGCCAGTCATTCGCTAGATTCCATGCTCCCGGCTCACCTCTCAGTGCCGTGGCATAGCCTAAGCCACTCAGGCGGCTGCCCGGAGCCATGGGAGACAACGCGATGCAGCCCTATGTGCCGGAGTTGAGTTCTCTGCAGGCCTCATTCCTATGAGCAGACACTAGGCTTTCGACTTAAAAATAGACGCGCCGGTATTTCGGCTAAGATGATCGCTCGCCTTGGAAGTTGTATTGTACATCACGATCTCCTGATCTCCTCGAGATGGCATCCGCCTCTAGGATTCGGGACCACTCAGGCTGAGCACCATGGCTGCATGGCCGTGTGTGAAATAGCGAGCTAGACGACCATGCATTCTGGAGCTGACGCCTGCTTCCATACGCCATTTCTCACGCCGTCTGGTGCATTCTTATCCACTCAATCGTCCATGCCAGCATCGGGAGGCGCCGACCGAGTTAGATTACATCCGAAGAAAACAATTAACATATGAATCGAATCATATAGCGGTTTAGGGTAGTCATTCCGGTTATGGATAGGTAAGCCTTTCCACTGTCTGGAGCTCGCTATGCGGTATTATTAATGCCCTTTCTTCTATGCTTGTACCCGTGAGAGCTTCCGAGAAGTTACAGATTTATGGCCCCAAAATTCCTACCCTTGTATTCTATGTTGTTATCACACATCGAGTCTTTTGCTCCAACCGGAGCGGCAGCTCGGTCGGTGTGACTCATATGTACCCCGCCATCGTCTAGGTCTAGCTGCAATCACGACATCGCGAGATCGTTGAAGGTGAGGGTACCTTTATATTTTCTTTCTTCTACAGCGAACGTGGAATTAACCCCGGTGGCACAACTTTATACCAAAAGACTCCTAGACAATACATCATGCCGGACTTCATTCCTGGCCTTGAACTTAACCGTCGGTTCTTTGAGGAAGCCGTGCGCCCTATCCTGTCCAATGAGTTTCCGGATCTGGTTTACAGTGCTGGCCTTCTGGGACCAGGAAGCGAGGTCCTAGGATTCGACACCGAAATGTCAATGGATCATGATTGGGGCGTTCGAGTCTTCATTTTCATTAGAGAAGAGGACAGCGCGAAGGGCGAGGTTATCGTCCAGCTCCTTAGCAACAAGTTGCCTGACACATTTTTGGGATTCCCGGTGTCGCATCCAGATGCCCACCCGTTCTGGCTTCGGGGCATGCAGCGGGAACTCGAGGGGCCAATCAAGCACCACGTTGTTGTGCTGCCTGTACGCGAGTTCTTGCGCGTACAGATTGGGCATGACAAGTTGGCCCCTCTGAAGCCTACCGAGTGGCTGGCCACGCCTTCACATGCGCTCCTGGAGATGGTAGCAGGGCGAGTGTATCATGACGGCACGGGTGAGCTGACGAGGATACGACAGCAGCTCGAGTGGTACCCTCACGACCTATGGCTTTATCTCTTGGCCGCAGGGTGGCAGCGGATCTCGCAGGAAGAACATCTCATGCCGCGGGCAGGCTTCGTTGGCGATGAGCTCGGCTCGGCTCTCTTAGGCTCTCGGCTAGTCCGAGATATCATGCACCTATGCTTCCTGATGGAAAGGAAGTACGCGCCGTACCCTAAGTGGTTCGGAACTGCCTTTAGGAAACTAAGTTGCGGGCCGGAGCTTGCGCCAATTCTCCTACGGGCTCAACATGCAGCCACATGGCAGGCTCGAGAGCAGGAGCTTAGCCAGGCGTATGAGATATTGGCCAAAATGCACAATGCACTAGATATCACTTCCCCTCTCTCTACAGCAGTCTCATCGTTTTGGGATCGGCCATTCCAAGTCATCAAAGGAGAGAGATTCGTGGCGGCACTAAAGGATAAGATTGAGGATCCTGAAGTGAAACGGCTCATGGACCGATGGCTGATAGGAAGCGTCAGTCAGTGGACAGACAACACTGATCTTAACAAGCAGTCGCATCGAGAGATACTTGAGCGCCTATACGTCTAAAGTAATGTAGCGAAAAACAAATATTGCAAAAAGAGAGTAATGCTCGTGGCATGTAGCCTCAATCGTTAAAAAAGTAGTCACTTTCGCCTCCTGTTAGAAGAAAAGACGCTGTCTTACGACCCATGTCGAAATAAAGATAAAATCTGCAGCCGACTGTAAATCTTGCGAGCTCATCTAGGCAGTCCACGGACCATACTCCGTACCATCGGCAATGTCGCCGCGTTATTGCTACCCAGCCCCACCTTGACCGGCCTGTTGTCCATGCCAAGAAACCCCAGATATGACCAGAGGCTAGCGGGCCTGCCAAGAATCCCCAAGGGCCGTCAGAGCCTTGAGAGTCGCCGGCACAGGTCTAGAAGCTCGGTGCGGCCACGGCACTCGTTGCATAGATAACAGGCAGTGGTTCAACGGCGCCGTGCACGGGAGCGACTTGATCCCCGAGCGGAAACAAAACGACTCAACATCACTACGATAACATCGTTGCAACCAACAAGATAGTCGTTCCGGCTCCGAGGGGGTGATCACATGTTGGTATGGAAATGGCCGATGAGATCGTACGATGGATGTTTGCGGTCAAATCTACAGAGCCTCTTCCTTTACACTGCGAGTCACGGGGGTTGCCCTCTTGGTTGGGCCAGCCCCGACTGTTTAGCTTCCCCGAGTCCAGGGCCCTCTCGTTTCTTGGACTTACCTCGACAGGCTCAGGCGAGCACAGTCGAGCACGCATCAAAGTTGTTGGGGGAAATCAGACGTCTATGACCGTTCTTTCAATATCTCTCCAACCTTTCGGAGCCGAGTACGCACGGACATAAGATATGTCCGAAAAATCGGCCCGGCGACGGAGATGGAAGCATTCCGGCCTTGGATATCGATTGTTTACATCGCCTAAATTGGTGGCATTATTCCGGACTGATCAGATCAATTGTACTCGTAACCACATAAGTTTCAATCACATTTCAATTAGCAGTAATGGTTGCCGTGAATCACCCTACCAGCCACGGCCCGTCGGCGACGGCGCTGCTCTTGCTGGACTACCACGAAATGCTCGTCGACTACATGCAAGACGAGGCCATACGCAGCAAGGTCATATCATGTGCGCAGACGCTTCTTCTCACTGCTCGCAAACATGGTGTTCCCATCTTCCATTGTCTAGTAGACAAGGACGGCGCTCCAGCACCCAACAGCAAGCTTCTCGATCGGTGGGAATCGATGATCAAGCCCAGCATAGCTGCAAAGGGGGCCGAACTCGCTGATCTCGCCCCGCCAGCTGACAAAACCGAAGCTAAGGAGTGGACCTTCGTTAGACAGCCAGGTCACGTCTCTGCACTGAAATCCCCGGGTCTGATTGCCAAGCTTCGAGACGAGTTGGGCGTGAAGAGTCTTGTGCTCTGCGGGCTGAGCTCGAGCGGGTGCGTGTTGAGCACGGCGAGGAACGCCACTGATGAGGACTTTGTCACTAGCGTTGCGAAGGATGGCTGCTGGGACCCCAAGGAGGGCGTCCACGATACTATTATGGGTGTTTTGGAGGCTACTGGGTGGGTGCTTAGCACGGATGAGGCCCTGCGCATCCTTGAAGGAAAGACGGAAGCATCATAAGATTTAGTCTAGCTCCACCCACTCTTTTTCCCATCAGTCATTTCTTCCATGATAAGATTGCCTTAGGTGATATCGACTACAAAGCTCCGTTGTCTTACTGCAGGCGATGTTAGTAAGCTGGGTCAGTTGTCATAGCCAACCTAGGTTACATAGGCAGATCGGCAAGTTCACAGCAACTCAAGCAAGATTCGCAAGACCGCATGAGATGGATGTATCAGTGCTTGCACGATCTTGATTCTAGGTAACATAGATACTGCCTTCTGCTCTCCAGCCGATCGGCTTTGTGCTTCCAGTCAAGCCCTCACTCTTCCGGATTCCAATGAAGGAGGTTCTCTAAATGATGCCAGCTAACCAACACATAGAAACTCGTCGAATGGACACACTCAGATGAAGGAGACTCTAGTGGAGATGGGGCAGGGTGGTTCCTGTCGTGTATGCTTAGACGCACACGCACTGGAAGTTGCAAGGGTCGGCGACCTCATTAGGGCACACCACCTGGTTAAAATCGTCACAGGTGCAGCCGTTCGAGGTACAGAAGTCGGCCTCGGCCGAGCCACCCTTGCAGCTGAAAGCAGCGTTGGTGTAGCCGACGAGAGCGAAGAGAGCGAGAGTGAAGTAAGTCTACAACAGTCAGTTATGCCAGGTTTCATGACCGGTGTGACGGTACGTCATACCTTCATTTTAATGTTTTAAGGAGTATTTTTGGTCTGAAGCCGAAGCTGTAAGATTCAAGGCAATATTTCTTTTGCGAACTGAGATGTGATGGTGGGTTGAGATGATGCAGAGTGAATGCAAAGAGGACTCGACTGGAACTTGAGAGACAGCTCTCATATTTATACAGATTTTTTTAGATTGCCGTCCATGCTCAAGACAAAGAGAATGTGGCTGTCACCCAGAGCGCCGCAACGCTTTACTACCTAACAGTCTGAGCCTCTTACACACCAATACCCGTGCCACGCATATCCTTGTATTCGCATATACGTAAACGTAAACCACACCATGTCAGCTTCAAGTAGTTGCACACACTAAACATCAGTAGGGATGCCTTCCTTGACAGGGGCTTGAGCAAGCATCTTGCTTCGTCAACTGACTGGTAACCTACCCAAGAGACTTTGTATCGATGAAAGAGATTAATCCTTGTACCACTGTCCCCATGTGGGAGCATTACCGTCAGCACGTTAAAACAGCCCAGAGAGGCACTGATCTACGTCACGTCTTACATAGTTTCGTTGGTAACCAAGGTAAGAAGTCTTGGCATACCGTCCTGTTGAATCTATCAATTATATTACCCTGGTTATTTGGTCTACTGTTGGTTCAATACTAGGATCCCATTCCTGGGGTAAAACAAAGGGCTAAAACTGGTTCATACTGTTGGTCTGGTCTTCTCTGTGTATCTGGTGGAAAGCAGCTGGAAACGAAGCCATATTGATCAAGCTCGTATAGCGTTACTTAGGTTTAAGATCTTTTACGCGACGCGTTCGCGTAGATATAGTGGAGACTAGTGTGGTATGTGGGGGGGGCCTTGTTCAACTGGCTTGCTGGCTGTTTTTTTACTTTTTTTTTACTTTTACTGCTTTTACTCCGCTTTTTACTAGTTGATATTGACGATATCTACGACCATATATCCACTACGCCAGCTGGCCGCTTTGTTTTTTAAAATATAAGGGGATACGATCGTAGATATGGTGGTTGCAGACCCTCCCCTCCCCCCCCCCCCCCCCACATGGGGGATCTCAGGGTTAGGGTCCAGGCTTATGTAAAAAGCACAGGTCCTGTGCCAGACTGGAGGCACAGGACCTGTGCCTGTAGTGGACCCCGAATGCGTCTGGGGAGATGACTAAACAAACAAGCAATTTTTTCCTGTCTGTCCGTGCAACTGAATGCTTACTTCCAGCACAAACTTCTCTTCTCAAGGCAGTTCAGTCCTTCGTATAGCTCGTATCGGTGGCATAATCAATCGATACGTAGCTAATACTGCTACTGTAAACAATCAGGTAGCGGATTCCATTATACATGGCGGCTAGCATCCCCAGGAAACAAGCAAAGCGCTTTTCCTGTCGCAATTGCAAAGAGCGAAAGGTTAAGGTGAGTCATCGCATCGTTAGGTGTCTGCTAGACCTGGTGAAGAGCCGGCTGAGGACACATGACTAATAGTATGAGTAGTGTAGCGGCGAGCAACCTGGTTGCCGTACGTGTGCGAACTCCAATAGGGTTTGCCGTGGATACGATCACTCCAAGCACTTTCTTTTAATACATCGCGGAACAAGTGGTCTAGCTTTCGAGAGCTCTCTTAGAGATGCGGCTGGATCGGTTTCCGCGTCAAAGGGACGAATTTTGCAGCCAATCTCACCACGCTACGCCTTCAGGCAGCAGCTAGTTTCGGAGTACGTCGAGCATCAGCTACCAGAAGAATTAACAGCTGGGACAGACCGTGATCAGCATTGGCTCCTGAAGATCATGGATATAGCCAATCTTAACTCGGCATTGGAATCTGTCCTCTTGGCTTGCTGCATCTCGCGATTGGGGAAAAGAAACGACCGAGAAGACCTGAGAGTCCAGGGCCTAACACTATATCAAAAATCCCTCCACGAACTGCAGAAGGCAATTGATCATCCGGGGCTACGGATGCAGGAACAAACGTTGACGACATGTATCGCATTGACCAATCACGAAGTATTACGGCAGCCTCCCCAAGAAGGGTACCTCGACTTTTTCAACCATTATAACGGCACAATGGAATTATTGAAGCGCCGAGGGCCGGTGATGAGTAGAAGCGGTCTTGGCTTCCCCGTCTTTCGAGCTCTGCGATTGATGAGCGTAGGTCTCCTCCGTCGCAGACGTCATTTATGTCGCAATGCTTACATTGCACTCTTCCAGACGTACATAGGGTTGTCACAGAAAAAGGCGGGCTTCCTCTCTACCCATGAATGGTTAGAAGAACCGTGGGTCTCACGCACCCCCAAGGACTCCAATGACAAGATCACCGATATCATGCTCAAACTCCCCGCTATTTATAAGTATGACGGCATGATCGGTGACAGAACCTTGAGGCTCCGAGAAAGAATTGTGGCTGGTCTTCAATGTGTAAGAGCATGCTGGCGATTCGACCAAGCTTTGACAGATTGGTTAAAGGAACTAGGGGAAAAGTACCCAGGGCCTCTCTTCTGGGTAAGCACGACGAAAGCGGATATAAATCCTCTTCAAGGGAAGGATGAATCTCCGGTCATAGCATTGTTCCCTGCTATCTACGAATTTCCATCCTATATGCTTGCCTACGCGCTCCTACGATATTGGATTTCGCGCGTGATCGTCAGCTATCACCTCTGCCAGACCTATCAGACTCTTGAAAGCCTCGTCGCAGAGCGCGGGGCAACGAAACGAGAAGTTGTGGAATGCACCTGCACGAACAGTCCAAATACAAAGATGGCATCGTGCTTGCGGCACTTTTCACTAGACCAGTTGCCGCCACTGGGGTACCGCAAGAACTGGACGCAGTCTATTGCCCGGAACATATGCCAATCCATTGACTTCTTCATGCAGGACAAGTGGAAAATGGTGGGGCGGGTTGTTCTTATGCCTCCTGTGAAGATCATGCAATCGTATTGGGAAATTGACGAAAATGATAGAACCCGCGAGCTGGCATGGGCAACCGAAACAATTACCCGGATCTGCAAGAGATGGTGACTAGGTATTCGGGTGTAAAAATCATAGACTAGCGCACCATTTTATACTGACATCTGCCGCTGCATTACATGCATGTTCAAACAACATAATGACGGGAAACACTGTTGATGCACAGTCCTATTCGTTGCTATAACACAACAATGTCTAGATAGATTCAAAGTTACTCCTTGACGAAGAGTTTGCCGAGATTTGCCACGAGCAAGATGTCAAACTTAAGTGATGGTCCAGTTCCAAATTCTCATATCTCAACCCTAGCTAGCACAAAGTATATTACGAAAGCGAAGGCCAAGGCGTCCACATCAAGCAACATACGGTGGGAATCCCCCTGAGGTCTAGCTTCTCTGCTTCTTGCCTGTTTCTAGCATAACACCTCTCGTCGTATTTGTCGCAATTGGCCCACTGGACTCGCAACCAAGGTTTCACGTCCTTCTACGGCGCCATAAGTGCTCCATCACGAGGTTTACGGTGGTTCAAGAGCTTTATGGTTATTCCAAACAGGTGGATCATTTAAGAGCCTCTGCCCTCTGGGCCGTGGCGGTGCAAAGGTAACTTTTATGGGAATTATATGTGACACAACTCTCCAAATAATTACTTGCTACCTTGGGAAGAACAGGAAGCCATCCCTAAGCATTCGATCGAACATCTTCATTCGGTCGAATAGTAGAACCGGTCGAGCGATACGTGATCAATGCCCTCGTCTCTATAATGCCCAGAGAGTGGGAGGATAAAATTCCTAAAGGCGAATCTACAAACAGTCCACTAAATTTCTTATATGTATTTTGAACGATGGTAAATATATAGCAGTTGTAATTATAGCAGTTGAGGTCATATATGACCTAGTTTATATGCCTCGACATAGGTACGGTAACTGCAATTATGTGCTTTATGCCGTGGCATAAGTGAGGTCGCTTTACTTGAGTTTTATGGGTTTTCTCTTGTAAAGCAGATAGGAAACTCAAACCGCAACGAACAGGACTTTTAATTACACTCCACTTATAGTAATCTCCCCAGCTAGAACCTTGCATGGCCAATTCATAACCCAGCGCAAGTCGGCAGGTATCAGTTCAAAAATGCCTCTAATATTTCGCTGGACAACTTCGTATTCCCCTTCACCATTCACCCACCATGCATGGCCCACAGCTTTTAGCAATACCATTATTCGTGCCATTAAAGCCATCGCCAATGTATCGTGTCTCTCGAGCATAGTGTAATATCTCGGTTCGCACCTCATGGCCATGAAACTTACGAACAGCCGAAGCGTGTTCCCAGCAGCGCCGGAGTAAAAGGCTTGATACTGGTGCAACACGTACTCTTTGACGTTCAAGTAGATGCTCCTGTCATCTTCCGGCAGTGTTGAGATGTTGAATGCATTTAGCAAACATGTGAGGTCGTCCTCGACGTTTTGCAGTTGAGCCTGTGCAGAGACCGATAATTCTTGTCTCGGCAATGTGTTAGGCAGAGGTTCCGAAACAAACCATCTGTATCCTAGCTGGCTCAGAAATGCTTTATTCCGCAGAAAGATGACGCCAACCCCTTCCATAGTTTTGAATACTTGAAGGGGAAGCTCATATTGTTCGTCCGTTTGGCATTTATGAGCTAGAAGCCAGTGAATGTGACATAATAAGACGGCGGAGAGCAATAGTTGCTCCACGGGGCCGCCGGTGGGGTTCAACAGCGCCTGCCGCTGGTTCACGAGGGTTCGGTCAAGATATTGTCTCAGTGCTACTGATACGGTAGAATCATTGGGTAAATAAGAGTGCAAGTGGAGTGCAGAGAGCGTGAGCATCGGGTTCAGAATCAGTTCGGACTCGAAGGAGAGTTGCGGTATGATTCGCTGCCAAACGTCTCCGGTTGTGCCATCGCATTCAGGCATTGCGTAGCGAACTAAGTCGGCATAATGGTAAATTAACCGTAACTCTGTGGCTCGCAATCTGGTTGGGCTTGCTGCAGAGCTTGGGTGCCATCTTAAGGAAGGAGCAGGCCTATCCAAAGCGGAGGCCGAAGCGTCGTGAGGAATCAAGTCCCCGGACACTTCGCCCCTGGTATATTCCCTGGAAGCAAAATGTTTGCTACGAGAAGCTCTGGCATTCCAATCACAATGCTGGATAGTGACATATCTGCGGCGGCAGTTCGAGCAGACAGGTTTAATCTCATCACACTAGACTAAGGCTTTAGCAAGGACAGGTACTTAGGTTTGGCAGGAATGCGCATACTTTAACCTTTCGGAGTCTACAGTCTCGACAGCCGGTTCTAGACTTTCTAAGCCAAAACCCCTGACCCTGGTCATATATGTTGTGCGAAATCATTGAAATTTTGTCGGTATGATTACTGGCTGGGATACGAAGGGGCGAAGGTGCGAAGATCCGAAGGTGCGAAGATGCGAAGTTTCGTGCAGGTTAAATCCTCGTTGCTGATATTCTGAATTGGTAAGCAAAGTGGATCCTCTCATGCGACTAAACCGCGAATAATATCTAAAAGCGAACTTGCGAGAGAGCAGGTCCCACGCTAACTGCCTGAGGACCCGGGAACATAATCTATTTCTTTCTTTCAAATTGGCGGGTATAAAGTGGCTGAAGCCTTCGCGATCTTGATAATAATTCTATACCTTAGAGATCATTTCATCGCCTCGCCTAGCTAAAAGTCCCGAGTCAGGAGCATCAGTCGTCTCACCTAACTGCCTCCCCCCCCCCTCGTTGTTCCCGCAATGCCTAAACTTCTTACTGTCTTCGGCGCTACCGGCAAGCAAGGCGGCTCAGTCATCAAATCTGTGCTGAATGATCCAGAGTTATCCCAGGAGTACAATGTCCGCATTGTCACCCGAAATATCGACTCAGAGAAATCCAAGCAGCTTTGGGAGAAGGTTGAGGTTGTCCATGGCGACATGACCAATCGGGCGTCCATTGAAGCCGCACTAACTGACACAAACACCGTATTCGTCATGACGGCACCAACCTGGGGCCCCAACGGCTTGGAGGGCGACGATGGTGTCGCTGAAATGATCGCTGATGTAGCTGTTGAGAAAGGTGTGGAATACATTATCTTCAGCACTCTGCCGTCAGCTACGGAAATCTCTGGAGGCAAATACACCACCGTCACCCTCTTTGATGCCAAGGCAAAAGCTGAAAAGCATATACGCGGCCTGCCCATCAAGTCAGCGTTCTTCTCAGGAGGCTTCTTTATGGAGAATTTCCTTTCAAAAGGCTTTTTCCTGTCTCCGAAACAGACATCCGATGGAACCTGGATTATAAGCTGCCACATCACTGCCAAGACCTTGCTGCCGTATATCAATAGTAGTGAGGACACTGGCAAGTTCCTCGGGGCTATCCTCGCTGAACCTGAAAAGTTCGAAGGCAAAACATTGACTGGTGCTGTAGGTCTGTACAGTATGGAAGCTGTGGCTGCTATTATGTCCAAGGCTACAGGCAAAACGATCACTTATAGGAAAGTTTCGCTCGAGAGTTTCAAAACGACCGTACCATATGCCTCTGACATGTGGGGTGATTGCTTAAAGTTTATGGAGGAATTCAATTATTACGGCCCGAACACTAATGGTCTAATTACCTGGGCCACGGAGAATGCGCGAGGTAGACTTACTACGTTGGAGGAGTTTTTCGATGAACACCGTGAACAACTCATATAAGCAGATAGATCTAAAGGGTTTGGTCTTCTTTCTACAAAACTCTGCATCTCCCGGGGATAAAGAGCTAGGATGGCCGGGGTATCGTCCAGATTATTATTCGAAATGCAGGGACTTTGTCTTGTAAACTACGACCCGGTGTCAGGCCGCTTTGGGACTGGGGCCCGGAGGTGCTTCGGTCTTCGGGTCTATCGTCTCCGAGAAGGGAGGGAGAAAGTGTGACAAACTTCGATTATAAGGGGGACCGGCCAGCGCAAAGCCTCATCCCAGACCTACTTCCCTCATGTGCAGAGCTCATTAGGGTTAATAACCCATGACCATTCGGTCGAGCGTAGCTAGGTAGGCAGCTTACCGTCACGTGCAGCGCGCCCATCAAGGTTGATTACCACCTTGCGATCTACTTTGGTCGCAATAAGGTTTGGCCACGCCACGGCGAGCTCTTACGAGCTTTAGCTCGCCGACTACGGTATAGAAGCGTTGAGAAAAGCTTGTCGCAGTTGGACAAGATGACTCAATCGGCCTCAACCTTCTTCCGATCGATACTTGGCCTTCTGAAATGTCAGCTAGATCCTCCAGATTTGGAGTCCAAAATACCCCTAGCAACTACATTTCGACGAGATTCGTCTACTTCTCCGAGTTATTCAGTTATATACACTGCGTGCCAAGACCGGGGTTACTCGAAGCAAAACTAACCCCACTGTGGTTTACATCGAAGAACTGCCCAAGACATTTATCAGCCCCTGTGCCATTTACTCATGCATCCCCTCAGGTTCACTGAATAAGGCATTGAGCTCATTTCGCGCCTTTAGGCGGTCGAAGTATTCAGCGGCAGTAGATTCTGCGGTAGTCTCTCTATAAAGAAAGTGGAGGAATACGGTGAGGCTGTAAGAGTAATCGTCCTTTACACGGTTAAATAGTGAACCGAGCCGCTGTAAGAGATCCTAGTCCTCCTTAGAGAGAGAGCAGAGGTGAGTCCCTAAGGGCAATAATTAGCATCGAGATAACCGGGATAAGCTCTTGAGAACCACCCTTAGTTGTTTTTAGTGACTGGAAAATGAGGTTGTGGAGGAACAAATAAATATCCTTTAAGTCTTCTTTATATGCCACACAGTGCTTTTCTGTTAGATAGTATAGAATACGCTAGAACATAGTAGATTAGCGCGCGTTAGGCTTTGGCTCAAGGTTCAGTTCAACCATCAACTGTATTATAACAATAAATCTGCCAAGAAGATACTGTAGCAGGGTAGGTCCTGGTTTAGGCAGATCTATAAGGCTCTGTAACAGGGCTATTAACAGCCGTATATACCCCTGCGGTGAGAGATGTCCGCCAAAGGATATACTTAATGTCGGCGGTAGAGAGTAATCTTAAGGAGAGTATATATACTATTTAGTGCAGGGCATCTCTCACCGTCCTCTTAAACTCGCCTTCCAACGTCTCTATTATACTGTAAATAACAGCCAGTAACACTTGCTCGAGGTCCAGCTGCTTAAATATCTTCTTTAGAGCCTTGTCTACGGTAGTGAATATAGTGTCGTAAAACTTGCCTGAAATAGCCTTTAGGATCAAGGGGCTAGCAGTAGTAATCTCCTCTTTATAGGGCAAGGTCTTAAGCTAAACCAGATAGTAGGCGCATGCGTTGCAGCACACAAATAGGGACAGAATATCTGTCTCAGGAAATATACCTATTACAAGAGGAAATATAAGACTAGAGCGGCTATTAGGTTTTGGGAACCTGGCAGTGTTATAGGTACTTGGAGGTTGTTTTAGAGGGACGGCAAGGACTGTGTCTAGAGAGTCGCAAATCAGACATCTTTCTTTAAATTCTGCAGTCATTTTAGAATCATGTTCATACTAATATCCAGGAATATATAGCATATTGGTTTCTTCTAGGGCCACGTTAGTATCATGTGGCACATAATCCGAGCGAAATATTCCGACGGTGGCGACACAAGTAAGAAGTCAAAATCTGCCATGACAAATTCGTTCTTCAGGTCCCCGAAGCATTCCTTGCCATCCGATACGTCGGGTGCTCCGCATCTATACACCAATGAGACCTGGTCTAGTACCGGCCCTCAAGGGGACTATCATGAACTCGAAGAGATGCATGCATAATAAGTCCGTATTTCTTAAAAGAATAATGTTTTCTGTTGGACCAAGCTGACAAGGGCCTTTTTCTGTCTAGTGGGTCTTGAATCGTCCATAGCGAAACTTATAGTGGTATTTAGGTGTTGCTCCTCGTGGGTATCCTCTATCACAACAAAAGAAACGTTAGCCCATGCGTTCAAAGACAAAGGAAGTACGGATAGCCAATGATCTGTAAATAGTGTGTCGTCATCGCATCATATAGTGGGGTAATATTTATATATACTTAACGAGCACTCATATAAATGCCTCTTGTGAAGGGATTCGAGTAGTTAGTGCCGTACAACAGGCTGTTATGGAAAGAACTTTGTCATAGTGAAGACTCTCTCGTCTGCAAGCCAAACTAGCCAAGAATCATGCTCTCGATAACAAGAAACCGTCATTCTGCAACTTCTGAAACATTTGACTCGGGTCGTACTTCTTGGACACCTGTGTTAACCTGTCCAGGGTCTCCGTATCCCGCGTAGCAAGCGGGTTTTGGTCCCGCGCAGCATCGTTCGCATAAATATATGAGAGATTCAATCCACGTGCTTGTCCCAGGCTCTCCCATTCCTTGGTAGTATCAATTGCAACAGAGCGGGCTAGATCATCGTCGGCTTCTTTCTCCCAGTCCACTAGCGTCGTCCACCCTAAATCGAAAAAGAAGGCATCAGCGACCGGACCATCACCATCGATTGCCCATCTTGTAGCTTACACTGCTGAGCCCCGGGAGGGATTCCCATGGAATTACCGCCTGCATCGATACCCCGTTGAATCATGTGTTCGCTAACGTGTTGAACAACAAAGGTTTGGTTGGCCCCCGTCGCATTTCGGACGTCGATAGCTTTCGCCAGCCAGAAGCGGTATACTTCTTTGAACAACTCCGCGTCCGGGCGGGAACTGTAGCCTCTATAGTCATGGCTGATAGGCTCTTGTTAGATAAAGACAATTTAAGTCCTGCAGGGGCAGCGCTCTACTTACCGGGCTGGCGTAGATGAAATGGTAGCTGCAACCAGTTGATTTATGACGTTGAAAGTCAAATTTGATCCTGGAACTGCTGCTGCAAGCGGCTCAATGTCGAAGAAGTGGGAAAACACATCCGGGGGCCGTTCCAAAGGCTTGCCGTAAATTAGCATGAGAGCGATGGTGTCAATCCCGATGTTGAGAGCGACGTTAGAATTCGCATCGGATGCTCCGTTCTGCTGCCAGTTGTAAAAGGCATCGATCAGGTCATCTACCTTGTCTGGGGTATATATGTTTATGAGACCCCACACCGTATAGACGGGTACGGTAAAAAGGTCGAAGCGTGTCACGACACCGAAGTTGGCGCCTCCACCTGAGTGCCCAGAAGAGGTCTTGGTTCTCCTCGGAATTTGCATTTAGAATCTTCCCATCCGATGTCACTACCTATGTATAAGAGAGTCAGCAACAACACAATAGCTATAAGACTTGTTAGTCAATCAATACCTCGAAGTTTTTCACGGTGTCAGCGGCAAAGCCCCATGTTGGGAGGTGGAAATACCCTCCTGCACAAAGGTTAGTCGGCAAAAGGCAAGGCTAAAATGGAGCGACGCCGGGGCCAACAAACCTCCAAGCAGGAGTCCCCCAACACCAACCCCCGGGACTCTCCCACCGAGAACGACGAGGCGATGAGGATCCAAAGCCGCGTACACATCGCCCCAGCGAGCAGCAGGGCCGATACTTGCGAACTTGGCATCGCTAGATACGCTGACCGAGTTGAGTCGCCCTAAATCAAGGAGGATGCCATGTTCGCCGACGCTAGACCAGCCCGGGTTTGGTGAATGACCACCGCTCCGAATAGAAAATTTCAAACGGAAAAAGTTTATGATCCGGAGTACAATTGACACCTCTTCCGCATTTTTGGGTTGGATAATGCAGAAAGGCTCAAAGATGCACGTTTGAGACCTGTAACTCATTCCCTTTAGAATTCTTTCATGAAAATGTGCCCGAGAATTTAGATAGTGTTAGCGCTACGTACCAATTTTCGTCGACGACGGTCTGGTTCAGAGGTCGTACGTCAACAGCTCCTCCGAGTTTGCTCTTCGCGAGCAGGCAGCCGATGTTCAGCACACCGCCAGCCGTGTCTGTGCTGGCGAGACGGTTCCCCAGAGTCTCGATCTCAGAGGAGGGCACGCCGAGACCTTGGCTAAACGATACAAACTCGTCCCGCGCGCGAATGGTTTGCTTTTCGTTGGAATCCATCGATGTGACCACCACCGTGATAATGGCGCCGAGCAGTGCTATAGAGCATTGGTAAATCTTCATTTCGAAAAAGGGTGAGGTTCGATGAACTCTGACGGGGGAAACAAGAAGGCCATAGTATTATCCTGTGGCCCTCTTGCGGGTGCGCGGAACTTTTGCAGGGAGGATGCTTTACCTACCTAGAGGGTAATGGCCAAAGCGTTTGCTCTAGTGAGTGGCCTGAGCTCTTCTTGCAGGCGTTTGTATGTGTCGACTCGCTTCTCGTCTGTTGTTTGCCTATCATGGTCGAACATGTAGTAGAGGTGGAGGGTTCGATCGTTTCCTTTTAGTCTAGCTCTGTCCAGGCGGGGTTAGGCTGGCGGGGGCACATGGTTGGTGGCTGGTATACCGCTCTTGCGCCGCTGCTCCGCACGAGATACTGAGGATTCCCCACTGTAGCTGACCAACAACCTTGGAATGGGGGCATGCAGGTTGGGAGTGTTGGGCGTGATGATTGGGCGTGATGATTGGTGCTGCCGAAAGTATTAGGATCCTCGAATATGGCACATACAGGGCCCGAAGCTTCTACCTTGTGGCGCTCTCCCGGCAACTCCGTGTTTCCCACTATTACCCGCGTGGATTACCAAGCGCTGCAGTGCGGCCGTCCTGGAAGCAAACAAAGCTTAACCCCCTAGATCGTTGCATTGCGTACAGGCGGTAGCCTGCTTCAATATCGCGTCGCTAATGGTCGATAGCGTAAGGGTCTTGTAGGTCGACGGCTAAAGCGGCAGGATAAGGGGTAGTAATAAATTGGCGTATCAGGAGCCTACAACAGAGAGGAGGAGCCAACTGCATAATAGCCGGCTAACCTAGTATCTATCGCTACTCATATAGGGGGCGGATATGTGATGTGTCCTGGTCGCTACTTTGCGAAACAAGAGATTTTGATCACAACCGCCTTGGTGGTAACTGAATATGAAATCGAGATTGTTCGGTGGGTAGGCTTTGATGGACGTGAATCCAGTGATCCGGCACAAGACGATCGGAAGTACGCAGGTCTGATCGCCATGCCTCTGGATCGGGACATGGAGATTCGGTGGAAGAGACGCTGAAACGCGCAAAGATACCCCTTTCCTTTCATATTGGACTTACCTCGTTTTGATTTATAGTCAGCCACTTGGTATGGAGGAACTTCTTGTAGCAGGGGATCCATGACTAAAACCTCTCGTCGGCCTTTGAAGTCAAAAACGCATGAAATGTCAAACACGAGTGGTGAAGTAGTAGGTGCAGGCGTTGTCCATCGCTAGCTATTTGAGAACTATAATCTCTTGATGACACGCAGCCCGAAGCCAGACTTCTTCGGGCACGTGTACCATCCTAACACGAGAATATGGATGATAATGACAAACCTTGATTATAAACACCATGCCAAACGCCACCGTCAGTCGGTGTGTTAAGATTGCTCTGGAACGTTCGTCACAACTCATGCGATCCTACACCTTCTTCAGAGCAATTCAGCGAAGACGATCTTTGTTCATAGTTGGTAAGACGGATTGGGGAACAGCTGGAGAGTGTATTTTATTGAGAAACTATGATGTGGGGGTTAGCCAGGGTGTCACAAAGAAAGGTATACTCAGTTGATCGTAGAAAAGAAGTTGAAGACTTGCTTGCCATCCCAGCCATTGCTGAGAAGCTCGGCTTTCTTATATCCCCAATTTCCCTGCTCGCTCGACCGCTACTTGCTCGTTGCTGGTACGATCTCCGGGGCAGATCGAAGGACTGCGCTACCCCTGCTCGCTGGAAGCTCGGCGAGCTTCCACAGCGGTCACCTGACTGAGCTGACGCTCAGCTGCGGTCCCTTCCACAGCTGCTTTTGAAACATGGGGGAAGAGCTACTGACCGCATCTTTCATAATAGCAGGGAGGGGCAGTGCAGATCCGTGTCGGTCACCCGTAGACACTACGCTAGCAAGCGGAATCGGAGGTCTGACGTAGATCGCGGAGCACCGCGTTAGTGACTGGGTATTTAGTCGCGATAGATGCCTCATTTTGATCGCAGCTGTATGTACCTTCAACATTATAATCGCTAGCTTTAATCCCTGCAAGGCCATACAAACCTTGACAGTTACCACTTGAGCCCGCATTAATAGCAATACTTGCGGCGTATTGAACGCACTTCTACCAAATGATGACCTTATTTAAGTGCTTATTTGTGCATGGCCCGGTCATGGACTAGCCCCTAGCTGTCTGTGACGCGTCCATAGCCAACCCTGCAAAAGACTTTATACCCCCAGACATTATTCTACAGACAGGATACACCGAAAATACTAGATTATATTATAACTAGTTGCTTCTTCCGTGTTCCAACTATCTTGTATGTAGCCCCCTGGTTTTAGGGCTGCTAAGAACCGTAGCCCCTCACCATCCATTTTCAATAGCCTAAACACTAGGTTTTAGGCTGTCATTCGTTGGTGCAACTAGGTCTGCTAGCCTGGAGTTGGGATGGGGCAGCCGCAACCCCGGCTGCGGCTGGGAATACTAACATGCTACCTCGGTGTTGGGGCTGCGGATAACGACAGCCCCGCGCCAGCTATTTTCGACAGCCCTAACACCAAGTTTTAGTATTTAATTGTAATCTGCTACAATACCCTCGTCCATGAAAGGCCATTCAACAGGTATTATTTTGTAAATTCTAAGTTTGCTCAGTGAAATATTGGCAGTAAATAGTTCATTAATCTCTCCGAGGCTACAATGGCCCCTCATCCCTAGACTACAGAATTAGCACATTTACATGACGAAGCGGATACCGCCTTAGACGTATCCTAACTTTCCTCGAATGTCACATATAGGCTATTAGATAGGTATGCAATGTGAAGACGGTACGATGGTGGTACTAATGGAGATACAGCTGGCGAGAAGACTTGTTTCGCATTCGCCCACGACAACATACGATCTACATTTTGAATAACACTAGTCCCGCTAGCTATTATACAGGACACCTAAAGATTTGATAAGAACATTGGGTCCCATAATCAGGCGGCACTAAACAGTGACATGGACGTCATGGTCGCTTGTTCGGCAGCATAGGTTGGATTTGAAACAATGGAGATGATGCCAACAGTAAAAAGGTGCCTAGTTGGCAGCACCTAGAACATACTATTGGGCTGTGGTCAATATGAAGATATTCAGCACACACCCGCACAAGTGAAATCTAAGGGCCTCCTTTTCATGCTGACTAGCTGTTAATTACGGGAGGATGAGCTGCCTCCTTCAACAGGATGAGGAAAGTTCATATCGTATTGAGAAGTCAAGCGCAATATAATCGACGAGATTGGGGATCGGAAGGCGATTACTACGGTAGCTTATAACTCCGCGTGAAATTCCCGGCTAGTGAAATTAGGGTAGAAAATTTAACCTTATGATACCTCACAGAGACAACACAGAGCTAACGTGTACTACATTATTTCGGTATCTCTGCGCGACCTGCTTGAATTATACACTGCGCAAAGCGTTCACTTAAGTTGTGTACCGGATCTGACTGTAGGCAATCCATCATAATGCATCATAATATCAGTAACTTGTATCGATCCAGCTATATCCATTTGGCCACAACTGGCTCTTCGTCACAGCCGATGTAGCTACTGTTTCGGTAACGCGGCTGCCAGTATCCGAGCCGTCACCAGTATTGCTATACTCTTCGAAAATTCTAACAAACAATTCATGTTAGCCTTCCCAGATATTTCGGTACACAACAGTTTTAGGCTTTCTTACGGAGTGGCATCTGCAGCTAACGTGGTCCAACCTGCCGGGGCCACTACGCCAGTCAAGGTGCTGTACTGATAAATAACACGGGCCAAAACTCGCCATGGTCGACCCAAGTAGACATTCTTGGAGAGGGATGCCCCGGACACAGATGTAATCTATCGCCAATTAGTGAAGCGTTCCCTGTTCGATGATAGGGTATGTCGCGTACCGTAGAGTGGTCAATTACGTACCACGCAGGATCAGTTGCAGTTTCTCGTGAATTGGCAGTGATGGCACCCCCGGCTTTTGAAGCAATAGTACACTCCCCAAACCAGGCAGCAGCATTGCCAAAAATGTAGTCAGTTGCACCAGCGATGTAGCAGTTGCTGTAGTACTGGTACCCAGCTTTGGCATACAGCCTGAACGAGGTGTTAGTTAGGCTTCTTAGCCGGGCATCGCAGCACGGCGGGCAGTTAGGAAGCTTACGTATCCTGGTAGCCATCAAATTTACAACCGTAATATCCTTGTTTATCACCATTAGCTGTCAGAGCGACTGCTTGAGCGCCTTGGCCGTATCCATTCACAACATTGACGTTATAGAGTCTGAAATTGCTGCTCTTCACTTGCAGAGTGCTACTGGCATCCAGATTCCCTGCTTCTGGTGAAGATATCGTATGGTTAATATTGACCGTATTTGATTTGTACGTCCCTGAGCTGAAAATCTGTAAATTGTCTGCGTTCAACTGCATTGTGCCAGACGACTTCTGCAAGAGGCTCACCACTTACTCAGTTGTGGAGCCGTAGATTGTCAGTGGCCCTCCATAAGTAATCGTAATCTGCTCGTTATATGTGCCTGGATAAATAAAGATGCATGCTGAACCCGTGCCAGAGAGTGAGGCTAGAGCGGCCGAAATTGTTTGGTACCATCCGCTCGTTGTCGCTCCAGCTTGGACGCTCAAGCATCCGGCGGGCGCACTAGTTCGAGATGCTCGTTTCTCCACCGCTGGAGTGCCAACAGTCGTAGAAATAAGAGTCAGGGCTATCGTTAGCCACATGGCAAATGCTCTGGCCATCGTACGCGCAGTTGTCAGAGGCAACGGACGGCGGTGGTCTTAGTTGTAGGCGAACTTCTTGGCTCCCGCACCTCCGACTACATCAATCCGTATATATGCTTAGCAATCCCAAGTAAAGCCTATTTTCGGAGAAATCCTCGGGATACCGTAGATTTTCGAGATCCACGAGTTATATGGCTTGTTTCTCGGCTGTAGGGAGTTGGTTACTCGCCTTCTAGACTGAAGCTGACTATCGTACCGGAGACCATGGTGCGGACAGCAAATGGCAATACCTTGTCGTATTAGCGCTGTGGGGTATTCTGGGGAATTGTCCTGGCAATTCCGTCAATAGGAGCCCCGAGCTTCGAAAGTACCCAAGGCTTACTTCCTCGATAATTCCGACCGTTAACGCGACCATTGCCGCCTAGCATGATAGTTGCAGGTCCGCCAGCGGCAAAACACTAGGCTTGGTGCCCCGAAAGGGACGTGGTGTTATTTCGATCTGGCGGAATAGGAAGATGGCGGGGTGGCGATATCGACCTATCAATCGCGTTGGGGGGAGGGCACGATCGGAGACTTGGCGCGTAAGTGCTAGATGCACAGGCGGGTCTTTAGTGCACGTCTCCCTGAACATATGAACGGGAACTTCCCAAAACGAGTATGCAAAACGTGCTGCAAGAACGATATACGCATGCACGATATTGGCGGTAGGTTAGTTTAGCCCAGCCGTGAAAGGCTTATTCCGTCTTCTGCGTGTCACCAAATGCCGTCAACAATGATTCCACCAATCAGAGCTGTAATCCGCCAACCACCAGCGCGTCCAACCCAACTCTGGCTCTCGGAAGCCCGCTTGTGAGTAGCTACTAGTAGCTTTTGCCGAAATTACTTTCGTCCTTGAGCGGCAGGAGATCTACAGTGTGATCCCTCCTCGTAGATTGAAAAGGCACTGGGTATGTGCGAACCTGTATCCCCACCAATTGAGGCAGGAATCTTCTCTTAGCTAGCTCCAGTCTATTTGACATATCCAAGCTCTATTGCCTCCCCGCATCTCTGCACGCCAAGTATCGGCCTTGTGGTAGACGTCGTGCAATCCCTCTACTTCTCAGCTTGAGGTTTACTCAGTGCAATGGCCCGCCTCATTTCTATTTCGCTTATAGCAGTTGTGGCAGCCGCAGCCAACTTGCCTCTGGACTCACCCACGCGTGTCGTTGAGCGAGCAGCAACTTGCACGCCCAAGGCTGGCGGCAGCAGCTCCGTCGACGATGTGCCCGCTATGCAATCTGCCATAGCGGCCTGTCCATCCGGTACTATCGTGATCCCGGCATCCACTACGTACTACGTAAACTCGGCCTTCAGCTTCGCTGGCTGCACCGGCTGTACGTTTGAGATCGAGGGACTGCTCAAGGTTGCGAGCGACACCGCCTACTGGGGCGGCAAGACCGCCATCTTTACCATGAGTGGTATCACCGGCGCCAAGGTGTATTCAGCAACAGGCTCGGGCGTTATCGACGGCAACGGCCAGGACGCGTACGACCTTTTCGCCCAGGATTCGTCATATCGTCGCCCAACCCTGTTTTGGATCTCCGGGTCCAAGAACATCATCTTGCAAAACCTCAAATTTAAGAACGCGCCGAACGTCTTTCACTCAGCTCGAGGTGATTCCACCAATATCCAGTATATTGATGTTACCTTGTCGGCAACATCGAAGAGCAGCAACCCTGCTAAAAACACCGATGGCTGGGACATTGGCCCAGCATCCTATGTCACCATCAGTGGTGCGAAAGTGACCAACGACGATGATTGTGTCGCGTTTAAGCCTGGGGCTAATTACATCACGGTGACGGATATTACCTGTACTGGCAGCCACGGCCTATCGGTAGGCAGTCTCGGGTCGACAGATACCGATACAGTTTCCAATATCCTCGTTAGTGGAGCTACCATGATCGACTCAACTAAAGCGGCAGGCATAAAACTGTATCCTGGCGGCAGTAGCCACGGAACAGGGGTCGTCAAAAACGTCACCTGGGAGAACGTGGTCGTGCAAAACAGCGACTATGCGTTCCAGATTCAGTCGTGTTATAACGAAGACACGTCTTACTGCACGAGCAACCCAAGCGATGGGCAGCTTTCGGGGATTGTCGTCAAGAATTTCTCTGGCACGACCAGCTCCAAATACGACCCGGTAGTCATGAACCTAAATTGTCCAGCTGATGGGACATGTGGGGTAACCATGAGTGGGATCACAGTGAAAGCACCAAGTGGACAGGCTAAGATTCTGTGCGCAAGCACGCCCAGCTCCCTCGGAGTCACCTGCAGCAGCGGCGCTAGCGGTTGAGTAGAAAGGAGCTGCACGCGCATACTTCCATCCCAGACCTGCTTTCTCACGACGTGCACGCCGATCAATGTCAATAGGCCTTGCTTATTGGATTTAGTCGCAATTGTATATGGCTAGATTGCACAATGTTCTTCGTATAGTAAATAAGTTGAGGAAGGCTTGGACTGCCATGAAATTCACTAGAAGCTAGGTCACAATGGAAAGAACGAAGACAAGTGCTCAAGATGTTCGATCTCTCGCCCCAAGCTTTTAGGGCCGGAAGAGTCTAAGCCATGTAGCTCTCACTAGGAAGCATCCAGAGCGTGAAGAGGATTACAGACACCAAACAGCTCGTTTGTCGGCGCAGCTCCCCCAGACTGGATGTGTGTAGACAATCGCTCCTAGGCAAGGTATATGGTTCTCTGATAACCTGCTAATCAGAATTATTTTAGTCAGTCCTCAAGATAATTACCTTGGCCGTTCAAATTACTAATCCTACTGCTTAGTCTATTCCTTAACATCTACCGATCTTTTGAACGATATATAGGTAACGCGTGAAGAAGCTTCCGGTACTCGCATACGCATGAAATGATAGGAAAGGAAGAAGTCATAGCTGAGATGAACACAGTCACAGGTTGGGGTGGACAATAGCCGATCTCAGGTCGGTATTTGGACTTCACCAGGTATAGCTGACATGGTGCACTGCCCTTGACTTCCATGCAAAGGAGATAATGGAGAAGTCGGGTATAAGACGAAAGAGGAAGTGTAGGGTCCTCTCGATGATCCTAGATTCGGCTTTGGTCTGGAAATGGCTAGGGTGCTGCGCCTAGCATAAGAAGAAAACGGGAGGAAGCTTTATAACGGTCCAACTGTTTCTCAGTTCACAAACTGAGGCCTTTCCATTCGAGGGAATATAGCGGATGATCAGAGGAAAGAATTAACAGAGTGGGAGAAGGATACAATTAAGGGCAGTAACCAGCTACGAAAGGAGATATCCGTGTGGGATTTCTTTAAATAGACTTACCCGCTTAGTATCAGTAGTTTCCACATATGGGTTTGACCAATCCCAGTTTCTAGGCGGGGCCTCTCTTAAGAGCTGTCAAATTCCTATAACACAACCTTCGACGGAAGTGTTATACCTACAAACAAAGGGCCGAGTCCCATTCCGGGGCACAATGATAGACGCACCGGGTACGAGTCTTAAAGCAGAAATTGGCACTTCTTTGATATTTTGTTGACAAATTATCCACTGCAAAGGGAAAATTACATCTTCCCTCTCACAAAAGCGCACTCTCTAGCTTAGAAAGTTTCATGTGGCTAGCAAGGACGTGTAACAAAGACGTACATCACGTATGAATAAAATCGTTGGGGCTATATCCACTCTTCGGAGAAGTTCAACAAAGGTAGAGCGAGACTACTACGGCAGCAATGTAGGAGATGCTTCAATACACCTTAAACAAATCAGCGAGGCTCGCTCCGCGGTCCGTTTTGGCTAGGCATAGCCTTACTTATATAAGTTTCGGGAGCTACTAGGATCAGTTTGCGGCTGAGGCCAAGCCCGCAAGCTTGCACTCGTTCGGTTGTCGTAGCCTCACTCAGAACGCACCTTGTTGCGGCTAAACATTCGGGCAGTGGGTGCATAGCGAGCATACGCGTTCATCGGAATGCCGCGCATGTTTGCACGCACAGGCAATGCGACTGTTGACATGCTGAGTCGCCGTTATTTTCCTTCTCAGCATCAAAATTACGATATTATCGAAATACGAGACACTGACTCTTGCTTTGCAATTGCTGAAACTTTAAAAATCGGCTATCTGCTGCCACGGACGACGACACCCTAGCAGCCAAAGTTCCGAGGTACGCTAAAGTCTAGTTATGCATATTTATAGAGGTTTATAAATATTCTAGTCTGCATAAGCCAAGGAATCCATGTGCTCCGCGGGATGCAGCATAGTAAACCAGTCCGAGTCAGACACCGGTGTACACGCATTGCATCCCTTTTCCATCGAATTAGAGTATCCACATGTGCTCATGCTCGACTCGAGCTACAGTACTTGCGTCCGTGCAAGAGCCAGAAATATGCCCGTGCAAGGTTATTCCACTTTATAGCCACAGCAAGCAGCTTTCAGGCGCTAGAAACACGGGAGGATAGGATGGATATCTTCTATATGTCTCCGTGCAAAATTTGTAGGAGAAAGGGCGCCGGACTGATACACTCACAGATTGACCAAGCAAGGAGCTTTCACGGTGGAGCAATTGCTGCGCATCATCGCTGTGTGCCTTAACAACAAGCACGCGTGCATGACGAAGATAGCGTATTCGTGAGCCGAATGTCGAGGTCAAAATAATAGGAGAAGTATCCAATGTGTCTTTACTAGGTCATCCATCGCACCTGGTGAGGCTAAGCGAGCGTAATAGGTAAATTCCGAGACGATAAAATCAGTGGGCTTTCGCCCCCCTCCCCCACCCCCACACACCCGATCGAGTTTCCCGGTCCCATCCGGGAAGAGGGGGTGGAATGGAGTCGTTGTCTTCTCTGTGCCGTGGATCTCATGTTCCGCATTGCATTGCATGCGAGTCGAACATAGGACTTGGTTGACTTCTGGCATTATAGCCATGAGGCGGAGTCTAGAGCGATGGAGTCATGGTTCATCCGACTTTGAATGATTCTGGGATTAGAATTATGGATTTATCTATGTGGGAAGTTTAGTCGACAAAATTCTATAAAAGACTGTTGAGCGCGCCACTTCCTCAGGTCACAATCAGTCACTATCGACATCAACCACATTCATTTAGCACAAGCTTCATAATCGGCTGCCTCTCGTTACAGCGACACCCTCGTTAAACAACCAAAAAGTCATTTCATCAAAACTACTCAACCTCGAAGTTCTCCCTTAATCTTTAAAAAAAAAATGGCTGTTCTTTCCCGTGTGATGCAGGGCTCTGTCGCTCTCCTCGCTGCAACCTCAGCCAGCGCATCGCCTATCGAGCGTCGGGCTGTCATTAATCACACCGATGTTCTCGGATTCCCCGAGGCCGTCCCTGGTGGCTCTCTTGGCGCGGTCTATGAGGCCTACAAGCCTTTCCTCAAGGTAGTTAATGGTTGTGTTCCTTTCCCGGCTGTCGACGCCGACGGAAACACCAGGTTAGTCCCAATTCAGACCAGTGGCGGTCTCCATTCCAGCTAACCAACATATCCTTCTACAGCGGCGGTCTCAAGCCAACTGGCGGCTCCAGTGATGACTGCTCTAGCAGCCCTGGCCAGATCTATGCTCGCGCCGGAACTTACAACGGTCGCTATGGCGTCATGTACTCCTGGTAAGGAACAAAAAGACGGCCTAGATATCTCCCGTAAAGAGCCTAACAATATTATTAGGTATTTCCCCAAGGATGAGCCTTCAAGCGGCCTCGGCCACCGCCACGACTGGGAGGGCGTTGTCGTCTGGCTTGCCTCCCCTGACCTCACCAGTGTTGACAATATCCTTGCTGTTTGCCCTTCCTCTAACGGCGATTGGTCCTGCTCTACCGCCGACTACCCCCTCTCGGGCACCTCACCGCTTATCCAGTACAAGAGCAACTGGCCGTCTCAGCACGGGCTTGAGGCTACCAGCACTATCGGTGGTCAGCAGCCCTTGGTTGCTTGGGAGAGCCTCCCCTCTCCTGCCCGCGATTCCCTCTCCACAACTAGCTTCGAAGATGTCTCGGTGCCTTTCATTGACGCTAATTTGGAAACAAACCTCGCCAAAGCCACCTTCTGAATAGGAGATATGAGTTTAGATGCATAGATAGAAGGGGCTAAATTAACAAATGATGATCATTATATAAATAGAAAGTAAATGTTGAGGCCAACTGCTCTCCACTGGTACATTATTAAAATAAGAACAAAACAAATAGCCAGAACATTCAAGTTTAGGTATGTGAATGGTAGATTTCTCAACTAGGATTGTCGATGGGGATACAAATATTATACCATCTTGTTAGTCAGCCTGCCCTGCAGGTTCTTTGGAATACCACTGCAGCTATGTTACATATCTATGCGGTGCCATGCTGTGGCAAGATTCCCGCGCAAATTATAGATGCTTGCGTGTGTTTCAGGTTGCGTGTTATATGCATCATCCGTAGCTTTAACCACGAGCGATATCTTCCTCCATCTTCGTTGGTCATCGTTATCGTTTGCGTCACTAGGGGCAAGACTAGCCTCATACTTCCATCTTTTCCAGCACCATGACCTGCTTCCTTGCTCAAGCTTCGCATCTGAATGTATTAACCTTGCCTGGTCCCATGTCTTGCCACCGTCTAGACTGATATCCACACGCTGGATCTCACGCCCACCACCTGAATAGGCATATCCTTCTACCTCCACGACCTGGGCGCCCATATCTTTCTCGGGGACAGCCGAATCGGGGCCGCTTGTCATCTCCGGAGGTATAGCTCCAGAGGTGTTGCCTGGTGTCAGCATCTCCCGAGCTGCCGGGGTCTTCAGTCTGGCCCTGGTGATGGCGCTCGTCACCGGCATTATTTGGATTGATTTGTACTTGTCCCAGTTCTGCTTTGTTTCGTTAGGGCCAAAGCATTTGTAGTCTTTCCGTTGCCATGAAGTGTGGCTCTCTTCGTCGCTGACCACGATCTTATTCACCCACTTGACACACCGAGCTGCCACATGACCGGGAACGATGACGCGCACCGGGAAGCCGTGGTCGCGCGGCAACGGCCGATCATTCATGCGAAACGCCAAAAGAACGTCGCCGTGCGGGTCGAGCGCCGACATGATCGGAATACTCGCACCATACGCCTCAAGTCCCGAGAACTGTACATGTTGGGCGTCTTCTCCGGGATCGTCAAGCGATAGCCCAGCATCTGCCAGGACCTCGCGGAGGCGCACCCCTTCCCATTTAGCGCAACTAATCGCGCCGACCGTCCATTGAAGTCCATTCGTTTTCTTGGAATGATCAGTCATGTCTTTGCGTCGATTTCCGGAGCACTGAAGAACGGCAGTGACTGCATGCTGCTTGAAACGGGTTTTGAGTTCCCCAACCGTGTACGATCTAGTGTCCCCATTGGGCAGCTCGATATTGATCTCGTGGTCGTCTGCGCTGGCCTCCTCCACCACAGGTACCCACATGTGATTCCTTATGTAAAAGACTTCGTTCGGGGTTAAAAAAGTGCTCGCGAGCTCGGGTCCCGGTGTTTCGGCATTGCAAGGCTTTTGCGTTAGAAAGTGCATGCGGCCGTCTCTTTGCGGGTCTGATATAAACGGATCTCGGATGCTACCCAAAGCGGGTCGCCCATCGATAAGGTCGTCAGGGTGTACTCTCCCTACTAAGTATTGTTCCAGAATGTCACGAACCCATTGACTCTTGTGGATGGAAAAAATGTCCCAATATGGCTCAATACTGCCCCCTGCAGCACGAAGAATAACTTCGCCTCCAGGGTGAGCTGGGATCCAGTCTGTGATATCATAGACATTGTCACCGTATGTAACCCACGGCCTCTCCGATTTTGGTCCATGTTCCCGGATTTCTGACAAGCGGTAACAGGGCAGGTCCCCCATATTGCCGTCAGATGCGGCCTCCACTTTGATTTGACACTCGTCGGCGGGTGAACTATGCCCATGGTCAATGAAGGCGAGGACCACGGCCAAGATTCCGCTACCTGCCGCCAGAATGGGTAGGTGGCGATTCCGTCGACCATTTGGGAGCGGGCTAGATTCGGGAGCATGTCTGGAACGCGCCTCTTCTCGTGAGGCGAATCTGAGGGGGAAGCCGGCCGGCTCCCAATATCTGAAATGTCTTCTTTTCTCCTGAAATCGGATTGATGGTATAATGGAGACCCCTGATCGCCCCAGGACGCCAGGAATGTTTTGGAGCCCGTGTCTAGGTATAATGAAGGACATGGCGCACACGAGATCCAGATATTTCCGACAGGGCTGTAGCGTTGAATGGATATTGATTACTTTTGTCTGTAGTTAGAAGTGGTTGTCAGTTTCGGACTTAGGCAACACAGTGGAATATGCCTACAGCCGGGCAAATAGTTAGGGGAGAGATGCCAAGTGGAAGAAGGACAATATTAAGACATGAGCGAACCTATGGGAAAGCCATCTCGGGGATGTGATTGAAGCGGCGTCGATGTGCGAGCAGAAATGGATACTAGGCAAGCAAGACTGCCCTAGTTTCTTGCATTGCATGTAGAGCTGCATGTTTTAGCTTTCCGTAGATACCCCTAGCCTAACTCATAATATGCTAGTGCTACAGCCGGCCGAGAATGTTGAGCATTAAACTAGCATCCGAGCTGCCGTTAACGACCCATCCGACCTCGCCTAGGTATCGAAATTGGTTGCCGAGGGGCAACTCTTTTAGCTGAAACTGTGTAAGCAGCGGCCAGTCAGAAAGGAACCTTGGCTTAAACACCGTTACCGAGACTAGCGACCGAGCGCATGTCTTCAGGATCGCTATGGTCTTTAGCAGAAACTTTTATCACTTCCTGGCTGTCTCATCGGAGGACAGGATGCCAAGTAAGTCAGACCCTACGTAGATATTGTATAGGAATAACTACATGCGAGGCAGGAGAACTCTCAGACTAGCAGAGGAAGTGAAGGCATTTAAAGTCCTAGTCATGAGACTCTGTGTTTGGATCACTAGGAATAGTGCGCGTAGAAAGCGATAGCACAGTCGATCAGTTATGGGATACCTGACTACTTATGCGCACCGTCACGGGCACTAAACAAGAAGAGGCTGGCCCTTGAGTTCTTCTGCTAGGCCTTGTGGCCAGATAGCCGTATCTTCTCAATAGCCTGTAGCTATAATTTCGCCTACCATCGTAGGTGAGAAACGTGGCCGACTTGGCCCAAGGAAGCCGGACAAGAATCGCAGAAGAAGAAAAAACGACGAGAATGGTGGCAGAAAATATAATCCTTTGGAATGGCCCAGAACACTTTGGGTGCGATTTCCCAGCACACAATGCAATACGTTGATCGACCTCATTCGAAGGAGTGGAATCCTCTTCGTACGTCAAATATCTGCTCTCGATGTATGCCTATCTACGCTAAAATCAGGAGAGCATTCTTTAGGGGGGAAGGGGAAAGGGCGTAGAATAGCTCACCGGACGCACCTGATACATACTCGAGATGCGTTGCACTTTCGACCGCTTTAGACTCTGCTGCATCAGTGTTGCTGTGGCTTCCTCCTTCCATCGCGGTGATGCGAGCACCAACTCCATATGTGGTCGCTTTGCTGTATTGCCATGCCCATAGCTTTTGCTAGAATGAGTTTCAGTTTCGTGATTTTATAGTTTGTTGACATGGTATCGGCGACGACTCCTATACGCACCTCAAACAGCTCGTCGACTTCTTCGAGAGACCGTCCCTTTAGTTCAGGAGTAAAGAAGACGAAGAAGAAAAAAGACAAAGCAGCGAGCCCCATGAAGATATATCCAACCTTGGCGCCGAGCTGAATTCGTGGCCCATTCTGCAGATAGGGTGTAAAAAAAGTCACCAAAAAGGCTGCGAGCACATCAATTATGACTCCCCATCCTAGTAACTTCTTCCGCATTTGAGTACCCCCGATTTCGGAGCCAATTAGCCAGCATTGACTCGAAACGCCAAGCTTGCAGACACCATTAAGAAGGATGACGGATGCAACCACGACGTTACTGTCCGTTTCCCGACTGTTTGCTCCAGGCTTAGACCCAATAGCACCAATGAGAGCGCCGAACATTGTGGCTAGAGCAGCGCCGATATAACAAAGGGTCCTGCGGCCAATGGTATCCGTCGTCATGACGGCAATCATGCAGCCGCATAGGCCCGCGAAGGCGATGAGGATCGAGTAGGTGAATAGTTTATCGGCGGGAAGACCCATGGAAGCGAAGAAGCTACCAATATGTCAGTCAGAACACGGCTCACAGGAAGGCGAAGGAGTATGGCGTGTGCATACGTAGGGCCATAGGAGTTGGCAAACTGCTGACCAGTGACCTGCTGGAAAAAGAACATGAAGGTAACAATCTATATCCGCGTTAGTTGTCATCTCGATCTCGAGGCTTTTTGACCTACCATCGTGCGGTTTAGATAAGTCTTGCTAAATAAGTCTTTCCACCGCCCTTGGTTCAGGGACTTGCTCTCTTGGATTGCTTGTTCAATCGCGTTGACTTCTCGGATGGTTCGCCCGCTGTCGCGGTCATCGGCCGGCCGGATTTTGTTGAAACTTTGGACGGCTTCGTCCTTTATACTCTTAGTTAGCGCTATCCCTATTTTGTGTTTCTGCATATAATTACCCTGCGGTCATGAGTGATCAGCCATCGCGGGGACTCGATGCAAAATGGTACTCCCAGAAGTAGAATGATAGCGGGTATCATCTGCATCGAGACGGGGATCATCCATCCCTTTTTATCCTGCTCGTACGCATATGCACGACTCATTCCTGCGCCCCATATACTACCTAGATGTAAGAGGACCTGGACGTTGCCGGCGAAATACCCGCGAAGTGCTGCAGGGGCGAGCTCGGCTTGGTAGAGAGGGACTGTGGGCTCGACGATGCCCACTGCAAGATAGGCAAGAACTCGGCCGACCGAGAACTGAACCCAGTGAGTAGCAGATATCTCAACTGTTCGATTTAGTACTGGAGATGCATAAGATTTTAAGCTGGGAGACGTACGGATGACCGCGACTATCTGAATCGATGCAAGCACGTAAACGGTCTTTTTGAAGCCAAGCCGCTCAATCATTGGCTCGAAAATGGCACACCCGACCAATTTTCCCGTCCAATTCACTATAGGTTTCTACCGGTAAGCCTCAGTGGCCACCACAGATAGTTCACTAGAGTATTAGGAGCGGAGAAGACAGACCTGAGTTCATGATACTCTTCCTCGAGGTAGAGAGTGCATAATTGCCATTCTCTTGAAGTTCTCCGAATTGGCGTAGAAAGCTTGGGAGGGTCTGTAAAGATCCAAATGATGCAACATCGCTGCAGAAAAGTGAGAAAAGGCCTCTCAGTGCCATTTCTTCCCGGTCCCATCGAGACGGAACAGGGCAACATCCAACTCACATTCCAAAGAGCACGTTGCCAGCGTTGAACATTAGGCAGCAGTACAGCATGTACGGGGTTACCGATTTCCAGTCTGAGCGCTTCATCTCGATGGCTGTTCTTTGATAGTTATGGGGAAGTTGCAGGCGAACAGAGGTAAGAGTGGTCAAATGGGATGCCTGGTTGACAAATACCACGGCGACAAGAGGTAACAAACTAGACTGGTATCTCCACAACTTGGGACGCACCTTGGTGGATCTTACCCCAGATTTGTTTAAAAACCCGGATGTCGCTAATTTCTCCTAACCCACATTAACGACTCACCCCCATGGGGTTTGGCTCTGGAGCCGATCCAACCGGCCCAGCCGAAAATCTCCCATGTGATTGTGCATCTGACGTCGAGCATCGCTTCAGCGGGGTGCGCCAATTTCCCCATGTGGTGTATGCTTCGAGTTGCAAATAAACTAATCCCGCATAGAGTTGGCTTTAGCACACTCTGTTACTAGGAGAGATTTCGGGCCCGTTTTCGTCGCGTTCGCCCGTTCTCCTCCCGGCCCATCCGACCCTAGCGAGCCGACTCTTTGGAGGTCGGTCGTCGATCGTATTTGGGGAACTTCATGAAACGAGGAGAGTAAAGCTGCGGAGAGGATAAATAAGAGTTAAACAACATTTTTGCGATACTTTGTTATTATTTCAGCCACAGAACATCAAAGTCAGAGAGCAAGATCAAGAACCATCAGGATTTTTTAGCAAATTGCTTTGGAAATATGGCACCGGGACTGATCGATCCGATTACCTTCTTTCTCGCACCAACGAAGGCTGACAAGTCCATTTTTCCTGATGGCTTGAAGACTTCTGGACAGCAGGAGCCCGTGTACGAGCTCATTCAGCCGTACGAAAGCTTCCCTAAAGAGATCACTGGCCCTACAGTGTGGAAAGCAGCAGACTTCAACCGTAATCCAGAGAAATGGACCCATGCCTTCACTGAGAATGAAATCGATGAGATCGGCATAGCTGCTGATAAGTTCATCGAGTCCAAAATGCCCTTGACCGGGATCTCAAAGGTAGGTACCAGCGCGTTACAGACGCGGATTCCGCTGGGCTTATTCTATAGCGTTGCTAATCACCACCGCGTCAAGGACCTTTTTCAACTCCCAACGCTAGCCGCTCGAATGCAGAGCTTGCGCAAGACTCTAGTGGATGGCCAGGGATTCTGGCTGTTCAAGAACGTCCCAGTGCAGAAGTGGGGCCTCCAGAAGTCTGCCACTGCCTACATGGGTGTTGGAACGCATCTGGGCTACTTTACAAGCCAGAATAGCCGAGGCCATGTCCTGGGCCATGTCAAGGATCTCGGGGAGGACCCCACCCAGACTGACAAGGTCCGCATTTACCGGACCAATGCTAGGTACGTGCTTTATCGCCCAACCACTGTGGCCAGTGATACTAACATGGACAGGCAATACTTCCACACCGACGCGGCAGATCTTGTCGGCCTGCTCTGTATCGCCAGATCTATGGAAGGCGGAGAGTCTGACATTGTCTCGATGCATCACATCTTCAACTGTCTGCAACGCGAGCATCCCGACGTTGCGAAGACGTTGTGTGAGCCCATTTGGTATCTGGATCGGAAAGGCGAGGTTTCGGACGGTCAGAAGCCGTGGATCAGGGCGAGCGTCTTCTATTTAGAGAACGATCCCGATGGTTCCCCCCGCGTCTATGGCAAGTTCGACCCTATGAACGTCACGTCACTGGGGAGATTCAACTCGGGCCCCGATGCCAAGATCCCCCCTTTGACAGATGCTCAGTTACACGCTATGAAGGTGCTGGAGGATACTTGCATGAGAGAATCCTTACACATGATTCTTGCACCTGGAGACATACAATTCCTGAGCAACTCCCAGACCTTTCATGCTCGCACAGCATACAAGGACTGGGCACCTGGTACGCTTGATGAAGCAGGCAACCCCCGACCGCGGAGGCACCTCATGAGATTGTGGCTATCAGTTCCGATGGAAGAGGGCGGCTGGAAGCTGCCGTACATTGATGCCAATCTCAAGAAGCGAGGTGGCATCCAGGTGAATGATACGCCCCCTGTCTGTCCCTTGGATGCAGAATGATAATCTACGAGCCATTGTCGATGGTAAAGGGGTGCTCGATCTTCGTATTGGGCACTGATGCGCTCTAGCCATTAGCCCAAACATGGAACCACCCGAGGGGTAGCTTACACTATTTTATCGCTCATTAGGTACATTTTGTAAAAAAATCGCGGAGACTATTTATCCGCAACCACACACGGCCACACCATTGCGGTATACTGCGCAGGCGTGATCGACCTGTCCTTCGTCGATCCGCAAGGATAATGAGATGGCGGCCCAAGGTAGATAAAGTTCTAGTCATAGGAAAGAACCTTTGCATCTGAGGCTAGCTGTCCATTGACGTCATGACCGAAGTGATCACAACCCATGTTGTGAGTGCCCCAAATCTACCAGCTGGGCTACCAGCTCGGATCACAGGAAGAATAATGTAAATCCTTAGTAGATTGCTGGCCCTGCAGCAGCGATAACTTAGTACATTTGTCAATATAGTTTTTCGTGACTTGTTAGACCCCGCTTAGAAACCCTACTGTCGCGAGGCAAAGGGGAACCAGTCTCACCAAACAAGCTCTAAGTTGCCTTCCGGCCAGCCAACCAGCCAACTGGCATCTCCACATTTGACTCACGTCCGCTGCTAATGCTACCTGGCATATGAGCCCACGCCATGGGACGTTAACCTGGGCTCAACATACGCGGGCTGGACTGCTGCATCCGTAACCGAGGCAAGAGATGTGGTCCTGTCTCTATGCACCGGTCTATAGTTGAAATCGGCCAATTGCAGCGCCCCGACCCACGGGGCAAGCCCATTATTCTCCATGGCGGACTCTAGGACCGTTTCAGGGGGCTGCCAGTTCCATGTCGAGTTCGGGTTGAAGAATATGTCCAGATTCGGTGCCAAGCCTTCAAACGCGCCGTACACATCGCCGAGCTGACTAGGCTGGTCACCAATGCTCGAGAGATCAAGTAGCTCATTAGCAGAGCTCAGCCTTCGCTCAGGTCTTGTATCGATGGACGGAGGTAATAACATTCCAGGAGCATGTCTTTCCGGTATTCCCTTCCGGGCCATGCGATAAATAGATAACGGATTGAGAACATAATCCGGGGTCCGCTGGACCGGGCTTCCGGGTCCACTCTGTGCAATCTGGCCCAGCTCTGTGAGGTATGGATCATCTAGGACGAGATTTGGCCGTGGAAGAATGCTATTTGTGGCTACTCCCAGCTTCTCCATCATTGTTTCAGCAGCGCGGGACTGAAGAGCGGAAGTTAGTGCGTGAGATACACGAGCTGGGGCAGGATACACACTAGGCCATCAGCAACAGCATTAGTGGCCTTCATCGTCTTCAAGGCTGCTAGATTGCTCCAGAGTAGGGGAATGGTTTTCAGCACGACTTCTTTAGTACTGTTTTCTATGCAACCGACTTCTTGCGCAAGGAAATAAAGCATAATGCGGTTGCTATCGTATGTGATAGTTGGGAGCCATGAGTCGGCAAGCATCCTGGGGCCGTGCTGCTCCGTTGTCGCAATAATGATGGCCAAGGTCCTCGCCTCATCAAACAATGTCCATTGTAGGCGCTTCTGGAATGGCTTCTGCTCCGGCGGAAAGCTGAAGGCGGACCGGAGCTTATAGAGAGCAGGAGTACCTAGTCGGTACAGATCGCACATAGTCTGGTGAAAGGCGCAGTGTAGAAGACAAAGGGCGCCGAGCTGGTTCGATTCTTTGCGCATGTAAATAGAGGAAGTATTGAATTGGAGATTAGGAGGGAGCGACTGGTACCAGTCTTTCAGTTCTCCACTGAGCATTTCGAATTCAGAGTTGGGAAGCCAAGGGAGCATGGCCGAGTCGAGATGCTTGATATACCTGAGCACTCGTTTCCTTAACCCAATATGCTGAATAAAATAGGCCAAGATTCCTATGTTTCCGGTTGCATCTGCAGGGAGGACATCCGAGGGGAGGAATGCCAGGGGCAAGTTGTTCAGGGTCTTCGTGATGCATGGAAGGCCGGCGAAGAAGTTTGCATCGTTGCAAGGTAGCTGTATTTTGATGTCTCGTTCGTCGATCAGCGTCAACTGGTCAACTCCACTGCCGCAGAGGGCATCGGTGACATAACAGCTCCACATGAGCCGACGGCGGCACTCGCGAGTCGTTACCGAGAGGGCAATTTCTGGCGATTCCCCGAGCAGATCTGCCGAATATTCGAGATTAATTTGAAGCGCCTGTGTCATCCGTGCCATCAAGGCGCTTAGCATAAACGCCTGCGAGAAATTAGACTGGCGAAGCGCATAATCGTATAGCAACTGTGCAGCCTGCCGAGAGTTAATTTCATGGACTGAATGCATCGGAGGCGATGAGTACCATGAGCCGCTCCACGGATATATCTTCCATGTTTTGTAGAAGCAGCGAGAGTGCAGTCTTTGCCCAATGGCAGCCGGCCTGCAGGATGAATGCGTCCGGGAGTTTCTGCACAGTGTCGCTGTGCTCCAGGGCGTAAAATCTGTATGCAATGTTAGCTGCTAGATGTATCAGTGCCAACCCGCGATCTGGGGTATAGTTTACTGAGCCCCTAAAGTGCAAGTTATATGCAGCAACGCATTGCTCTGCGAGCCCGAGGCAAGGCCGCCGTCGAGATCTCGTAAAAAGCTCGGCTTGTGGATGAACGCAAAGCATCTAAGCGGGTGGAAGTTCTGGAAATAATGGGCCACGAGCACGCGAACGTGCTTATGGTCTGGAAGATCGGTGGAGGTCAACCTGGAAGGCGTCAGCGAGCTACTTGATGAAGCCAGGTGCCTAGATCGCACCCACCAAGGCAAATGAGGAGTTCTATCTTCCTCGGTGGGACCTGGAGCTAGAGATGTCCATCGGAAATGGTTCTGCGACGACCCAACATCGGAGGTGTTGGGTGTAGTGGGTGCCTCTTCGACTTCAACGCAATGCGGAGATGAGGCAGATAACAGGTCTGTGATTTCCCCAAAGGAACACAGGCGACTAAGCTCACGGCATGCCGCGCAGGTCGGGCGCTCCCCGGAGCACTTGGTTCTTGCGACACGACACGCATTACACGATCGATATACTCTCTTGCTCCGCGGGGCACGAATGTCCGATGCATCAGGCCTCTGCACTGACTGATGGTATCCGGAGCATTCTAGATGCAGCCTTTCGCAATTGGCACAGCCATTCGGACGTTCATCGCATTTTACCTAGAGATGAGGTCTGTATTAGAAGGCTGACAGCCGGGGCATGTACAGCGTGGAGTCTGTTACCTTTCGTGAACGGCACGTGTTGCACCCTGGTTCCGTCAGCTACCTTGGGTATGGCTAATTCCAACAAAGACCCGAAGCGGCCGGAGATGATGAAATGGGCACGGCACTCACCAAACCGAGACCGCTTTTTTTTCTGCCGTTGTCGCTGGGCACTATGGAGGGGATCAGAATCCATTGCAATGTTCTCGTCCGTTCGCCGAGTCCCGGTCGATTCAACGAGGTGGCCGTAGACTGCTCCGCTGGAGGTGGTCGGGTGGAAAGGTCGGCTCGGAAGGAGCTGCACCCCAGATTTTAAAACCAGGGAGGCAGAGAGAGGCGGGGGCTCCAGTGTGGAGAATGTTAACCGATCGGCTGGGCGGCATGGAAGAGAGAAAGTGCGGAGCCATGTGACTTGGCTAGTAAGGGGGTTCTGGCGTCTAGTGGGACGCCGAGGACGCCCGCGTTTCACTAGCGCACTGTTAAGGCCAACTGACCAACCTCTGTCGTGAGGCATTGAGGAAAGTCGCCATATAAGCGCTTCCTATAAGAGGATCCTACGAATTTATAACGTCGGCCGTTTCCTGGCAGCAGAATTCTCGGTCGTACATCTCGGCATCTTTGTTCGAAATTAGCACAGCATCCCTGCATCTTTAAGAAACAGCCATCATGTCTCTTGGAAGAAAATTCATGCTCAACTCGGGACATGAGATCCCGGCCGTCGGCTTAGGTACTTGGGTGAGCCAGCGGTCCCCGGTGTAGCCCACAGCACTAAATTGGGTTCTTGCAAAACTGACAATACGATTTGACGTGCTATAGCTTTCGAAGCCAAATGAAGTCACCGCCGCTGTTGAAGCGGCTCTCAGGGCCGGGTATCGTCATATCGACGCTGCTGCTATCTACGAGAACGAGCACGAGGTTGGCGCTGGGTGGAAGAATTCAGGTGTACCCAGGGAGGAGATATTTGTAAGATTGCGTCGCCAATTGCATCGGGTGCATATTATTTAACTCTACTTACATGCCGAAGATTACCAGCAAGCTTTGGAACACCGACCACCATCCGGACCATGTAGAGGCCGCATTGGACAAAACTCTAAAAGATCTACAAACCGACTACCTCGATTTGTACTTGGTATGGCTCCCATTAATTGTCACTACCATCTTATGGCTTCTCTAACTCGTAGAAAAGATCCACTGGCCTGTGGCATTCATCAAGCGAGGAGACGAGTTGTTCCCCAAGGACTCCGGGACCAACATGTTCTTGCACTCAGGAGTGCCCATGAAAGATACATGGGCGGCCATGGAGAGTTTGGTGAGCAGGGGGAAGGTACGAAGCATTGGTGTCAGCAATTTCACCATCGAAAAAGTTGAAGATCTTTTGAACACGGCCAAAATTGTCCCCGCGGTGAACCAGATCGAGGCGCATCCGTGGCTGCAACAGCCTGAGTTATTCCAGTACCTTAGGTCAAAGGTATACAAATTCCTATGTCGTGCATAAATTAAATTCTGACTGGAACTGCTCCGCAGGATATTCTAATCGAATCCTACAGCCCTCTTGGTAACAACATTTATGGCCATGACCGGTAAGATACCTGGCCTTGCATTTGAGTGGCTGCCTATCACCAGTCGCGCTGACAAATTGACCAGTGTTATCGATGATCCAGCCATCCAGGCCCTTGCAAAAAAGGCGAACCTAGATGCAGGGCAGATGCTTATTTCGTGGGCAATTCAGCGAGGCACCGTGGTTCTCCCAAAAAGCGTGACTGCGTCGCGGATCGTATCCAACTTCAAAGGTGACCTTCTAGTAGCATAACCACGAGCATGAGACTGCACGCTAACGGGTAAAGATGCCATCCTTCCTGAGGAGATATACCAGGAATTGAACAAATTCGACAAGCATAAGCGGTTTAACCTGCCATTTGACTGGGGTGTTGATATTTTTGACGAAGTTGGCGAGGCTGAGATCACGAGAAAGGGCGAAGGAACATGCTAGTCAGGCCTGAAAACGCAATGCTGTGCGATGGGGCGCATGTGGCGAGGAATCCTGCGAAGAAGAGGTTACACACGCTTTATTTGGGTCGTACTTGGCAATAAGAAGTGAAGCAATATAGATATTAGCCTCCATTCCCGCGAAAACTATTCAAATTCTTCTAAGCACCTAGGCCTCGGCAAGGATCAGATCGGCAGCTCTGCTCGTAATAGCATACACTGCAGACATTAGGTGAGATGTTAGCTGTAAAGGTAAAATGCCGGCATCGACAACATGCAGATTACTAGTGCCATAAACCCTATTCTGGCGTCAGAGTCCAAGATTAACAAGATTAGAAGATAAAAAGACAATTACCGCAAACTAGAATCTACGACTCCTCCTAGATGTCTTGGCATCATGGCCGTGCTGCCAATCCAATGGTCTGCGCCGCTGCTCGTATTTTGAAACCAGGCCAGATACTCGGCGTCAGTACCGTCTGGCCCAATTGGGGGGTCATAGTACGCGTTGGCGATGAGATCCGCCAAAGGCGATGTCGAGAATACCGCGCGCGAGCGCCGCGAGATGGCAACTGCAATTGCTTGATCGAACGCATCGGTGAGAAACCGCGGGGTTATGATAGGGTCTTCAAGCGGGTCAGAGGTATTGATGTGGATATGGCCACGCGAGAGAGGCATTAGCGGCCAAAACACCGCTTCGAGCACCGATGCCGCGCTTTCAGCGATGAACTCAGCCACGGGCACTATGGATTTTCGTTACTTCTCAGACAGATCCCTTTTAAACTAGTGAGGAACAGTCGAGCGCAAGGATCTCTTACATCTAGACGTCGAGAGGAGATCAATAGTAGCATTCAACATCGCTTCCGCGCCGATCGTGTTGGCGGCTGCCCCTGTACTGACGAGAGCCTGTGCTCGAGCTCGAAGTTCTGCGGGCGATACGATACCACTTACAATTGTGGATGCACCTAACGGTTTCATCATGAGCACCAAGAAACTCGATGAATAATACTTGCTGCGTCTGACCACTTACTTCCGCCCCATAATTCGTCAATGTTAACCAGCGATATTTCTGGGGCGAATAAACTTCGTCCGTCGATAATGGAACTGTCATTCTGGTAATCTAAGACAACCAGAGCACTAGTCTCAGTTCCGGGTTGGTCCTAGAAAGAGTAGAGCTTGTCAGAAGCTACCTTCGAACGTTTACCCTGTCTTAATGGGAACGGTGATCAACCATACATTAAGATGTAATCCCACCCCGGGAAGGTCAACAAGTTGTCTCACCCGGGCCGCGTGTAACACACTTTTCTGCCCAATCCCGGATCTCTCGAGGATTGGCGCGCTTCCAAGCGATCCAGCGGACAAAATGACTCCCTTTTTGGCGTATACAGTAGACAGGGGTCGCGATGGGGAGCTGCGATTGTTCGGTACAAACACTAACCCTCTCGCCACCATATGCTCATCAAACACAACTTTGTCGACTTTGTGGTTCGCCAACACAGTAAGGAGGTTACGCTGCTGGTTTGCAGCCCAAAGAAGACCATCGGCCGCCGAAGACCGCCGATTCTTGCCAGTCACGGGATCATACCAAATGGTCCAGGAGGTAGAGGCCGACACAACCGAGGTTCTGTTGGACAAATCGTCTCCGACATTGAGACCAGAGAATACTAGTGGAAGCGCCTGCTTAAATAAGGAGACGGCGCGAGGGATACGCATCGGCGTCTACCAGTTGCTGAATTAGGCTTGGCATATAACTCACAGGATGAAACTAACCGGGAACGAGGTATTGATGGCACCGTGATAGCCGTGCACAGCTGGATCAACACCCGCACCTTCTGCCACCTGTTTCATGTCTGGCAGTATGTTCCTTTCGATGGCTGTCATATACTATTGAATAGGAGTTAGCGTCCAAAATATATTCTTCAACTATAACTATTTACCGGCTCAAGGTTCTTCCAGTTCCATCCGGGATTGCCAAGTGTCTCTATCTTGTCAATTTCTGCCTTGGTTGGTCTGTACCACACCATACCGTTGAATTTGTGTTGGTTAGCTTTAGTTAAAGATGGCAAATCTCTACGGCTCATCGACTAACTGGAAGTGCTACCCCCAATACAAGCTCCGCTGTCGAGTGTCCCGGAGGCTAGACTGCCGTCGTCATTGTAATACGGGTATTGCCAATTGCAAACTGGACTCTTGTAAACCCGGTCTTCCGCGTTGACGACGGCTGGATTTCCCCGGTCGTCAGGACCTGCCTCAATGATGAGGACTGAGAAGCCTTTGCCACTGAGCTACAAAACAAATGGATCAGCAAAGAGATCGCCGGAGATTCTAGAGGAGCTCCGGGCACACCTTGTTTCCCACAACAATGCCACCGAGGCCAGCCCCAACAATGACGTAGTCAAATGCGTTATTGGCCGCCACAGCGGAGTTGTTCGTCACAAGCGTACCATGTGCCCCATCGAGTGTGCAGGCGACAACGAGGAGCCAAGAACTCAGATTGAGCAGCATTTTCGCGGACTCGGAGACAAACTCAGTAGTGTGTACGAGATAGCAAGAATCCACGAGGTATGGGAGAACACCTTGTATATGAGAGGTGTATAAATCGTCCTTCTATTCTAAACAGAGATGCAACACGAGATAATTCCAATTTATGCACCCCGAAAAGCCCAGCATCAGCGCTAGTCCAGCTCCAGCCCCGGAAGCACCATCGAAGCTTCCGCGGCCCAGTAGAAATATTTAAGTTGGACTAGCCGACATGCTCGAAATGCCGTACTACCCACCATTGCAACAGCTCGCTGTTTCTGCACTTTTCGGGGAACAAGACTAGGTAGCGATACGGCCAAGTGAACATGAATGTTATGGGAAGTGCCTATCTTTTATCTGTAGCTTCCATGTACCATATACTAAATCTATTAGATGCCCCACTCACAGAGTGCGAAAGCAAACCGAGAAAGCCAGGAGCATTGGATCCCCGACTTTTCCCTTGAAGTTGCGTCCAAATTCACAAACTTGCAACTCAGTGTAGAGACCTCCAAACCCTCCAAAAGAAAGGCCAAGCTTAAAGAAAGAACCGGCTTACTCCAAATCTTCGATTTTTCCATTTCGAAATACAACTCTAGTGTGTGTGTAAACCCCATCCGCAACTATGCCTTGCCCGTTGCTTGTGCCGACGTCAATAATCCATTCCAACGAGAATAGTAGTTAAATCAATTCCCCAAGGCATCCCGTCCGACATGCTCGAGCTACAAACCATGACTCTATGTACAAGGCTTCCTAGTCGGAGCAGGAAGTCTTGAGCAATACTAGGATAACCTAAAGCTGCAATAAGGCGTAGTGCAAAGTTGAAAGATATCTTGGTGGCGATCGATCCGGTGCCTGGGCGGGGGATGCACGCCAAGACAAGAAAGTGGGCCTAGGGCACTAAATTGGGTGAATTATCCTGGGTATTCTAATTCGATGCGTCCAGGCAAACCCCTCCTCTTCACCTCCGAGCACCGGCCCACTGCTTACCTACCTGAGATACTTCGCTATTCACAAGCCAATAGTTTCGAACGATAACAGCGGCCGACGTACCTGATCTTCGTAAAATATCTAGGTTTTTGGTCTTTGCAACTCTCGACTGCCAGACTCTTCCCTCTTCCACTGAGCTTTGCTGTAACACGATACGGTCGCAAATGGCACCCCTCAGCTCGCTAAAGGGCTTGCTACGTTTCGTAGAGGACTGCGATAAGTAAGTTGATATACCGCTGCTGGGAACTATGGCATCTCGAAGGCGGAACTCGCTAACAGTCAGGTTGCTCTGCATCAGTTTCCCGCATATTGATATTAGCAAGACTCCTTATGCTGAAGATGCCGAACCGGCATTTTACCAGTTCCTGCTACCGGGCGATCCCACACCGCACGGCTTTATCTCACCATTAGTGGTGGCCAAAATGCCCTGGACGCCCGACTTCAAAATCAGCGTACCTGGAGAGCTACCCCGGACAGTCCAACTTCTGGACAGCTCAGGTGGCATGGACACGTCTGCTACCTGCAATGACGCCTTGGCAAGGCTCATCCAGGCCGCCATAGCTACCAAAGAGTTCGATATGCTAAACCGCCCGCACAGTGAAGACTTCAAGATCCTCGGTGCCAACCCTCCGGTCCAGATGCTCCGTTCGGCCGCGCCCTTGTTTGGTATCGCCTGCCGCGGGGCCCACATGACCGTCTTCGTCCAGTCTCCAGAAGGCCTAAAGATATGGGTGCCCCGGCGTAGCATGACCGTCAAGACGTTTCCAGGGATGCTAGACTCGAGCGTTGCAGGAGGTATCCGGGCGGAGGAGTCGCCATTCGAGTGCATCTTGCACGAGGCTGACGAGGAGGCATCGCTTGACGAGGACTTGGTGCGGACACGTGTAAAATCGTGTGGCGTCATTACGAGCGTATCAAAGACCGGTCAGGGACGCGGCGCGAACCTGGGTTTGATGGTTCCCGAGTGCATCTACCTCTACGATCTCGAGGTCGGTCCAGATGTTGTGCTAAAACCGCGGGATGGTGAAGTCAAAGAGTTCTACCTATGGGATGTGGAGACCATCAAAATAGCGATGGAGAATGGTGAGTTCAAGACGAACTGTGCGGTGGTCCTGATTCACTTCTTCATTCGGCATGGAATCATCACGCCCGAGAATGAGAGAGATTACTTGGAGCTGATTACCCGTATGCACCGGCCGTTGCCCGTACCAACCTCTCCCTCTACTTGAGAGTCTCACCGTAGGAACAAAGAGGGATAGATATGTAGACTAGCGCGCATCTTGAAAACGGGGCCGAAGCCAGAACAGTCATTCAACTATTCTCACTCCCAATACATAGCCCATTCCAGATCTCTTCGTCGAGCAACAGTAATTATCATTCAAAGGGAGACAGTATGCAAATTGTCGGCTATTTTCCGCCAACATGCCTTATTATATCTCCATAGGTTGTCTCAGGTATATAGACAGGGTAAATAATAAACGCAGTAATAATAGCCACGGTGGAATCGGAGTTAAATTTGATAGGAGGCATTCAAATCTTGCAACTTCTCCTCGGAAACTTCCGGTATGAAGTTGCCTCGTATCACCAAGAGAGATTTTCCTCCAACCGGCGTTGTGAACTTCCTCTCAGCAGCTTGCAGAGAGTTATTCAACTCGTGTCTAACAACATGTACAGTGCAAATATGACAGAGCCGAAGCGACTCTTCTTAGCGCCGAGAAATCATGTGCGTAATGTTGATCATATAGGAGATCTTTCTTACGGTCGGGTTGTCTTTGCGCAGCTCTTCTTTGTATTTGCCCGTAGCCATGTCTATTTCATCCTCTCAGATCCAAAATGGGAGTGTCAGTTTCAGCCGCCGTCGCGTCTCTAGCCCCGGCGGATCATAGCACAGGTTGAGATGGATTCGAGACTTCATTTCATTATTGAAAGCGTGAAGGCGGCTTATAGTGTGTAACTCGATACCTAGGAAAACTCCCGACGCTTTAGCCAGACAAGAGTACCGGTCAGAGCTGGTATTCGGAGGCTAGGAGCAAAATAACTTCGCTGGCAATGAGAGCGTTCATATTTAGGTTAATAGCTTCGTCTACTCTGGTATTGGCAATCTGTTAAGAAGTCCTTGGATATGGAAGGCTCTCGAGATAGGAATACATAGTAGCCAGGTCTGTTGCGAAGAGCTAAAAACTAGTTCCACAACATATCCAAATTCCAGTGCCTATTGACCGCAAGAATAGAACCCCATCTTGCAGAACGAGCTACCTATTTGCAATGGGCTCATGAACCAGCAAGATGGGCAGGGATTTGTGGTGGAACACGTGATGTCACCATGCCTGCCCTCGTTTCTGAGTATCGACTCGCTGTCGTTGGTTTGTGTCACCTCCTGCAGCTGCGCCACGCGAAGCCGGACAGTCGCGTCGCATGTTATTTTCCCCGAGCCCTTGTCACCCGCGAACGCGATTTCTCGATCACGCATCCAAGAGTAGGACCACGAACCCGAATTACTAGGCAATTACTCGTCTCAGCCTATTTGCCCCGCAATTCCTTCTGCTTTCGAGAAAACATGGCAGAGGACACGACCCCGCCGCCTCCGTCCCAATCTCACTTTGCCAAGTTTGAAAACTTCACTCCCGACGATGGTGCATCATTCGACAACGAGTTCGTCCGTCTCGCTTCATCCCAGAACTGGATCCCAGGTTCTCAGCAGTATACCCAGGAGCGCACCATTGCTATGCGCCAGGAACTCAAGTTGCACTATTTTTCGCAATCACAGCCGTTAGGCGATGTCGAAGAGTTGACAGAAGAAGATCAACTGAATGGGTATCGTACCCTGTGTCTCGAAGTTGGCATACCTCCATGCGACACTATTCTAGAATGCAAGGAAAGTCTGAAGAAAACGCTTGTCAATATTGTGGATCTGATCGACGCACGACGGATGGGCAAGAAGGTCAAAGTGTGGCACGATTTTGAGGCGTTCCGCACCTACACGCTCAAGGATGAAAACAGAATCAGCATAGACGAGGCAAAGAAGGACGGGGGGTATCTAGCATCTTTGCTCCAACGCCTACAGGGAGGTCGACGGAAGAGAGGCCGTGTCGGGAAAGCAGGATTGTCAAAAAGAGACCGACGACTAGGACGGCGGGGCCCCAAGGCATTGTAGGTTATGATGACTGGTAAACGCCTCTGAACCTCATATATGAAGACCATAGAAGCCCAAATGAAATTAGTCGGTTTGATCTAAGCTTGTCCTTGCAACACCATGAGCTTTCATCACGATTAGGAACTAGCAAGCTATCGCGGTGGCGTACTCCAGTATGCAACGCAGCTGCAAACAATTCAGACATAATATCACCTCTGTTCTCTTTTGCCACACGATAGTAATGAATCTCAAAGGTATATAAAGTATTATTCTTCGATATATTGAATATTAGAATTCAAGATAAGAGGGGCTAGGCCCCAAATCTTCAGAGTAGATCGTCGACTACATGCCGTCCATTGCTCTCTAACCCTAGGCTACACGAGCTAGTATCTGGTAGTAGCGCACCATGTACGATTAGGTAGCGCGCTCCGTGGAATTATGAGCGAGCCTAATAAAGGACAATTAACAGACCACCCAGAGGGCGACGCTCATTAGATCTTTGCCCTGTGCCGTGTAATTCCAACAGGACGGTACCGCTACCGCCACAGCGTTGGAAGGGGCCGGCTAATCACTTGGAAGATAACCTGTCTGCATTTCTCCTCGGTACTTTGTTGCTATGTTAATTGTCCCCTGGATCCTAACTTGTATCATGAATTACATACATTTGAAGCCTTACCCCTCTTTGGCTCCATTCTTTCCTCAAGCTTTCTTCATCCTTGGCTTTAGACAGTTTCTATGATCCGCCTTCTCAGCGTATCACCCTTCCCGCAAAGGGGATAGAAAGAGCTGCAGGAGGCCCTGCCTACCTTACGTCAATTTCCACGGAATCTGTCATCTTCTCAATCGGGCCGTCTCAGGTACTATGGCTTGTCTAATTAAGCAAGTGAATTTGAGAAGATAGGATACTATTTATATTTTACTACTTCTAAAGCTTGCGTGGGATGCTAGCTACTGCAGGCCGTTCCATGGCCAATTGCAGATGAAGCGACAATTAAACTCCAAGGGAAATGAAAAACTTTAGTGACATGGGTATTCCCACTCAACCTTTACTACTTTCTCCAAGAGTATTAGCTTTGTCCCTGATCCGGGATGATCAGCCGGTTCAAAGAATATAGTCCGAGTGGTACCAACCCTAACACGAACCTTCCTCCGACTGGTTTATATCTTTCTGATTTACACGCCTATCCTTCTGTACACTGTCATATAATTCGTCTCGTTACTAGAAACTTTGCTTCAATGGTGAAGAAGTATAGAGAGAATGCAAATAGCCACAAGCTGTCCCTCTAGCCATCTCTTCTCTCCATAATCGATGTCTATATAAACCCAACCCCCCAGAGGAAGACACTCCTTCACACTTTACGATACCCACAGATCTTACCTACTCCAAAAGACTCTTTAATCGCCCATTGAAGCCACATCTGCGGTATAACGTCCTAACTTGGCCCTAGGTTCCAATACCCAGACCTTATCTAGGCTTATCCGCCGGTTCAATCCCCTTAACTACTCTTTTTAAGTCCACTCAGGATTTCACTGCAAGGCAGAAATGTCCACCGCAACTCAGTTTCTAGGTACCCCGGCAGTCGGAACCTGCATCGACGGCTGGGAGTATCTTGGCTGTGCTTGGGACAATGTCCATACACCTGGCCCACGAGTGCTCACAGGCGCCTTTGCAGATGGCAGCGTGGTCTCAAAAATGACGATCGATGTCTGTGAGAAGTTTTGTACCGACAGAAACTATACGATTGCAGGTGTCGAGTACGGCCAGCAATGCTTCTGTGGTTCCACGTTCGCTTATGCCCCTCAGTGGGATCCGTCTGGCTGCAACATCACTTGGACCTGCACAGGTGACTCTAATGAGATCTGCGGTGGTTTCGACCACATTTCATTGTTCAGACGCACCGAGTGCTGTCCTTCAGATCCTGCAGTAAGTTGGCTCGCTCTTCGAAGGTCGAAGAGAACCGATTTCTCTCAAATCTCCCCGAACCTAGCCTTATCGGCGTACTCGATTATTCAAGTCCCTTGAGGACCTTGAAAAGCAACGTTTATGCTTCAACAGACCTGAGTTAACCATTTGCTGTAGGGCTGTCTCCTGGAATCTGTTCTCGAATCCATTATCGTTAACTCTACACTGCTCACGCACAACTCTATGACACCTGATATATGCTCGTCGCACTGCATGGGCCGGAACTACCCCTACTCTGGTGTCCAGAATGGCAACGACTGTCGGTGTGCCACCGCATCACTGAATGACATTCTAAAAACAATTGATCAGCTTGTTTCAGACGTCGTGGGAACATGTGACGTACCTTGTGCTGGAAATACTTCATTAACTTGTGGTGGTATCGACGCTCTCAGTATTTACAAGACATTGCTAGGTGGCGCCTCTGTGTCAGGACAAAGCGAGACTAAGAAATAAATACAAAAAGAACCTAGCTATATTAACCGCCATTGTCCCAAACGGAGGGGAACGTCTTTTTCTGAATTAAATTTCCGCCTCTGATCCGGCTCGCAAATTTTAATGGTTTACCCTCTATGGATATTTTCTCCGGAAAGAGCAATAGAAGTGTATTGAGTGACTCGGCAGTAGGGATATTGGGGGGTTAATAGTGCCTGCTTCGTGTTGGCTAGAATTGTACTACTGTTAAACTGCAAGGTCGTTTCCGTCGCGCTAAGGTGTACAGGCTTGCGGCGCCGGAACTGGGACAAAAGTGGGATTACTCAGGCTCAACGAACTATTGATGTGAGTGGTGATTTGAGGAGCAATCAGCATATTGAGCATCTCTAGAGTAAAATAGTTCTAGTTGGAGCGGGCGAGGCCATTTGATATTATCTCATGGAATCTAAATATGAGATGGCTCTATGTAACACTGCTTGGAACCTCCTCCCACATCGAGCTTGCCCAAGAACAACTGAACGAACGAGTAAGATCAAACAGAGCAGGCATTGGGCTTAAACATATACGTGGCAGAACGCTCCCTTTTGCCCGCCAAGCCCATCGTGTGCCTCGAGAACTGGAATTACATCAGGGATGAGCCACTTGAGATCGATTTTTCGGCCAGCCGGGGCACCACCGCCGAGGCTCACCACAGCGTTCAGCCGATTTTCGGGGTCCTGCATCTGCCAAATCCACCAGAGCCGATCGAGCATGGCATGATGGAAATAGAATATCGGGTCGCCAGGCGAACACATGGGGTCACCACCCGGATCGCCACCCGCGATGTAGTGGCCGGCAATATGGACGCCCCAGTTGTAGGGTTCTTTGCTTGGAGGTGGCGTCAGCAAGGTATTATAGAAAGTGTTTATGTCCTTGGATTTCGTGATAAGATTGTACGAAATGTTGGCCGTGGCGCCCAGCGCCGAGTTGACGTTGATATCGCGGCGCATGCAGCGCGGGTTAGAGCCGGCATTACTCGGGCCGGGATTCTTGGGCACGTCGTTCATCATGGCAGCTGCAGGGCCCAGGCTAACGACCATGCTATTGGGCGTTTCAGTCATTAAAACTAGCTCTTGAAGATTTGGTTATGGATCACAAACTCTTTGAAGGGGCCTTCAGTGACGCATCCGCCTCCGCCGCCTGACTTGATCATGCCGTTGCTGCTGCTGACACCCTTGTACCGCGGGTCCGGCGCGCCGTTGCCCCCCATGCTCGTCATATTACCGTTGAATAGGGCTGACTTTTCTGGATCTTTAGTGTAGCGGTCGTAGTTCATATACTAAAATACTCATAGCAATCAGGAACTCCACTCTCCCTCAACGAAGCAAGACTCGTTAGGTAGGTTGGTCGTACAGGGTGGTAGCCTTTGTAGCCACACTCTTTACGGAGAGCTGTCTCGTATGCCAAGAGAAAATACTTATGAGCAGGGAACAGGCCAATTGTGTCGTGAAGAGTCCCGGCATTCGTCATGTGGTATGCGACGAAATCGTCGAACCGGTTCCGGGCTCCTGGGAACTGCTCTTTGGGTGCTCTGGAGGGCGAGTTCATGAGGCAGAGCGTGGCATTAATGAAATCAGACCGCTGCTCATCTGTCATATCGCCCCTATCTAACTTATCAGAGACTTGAGGGTTCAGTAGCAGGGCTACGGGGGTTTCCAAACATACCACTCCCTCCGCACGCCAGCCGTTTCTAAAGTGCAGCCATTATTCTGGCCTGCAGCGATTTTTTTCGCCATATAATCTTCAATCTTGGGCATAGTGGCCTCTTCTAGCTTGTCGACTATATCTAGCGGGTAGAAACCGTTGCGTTGCCTGGATGGATTCGCATTAGCCGTGGCGACTCAGCAGACGTGAGTTCAACGAGGAGGCCTACACATTCACCTTGGTTCTCCATGATTCCTCCTGCGCCTTAACTCCGGTGAGAAGCGAAGTTAGCAAGATAGCAATACTCCAGATATACCACATTTTAGGTAGCTGCTGCGAGGTAGATGCTAAACTCCCGTCTTGATTGAGAAACACGGAGGGGATCTGAGACGCCCATCGCGCGAATTTGTCTGACCCAAGGGGAGGGGCTAATAAGAACTATTTTGTCCCCGCAGCCTAGTCGACTCAATATGAGCTTGTGTATCCTAGGCTCCATATAGTCAGTTGTAGCCTGAAGCGACGATTGGACTGGGATATCTGCGGTTTAACCTGGCGTCCAATGACAATCGAGTTAGGTATATCACCGTTTAATAGACGGACGCCTGTGAGTGGTCTTCCTCTACAAAATCTGCCGGCAATTTGTCCTGTATCGTCTCGATAAAATAGGAGGGCCGGGATTTGGGGATAGTCGTTGGAATATATCTACCTGAACTGGCCCCGCCGCGGCAGTTGCATTGGCTACACCTAGTCTAAGAGTTATAGCGCCTGACGTGCCTTCCTAGAAGCTTTAGGAAGAATAGTTACGCCTAGCCGAATATATATTCATGTGCAAATCACCTCGATATGTTATGGTGTAAATCAGTGTGGCATGCATGTCTAGTTCTCATTTCTTCTTAATCGCGCCTTCTATGCTTCTACTATCCCCGCTTTGCCGAACCATGTTCCAAAACACACCACGTTTAGCGATAAGATCAGTCGGGGAGCCACACTCTGCCACCTGGCCATTTTCTAATACTAAAATCGAATCAAATGTGGCGACGCTCGCAAGTCGATGCACCGCAACCAAGACTGTCGACTCGGCAAATTCCTCGCTGATGACTTTCTGGATCGCAACGTCAGTGTCGGTATCTACAGCGCTCATCGCCTCGTCAAGCACGAGAATACGGCACCGCGCCAGCAGTGCCCGCGCCAGACACACTAGCTGCCGCTCGCCGTGAGACAAGTTCGAGCCTCCTGGCCGAACCGTCATGCCAAGGTTATCGAAGCTGTTCCGTCCTGACTTCCCATCGTGATCAGAGATGAGCTGCACACGCCGCAGGGCTGATAACAGCTGTGTGTCACTTTTGTCGCTGTTGGGATCTAGGTTGGAACGAAGCGTGCCTGAAAAGAGGAAAGGATCCTGAGAGATGATTGCCACTGTGCAGCGGAGCCTCGCTAGGCTCACAACTGAGACGTCAAGTCCATCAATGAGGATCCGACCGTCGGTAATCTCGACAAAGCGGAGCAGAGCATTCATAAGGGTGGTTTTCCCAGCCCCGGTCCGGCCGACGATTCCGATGCGCTGTCTTGGCTTAACAGAGAGAGAGATGCTTCGGAGGGCCGCCGGCATGGCCGGGTCGTATCGAACCATGAGTTCCTGGATTTCAATCGCCCCATTGACGGGCCACGATTCTGGTGGATCGTCGCCTTCGTCTCTCTCCGCTGGAGTTTCGACCAATTCTAATGCCCTGGCAATAGCGTTGAAGCTCATAAACATGGCGCTTCTTCTCTTCAGCGCGCCAGCCAGGGCCGATTTCAGCTGGAGTGCCAAGCTGATTGCAAACCCTGCCGTGGCAGCATCTGTTCCTTTTAGCAGCATAGCCACGGCTGTGATTATGACAAAGGTAGCACCCAAAACACCCAAGCGGACATCCATCCACCTTTGGCTCAAAGCGAGGTGCCAGTCCACCTTTGTTTTAGTATCAATGAGATCGTACAGGCGCTCCATATAAAACTGTCTTCTTCCAAATGCCCGAACGGTGGCCAATCCCGCTGCGATCGAGTTTGCCTGCTCGAGTAGCGGATGATGTGCTACCGGAATTAGCCGCCTGAGTTTCTGACTGAGAGCACGATGTCGCGACGCGATATCCCAGTATGTCTTGAGCAACATAATACTTGAAAGCACAGTGTATGGAGCTGATACAACGCTACCGGGGTGTTAGCTGACGTTCGCGGTTTTGCGGCGCATACATCACTCACCTGCTCAAGATGATGAATAGAGCATGTATCAGGCTGCCCAAGAGACCATTCATCTCCGGCGCTGTACGATTGTCAAGAATATGCATGTCGCTCTCTAGAGATTGGAGGACATGGCCCGCAGGAGTGGTATCGATCCAGCGCAGTGGCGCCCTTAACACGCTCTTGATCATTTGTTGGAAGAACCACTGAGAAGCAGCGAGGCTGATGGTAGAGATCACCAGAGACTGCACGACAAGCAGCGCTCCGTTACCTATCGACAGGGCCAGGTATATTGTGATCTTGTGCAAGTTGGAGTAGCGGGAACTGTTCCGCTCTGACGACCATTCGGCCAGCCACCAGGAATGACTTGTCGACGAGACTTGATAGGCGAGAGTGGCGATGACCACAAGGATGCAAGAGAGCAGACCACCACTAGCCCGTAGGTAGGCTGAGAATATTGCCTGGTCGCTTCGACCCAACTCTTGCCGCGATCTTCCTTTCACTGTTGGTGGTAGTTCTAACTTCCTCTCGGGGTTGTTCGGCGCTGTAACACTCGGCTCTGTCGGTTCTCTATCGCTCACCGCCGTCCTTTCGATAACAAAATCTTTGTTCTTGCTTCCAGTTGCGGTGCCAGCTTGTAGAAGGACCAGATAACTTGCGGCAGCCAAGCAGAGTTCTTGGTGATGCGTCGCCAGGATTCTCGTTCTTCCTTCCACGATCTGCCCCGTGAGAGCATGTGTGCAAATCCATCTGGCGACAGGTGCATCGACAGCGCTCAGGACATCTTCGAGCACCAAAATCTCTGCCTTGGAGTACAATGCTCTGGCCAGAGCAACTCGCCATTTCTGGCCTCCACTCAAGACAGCCCCATTCATACCCGCCTTTGTCATGTCTCCTTCTCCAAGCTCATTCAAATCATGGTCGAGAGCGCAGCATTGCAGCACTTGCCTGTATCGAGACTCGTCGAAGGGACATCCAAACACAATGTTGTCTCTAATCGTGGAGTTCTCTATCCACGGAGGTTGCGATACCAATGCAGTCGTTCCCAGCACGATCCAGTTGTGATTAGAGCACTGCTCGGCCACTTTCTCCGGCACGGGCCGCCTGAGCACACCGCGCTTCAGTTTGGACTCCTCAAGTATCGATGCAAGCAAGAGGCTCTTCCCTGAGCCGGTCTTTCCGGTCACGATGCTCAATTTCCCGCGAGGGAAGGTCAGATCCACATCTTGTAGTGCAAAGGCACCCGCAGATGATGAAAGACTCCTGTCCAATTCAAGCCACGCCAGAGTACCGTTCTGTAGCGATATGTCTTCGGATGGAATAGCCATTTGCTGTTGCTCGGGCTCATCTAGGTACTGCGAGACACGTTGATAGCTAATCCAGCACTCATGCAGATCCGCCACCTTTTGCGGTAGGTCACGGAAAACTTCGTAGATGTTGCCAAACAAGCTTAGTGATGCAAATACTGCTGAAGGGCCAAGCATTGTGCTCTGAAGGGCATGAACGGAAAGAGCCACCGAGGACATGAAAATGGGTCCAAGGTGGGCGGCCATGGTCAAGAATGCCATTGTCAGCGCCGCCCTCAGTGTCCGGTCGAGTACGTGTGCTCTTGATCGGAGAATTCTTGCCTCCCACACGTATTCTAGCGATGACAACCGGATCTGACGCAGACCCAGTAATGCTTCTGATATTAAACTCGAGAGGGAATCGCGGGCTTTGGAAAGTTCCGCTTGCAGCATTCTATGCCTCTTTGACAATCTAGCAGAGAAAGGAATGGATAGCAACGAAGCGGCGACGCCAGCTAGAACGGCCTTGGCTCCGATGAGGCGCGACAAGTATCCCATGTTGAGCAAGAGCTTAAAGATCGCCATTGCAAAGTGGTGGCTGTGTGAAAAGGCCCGAGAGATCGCCAAACTATATGTGTCGTGTCAGAGATGAAATCCGTCCGTCCGATTGCAAGGTCATACCTGTCATTGGTCATCATATACGTCAAAGATGGACTAAGCTGCCCACCTGACTTCCTATGATCCGGGCGTTTCTTTGTTGTAGTCCCGTAAGAAAGTGGCATTCGGGTTGTCTTTTCCATCACAAGGGCGTTCAAGAGAACTACTGTGGACATTTCGAGTTTCACATGGGTGGTCCAGCGTAGCAAATTAGCCATCACAGTCTCCGCCAGTAGGCATGCACCTAGGGAGACTACTGAGACCCACGCCTCACCATCGCCTATCGCATTGCTCTCTAGGCTTCGAAGCAGCCTATACAAGAAGGCTCGAGTGGCGACGTCGAAAAATTCATCAAGGAACACAAGCAGCCATTGTCGAGTCAGTCGAGAAAAGAGGGTTTGCACAAGCTGCCTCCATAACCTCGTCTTTCCGCCCCTGGTCAGGAATCGCTCTTTTAAGTATCGTACACGTTGCGAGCGAGGAACGGGCGGCACATCTCCCAAACTTATTGTGGTAGATACCGCAGGTCCCGTTTGGTGGAAGGGGCTCCAGGAGAAGGAGAAGGTCTCGAGCACGGAGGCCCCATTCTCTCGGTCAACTTGCTGTCCGCGGTAAAATACCGCTGGCCGCCGTGGAAGCAGAGAGAAGCCTAGAAGCACCGCAAGCGCACCATAGACTTGGATCCATGGCAACTGGTGGCCGGGACGTTGAAGAGGCGACTTTTCAAGCACAATCAAGGCTAAGAGTAGTGTAGCAGAGATGGTGCCATTAGTACACAATTGACGAGCGTGACGATGGTCAGCCTCGAATGTGATTGCTGTAGCTTGGATGGAAACGAGTGCCTGTGGTGATATATCAGCGACTAAGCGCAGAAACTAGCACTTGATTCGGTAGAGAGCAAACCGTAATTGCCACGAAGGGCAAGCACGCGAACCACGCGCGCCCGGCTGAAGAGGTCAAAAACGAAGTCTCGAGGATGGCTGTAGATAAACCTAGGGCGGCGCCTGTGTTTAAAAGCAGTTTACTTGGCGTGATACGCGAAAAGGCAGACTCCGATTCTGTGGAGGCCACGCCGTCTTCGTCTTCGTAGGGGCCATCGGGAGGCGATTGGGTCCCGACGAGGATTCTAGCCAGCCCTTGGATCGTAAGGCTCGCCACAATCCCCAAGACCGCAGCCTCAGCATGATCAAGTGCCATGGCCCATTGTTGAAGAATGCGGTAGGGCGGAGGACAGGTTGTTCGGATGCTGCTAAGAGTTCGTTTAATGAAAGATGGCGCTTAGCCTAAAAGATGACACAGCAGCCCGGTGCTGATAGATAATGGGTGCTTGCATTTTTTAGGCCAATAAGCGGCGTCAAATTTGCCAGGGGCCAAATTTTTGCAAAGCGTGGCGTTTCAATAGCTTACGTGCTACGGAGTACTTCGTCCAAAAGATAGTGCCGACCTGCAGCCAATGATCACGTTCAGTCACGTTCAAATATTGGACTTTTGACCCGCGAAAATGATGAGGGAGTGGAAGTTAAATTAGGTGCACGAACTACCTAAGGTACCAAACTAGCTGTAGAGCATAGGTTGTAGGACTAGAAGACATCCGGAACACGATATGCTACCCTCGAAATCGAGATGCCGACCGGACCTTGCGGTGGGGTTACGAGATGTCGTTGGCTTGTTGGCTCGTTGGCGTCCAAATTACCGCGCCCAAGCACCAGGGAGTTCAGCGTCAAGCCAGAGAGGAAGATTATGTTGGCAGAGCGAAGAATTGCCTTTCTAGACTAAGCCTATAGCTTAGAAAGCCCGTCTTCTAATCATCCTAGTATCGGGTCGAGCTTAGGTGGTGGAACACCCCGGACCCTGGCAAATCCCGCCTCACCCTCGCCGCCGACAGCGACATCCCACCCACCACCTTCTTTCAAGTATGATCCCGTCATAGTGAACCCAGAACGCTTAATGCTGTCACGGCTGATCGATTGTCGGCTGGAAGGCCGTGCCCGTTGCCTGGCATGTGGAATTTGAAGCACTTATTCGGTTTAGTGTCGAAGGCTTTATGTGCTACGCCGGCATGGATAACGAAGCCATCGCTCGGAGAGGCTTGCATCTCAATCCCGCCTTGTTCTCTTCCATTCGTTTCGAGAAGGTCATCAAACTCGGTCTCATTGAAATCAACATTAGCAGATATAAACCCACGATAGTGCAACAATGGATATTGTGACCTAGGAATGAGCGCAGCGGCTGGTAGCAAGTATTTCTAAACTTCGCCTTTTGGGGGGGGGGGGGGTTGGGAATAGCATAAGCACCGAGCTATCAAGGATGATTCATCAAAAGCGATCGGCCAATCCGGAGAAAGTGGATTGAGGAGCAAATGCATGTAGACGGCCATCTGCCTCAGTGCTTGGTGAAGGCGAAATTATCTGCACAGCGGGGTTGGACTGTATGGTATCATAGGTGGGCCAGCTAACGCAGGTATGTCTCACAGTCTCCAACATAGCCGACAGTAGCCGGGAGTGCGTGTTCCTAGAGAGTTTAGAGGCCGAGTACTATAGAGAATAATAGTGCGGGATGAGACCACGCTGTCCTCCCGACTCGCTCAGTGTCCTGCCGATTTTATCACTTGGAGTTGGGCGTCAGCTCGCCACTAGGCCACTTGGCAGCCAAGGGACGAAACACAAACTAAATTAGGCTTCCAAGAGGCACTGCAGATATGTGGTGTATATATGTAAAGAAATGCTTCATAATGTTTGGTGGACGAGACTTTAGTGCCTTTTAGGTGCACTATATATGTACAATGCAAAGCCCACGGTTTGTTGCTCACTCGTATACGTAGCAGAAAGGGCCATCGACCGAGCTAAGCAGGTCGCGGATCTTGTACACTTTGTCACCCACAACCCCAAGATCCACGAGATCATCCAAGCTCTGCTGCTTCCCGCCGAAGCCCATCATGCTCGTACCGCCCTCCATTTGCATCATGCGGTTCTTATAATCCTGGCTCTGCCAGATGACCCATGTTCGGTCTATCATTGCGTGGTGGATCCAAAATGATGGCTCATTCGGTGAGATATAGAAGTCACCGCCGGGGTCGCCGGAGACAGTGAAGTGGCCGACGCCGTGTATTCCCGAACCTCCTTGCATGTAGTTTTGGAAATCGAGGACCTTGGTGAAGGACGTGATGAAAGTCGCGATATCGCTCGTCTTCCCGTACTGCATACCAAGAGTGTTGGTAATATCGCGACGGAGACATCGAGGGTTGGCACCATAGCCGTTGCTCATCGAGTTTCGGGGTGGAGAGGGTGTGGCTACCGGGGACATTGGGCCAAGGTAGATAGTCATGCTGGTTGTGGTTAGCCTCTCATCCCCTTCCAAGTCCGGCAAATCTGCTCAAACCATCGAACGCAAACAGAACAGAGAATCCCGAAACTTACTTCTTGAAGGGGCCCGTAGCCACACATCCGCCTCCCGTCCTGCCGCCAGACCCCATGCCTCCAAAACCACCACCGAAGCCTCCGCCTGCATCGCCCATGCCAGGCATACCGCCACTCATGCCAGGCATACCACCGATCGTACCTCCCCAGCCACCAGCACCAGTGCCAGCCCCCGCGCCAGTGCCCGCGCCAGTCCCCCCTGCTCCACTAGTACCTCCTGGTCGGCCTGTGCCGCCGTTGCCGCCAGGTCTCGCTGTGCTAGTTGCACGGCTTGAACTAGTAGTCCTTGCTCTACCACTACTGGTAGAAGTTGAAGCAAGGGGCTGTAGATTCGCGTGTTGGACTGAGGGGACACCATTGCCACCAAGGCTTGTATCACTACCATCAAAGATGGGAGAAGAGAGTGGATCTTTAGCCCATCGTCCGTAGTCCCAATACTATACGCACAAATATTTAGAATCACTTGTAGAAGATAGAAAGAGGCGAGACATACCGGAAGAGCGCCTTTGTACCCGCACTCCTTTCTCAGCACGTTCTCCCATGACCAAATATAATACCGATGCCATGAGAGGAAGTTTCCCTGTTTGCTGTCAGAACTTGGTCCTGATGTCAGTTATATATCCTGTAGTCCAATACTTACGGTATTGTGTATCGTCAAAGTCTGGTTCATGTGGACGACAACGAAATCATCATAGCGAGATTTCGCACCCGGAAACTGTTTCGGATCAAGCTTAGAAGGGGCTTTGAGGAGACAGAGGACAGCATCGATATACGCTCGGCGCTCTGGCTTCGATATGTCGCCCCTAGTAATACATTTTAGTACACAAATGGGGAGAGATTGACAGGGGAGTGTGTACCATTCTTTCCTGATACTCAGCTTATCTTTGGTGCATGTCTTTGATCCGCTGGCTATATAATCGTTGATCTGAAGCCTACCCTTAGCTTCCAGGTCGTTAACGGCATCGCCAGCAACGAGAATGGCCAACGCCGTCGCCCAGACGAGTCCCAGAAGTTTCATCGTGGCGTTGAAATGCTTGATGGGGATCTGGATACCTAGGGCCTTGACAAGCCCGGTAAAAGTTGAAAGGCGGCCAAGCGATAAAATACTTCAACGCGATTCTTCTGCATGCTCGTGGCATACAGCACATTATTGGAAGACATATTGCCTCGCCTGGGTACTATGGACGTGGCAAGGCCAGGTGAGAGAATTTTCATCTATCGGCTGAAGGCGCAAATCTATTCTCACTGGTGAGGACGGCGCATTTCGACTTCATTGGTTGTTGCTGCCGGTCGGCACGATGGAATAGACAAATAGTGAACACGGCCTATACTATCAATGTATTTGACCAAGTACTTATTTATCAGGTGACGCCGGTCCCTCGGATCACGGAATCTGTTTCACTGCTTAACCGACGCACCCCGCAAAATCGCTGCCGTGTCGGCCCCGCAAAATGCAAAAATAGAATACAACCGGCAGCAGAAACCCTGCCGAGCCCCATGGGGTTGCTGGACCGATCCGTAGGTGTAATTAGGAGACAGTCGGCTTGGGTGCCGAGAAAATATTCCTATTAGTCAAAGGAAGAGGGTAAATAGAAGGCTCCTAGCGAGCTCGCCCAGGTTTTCGCTACTGCCGCTCGCTAAGAGAATACCTACCCGACAGCTCGTTCGAAGCGGCTTCCCCGTCTTGTTGCCCCACCCCCCCTTTTCTTTTCTCGGCTGACCCAAGACGGTCGCACTAGAGTAGGAAACGCGATGAGTTATGAGGACATGTAAGATATGTGCGAGTGGAAACCTTGTATCTCCATAGCCCTCGATCGGTGGTTGTTCGCCTATGACATCTAACGCGTCAGCAAGACGGCATCTCACCGTAAAACTCCCGAATTGCAGGAGCGAGACCATCGCGTGGTAGTCGAGTTAGCGGCGGCGAAGTATCCGCTTAAATCATCCGGGTTAACTGTCACAGTTACGTGGGCGACCTCTACAAGTGTCTGCGCAACGTCTTCGACAGGCATCTAGTCAAATTACGGAAAAGAGGGGCCTACGCTATTGGTAGGACTCCGAGATAGGTAGGCCGAGCTCCGAATGGCTCGATATCCACTCCTGCGTGCGAGCTCCGTTGATCATTTGCCTCTCGCGGCCCGGCAATCAGCCCAACACCCACGATCGCACAAGGTACTGTACTGTACTTCTGACCTTTCAGCCGCTTTTTCCAAGATGAAGCTGCTACAAACTTCGACCGCCCATAACCATCAACTTGCATTGCAAAATCATTTAGCGGCTGCTCCGGTGCCGGTTCATGGCCTTTCCACACCTGGTAGATATAATTAATATGGGCGTCCTCTTGACTCCCGCGGCACTGAAGCCCACCAGATGCTGCACCCCCTAGGTTTGCGATTCGAAAGAAAACACGGATAGGTTGAAGTTGACGGCCCATTAGTTGTAAATGATGCGGCACTGTCTCTTCCGATTCTTCAGTGAGGTGAGATGGTACATATCACAATCGCGTGCTTGATATCATGTGCTTGTCTCATTTTGCGGAACTAAATCCCCAAGCTAGGCGAGACCGTCATCATTTGCCCTGCAACCAGTGGGTACGGCGGCACAGACTTGCAAGTCGCACATACAACAAGTGGATCCCACTTAGCCTCTTCAAAAGTCTTCGTATATGGGATTGGTGCCATATCCTGGTCCGACAAATAGCTATCAGTCGAATGCATGGTCAACGTGAGCATGCCGTACACGACCTTGGATGAACTGCGCCGAAGGAGGCGGAGTCTTCGCCTTAAAGTGTGAAAATCACATGCCTCCCAATGCCCATATATTCCGTTGCGGCATCAAGACAAGCCTTCCACTCCTCAAGTGGGAAGCATTTTGTGTCCACAAAGTTCTTCCCACGAGGGAATAGACCTCTTTCCAGCATCTTCATGAATAGCACGATGTCCTCTCGTTCGTACATCAATTTTCCTTTCAGAGAAATATTCCTGCCTGTCACAACAACAGGAACCATGGGATTCTCGTTAAACCCCATCATACTGACGCGCCCACCTCGTCGGAGGGACCGCACAGCACTCCTCAGATGCGACGACTTTGATGCCCCTGGTGGAGTGAAATCCAACACAGCATCAATGGTACCTAAACTTTGCAGGGCTGCTGCGTCTGCCATCTCATCCCCAGTCATCTTCACTATGCTGATGTTTGCGTTTGGTGAGCCGGACAGAACATGGCTCTTGAGCCTGGAGAGCGATTCTTCGTTACGGCCCATAGCGATCACCCGTGCGCCCATGGCGATGGCGACTTGCACGCCTGCGCCGCCGTAGCCGCCGGTTGCAGGGCAAACGATGACGGTCTCGCCTGGCTTGAGGTCGATGTCCCGGAGACCACCGAACGGGACAAGCAGGTACCACAGGTACATAAGGTCATGAATGGAGTACCCGAGGCTGCCACACAATCTTATCTCGTCAAGAGCAAAGATATTCTCGAGGGGCGCCTTCGTGTACTCGGCGAAAGTACCGTCGCGCCACACTGAGTGACAGAGCTTCTTGCTGGCATCGGTCATGCCGTCGTGAATGGCCGTAAGGAATACCGAGTCTGGGTCGTCCCGCGCATGGATGACGCAGTCGACGAAGACGAGCTGCCCAACCTCCAAGACGGTCGCGTCGGGCCCTAGAGCAGCGATACGACCGATGGCACTGCAGCCACCAATCAACGGCTTCGGGAAGGAGTAGTGACGGTCACCGTTGTAGATTTCACGGTGATAAGACAACAACCCGGCCACGTGGACGCGGATGACGGCCACCCCAAGGTCTGGCTGTGGAGTAGGGATCCTTTTGACCTCAAAACCGCCTTCGACGGTTTCGAGCACAAGGGCGCGGTGGTGAGTCGGGAGGTCGGATGTCATGGTGACAAGGAGTATCACAAGATTACTGGAGAAGAGGTGGGGGAAAAGAGAATTAGATAGGCTGGGCTGATGATGTGTGACATGTGTCTGAGCCTGTATCCCAGCGCGTAGGCGTGAGACGAGAAGCCATCTTAAGTACGATGGCCAACTCTATATACGCCGGAGATGAGCGGACATCTAGTCGATATTGTGCTTGTAATTCTCGGTAGCTAGTATCTAAGGGGAAGCCGAACTTTCGAGCTTTGGCCGCTCTACGGTACCTTTTGAGTCGAGCTCGGGGATGTTCGGTGATCCTTCACACAGGCAGAGGCGCTGAGTGAAGCAGTCCCAATCGGGCTAGGTAGGACTGGGCCTGTGTCAGTTTGGGCGAATCGGACGAAACGGAGATGTTCGGAGAAATTTAATGTGGGCCGGGCGCCTTTGTTCCTGGTCATAGACGTCTGGTCGGTAATCGATACCCGGGAGCTTCTTTTCAATCTGTTTACTGTAAAGAATGTCCGAGTCCGCCGAAAAGATGTCACCTTGCTCTAACCCCCCGGATGCAAGCCAACGCGCCAGCCGGTCAACCGGCGGCAACTCGAACGCTGGAGCCGACAAGAGGAAAGATCGGAAAAGACGCGCTCGGCTGAGTTGTGGGGAGTGCAGGATGAAGAAGGCAACTGTCTACCAATTGGAGTGCCGTCTGATTGAATCGAGATGAACCAACTAACCGACCTAAATGTAGCTATCATGTGATCGATGCCTGCCTTGCCAAAGATGCATAAGGGCGGGGAGGCCAACGCTCTGTAGCTTTGAGACAGAAACGCATCAGCCACGACCCCTCATCAGCGAATCCGTCCAACAGCAAGCCCAGCTCCACAGTGAGCAGATCCAAGAACTCCGAGATGAAGTTGCTCAACTTCGAGAGGTGCTCGCCAAGGCTGGCTCAGGTGGCGATAACAACCGCAGTAGGGATACCGCGCCGATCCGGGATCCTGTCCCAGACCATGGAGTCCAGGAAGATCATGGCCGCGGAGATATCGCCAAGGCGGAGCTCTCTAATCCAACTGAGAGGTCTCCACGCGGGTACTATGGTCATCACTGTCTCTTCCGATTCTTCAGTGAGGTGAGACGCTCTTTATCACGTGCTTAATGTAATGTGCTGGTCTGATTTTTGCGGAACTAGATTCCACAACTCTTCCCGTCTATCAAAGAAATTTACGATGAATCAGTAAAACCCCTCGGGTTCCAGTTCAGGAAGAATAAGCTAGCAAGGAAAGACTGGAAATCCGCCGCCTCTGTTCCTGACTACGGGCACTTGGATGCTCTGCTCCCCTCCCGAGCTGAATGTGACGCCCTGGTCTCCTTCTATATTGACCATTTCGAACATGTTCATCGAATCCTCCATATACCGACCTTCAGAAGAGCATATTCCCTATTTTGGACGTCTGGACACACTCACCATCCCGCTACAACCGTTCTCATTCTAGCGATCATGTCTATATCTGGTGCATCTGCGGGTGCGAGCGATCCTACATACTTCTCACTTCGCAGTCAGAACAAGCCGACGCAGTGGATCTCCGCATGTGACGTCTGGCTAAGAACTAGCAGCTTGAAGTATCGTAATCTCGTGCATTATCAGGTTTCCTGTCTCGTTTACATCGCAAAGAGAATGCACATGATTGACAAGAAGAACTTTTGGAGCGAGACAGGCGCATTAGTCCAGAGCGCCATGATCGATGACCTACAGCGCGATCCATCTCCAGAACTCGACAGCCCGTATACCATCGAAATGAAGCGACGGATCTGGACCACCATTCGAGAGTTGGCACTTCAGAACTCGTTCGAGTACGGGCTCCCCAGCCTCCTACACAGTATTGACTCCGATGTTCTCCCTCCCGCAAATATAGATGACGAATCATTCGACCAAATCTCCGCAGAACTTCCCGCGGCAAAATCCTCGAATCACTACACTTCCACATCTTATCAATGCGCTAGCTCTAGTAGCTGGGCACTGCGTCTCGAGATATCTCGACGTCTGTTTAGCCGTGGGTTGACTAAGGCGACCGGTTATGAAGATGCCCTCCAGTATACTCATCGAATCACGCAAGCGATAGATCTTCTCCCTTCCTGGGATGCCGACGAGAACGGTATTGAGGCGCCCCCAAAAGCGCGGCAGTTGGCCCATGTATTCCTGCGCTTTCAGTTGATGGAATGCATCCTGGCTCTTCACCGGCCATATCTTAAGGGAAGCGGGGCTAGGTTTCGGCTTTCGGAAAACATCGTTTACCAAACCTCTCTCGACATACTTCACTTGAATCTAAAGTTAGGCGCGCTTGGGATTCAAAGTCCGGTCTTGATCCGTGAGGATCTCTTATTAGCTTCCCTAAATCTCGCCCACATTACTATGCTACATCCTAGAGGTGGGTGCTTCCTCACCTTTTCCTGCAGAGGCGCACGATACCTATGTAATGTAGAGCTGTGCCACTCTACTTTTCTCAATATTTGTTTCCGAGAGAGACTGACGCCTGGAGTAGAGTCGACTACCATAATAATGACAAACTCAGGAACCACCTTGGATCTTCTACATCAGTGTCTTCCTTTCATGGAGGATGTATATCTACGTCTCGTACACAGCAAACCTTGGTGTTTAATGACAATGTGTGCGATTGTTATGATACTCGAGATCTATCTCGGCAAGGAGACTCGTCCGGTAGCTAAGGCACTTTACTCGCAATTGCTCTTGGGTGTGTGCCGCAAGCAAGTAGAGAGACAGAATATTTCGGCTCTTGATTCACAGAACCCGACTTCCCAAGACCCTGGAGTTCAAGTTCAAGTAAGTATTTAACTGCCTTCCAAAACTATTCCCTAAGCTTACGTATTGAATTAGACACTAGCTAGTGGCCTACCAACCTCTACAGGTGACATTGACACGCTCCTCCCGGACTCATGGGGGCCGTATCTCAATGACTTTGACGTGAGCCGCCCGCGTTCTCATCTAAATATAATATTTACTGATGCTATTGCTAGTTTTGTATCAATCCATTTGAGCTTGACGTATAGCCCTTTAGTAAAAGAGCCAGTAATAAAAGCCGGATGCAAGGGTTTGTGAGAGATTAAATACACACACTATTGTTGCGCTTTAACTAGATTCCTCAAGTGCCCAATTGTTTCGTATATAAATTATGGCCTCAGAGTAAACATCTGCCGTCAAAGGATAACTGCAGTTCGGTTTGCATTGATTTCGCTCGCCTCCTCGTTGATCGCGTCCCAGAAGTCGCAGCCTGCATATTCAACGACGCCAATGGTAGCAGCGTCGCCGTATATTATACCTTGCGAGGCCTCGTCCGTGTATGCGGGCCAGCCCGCCCCTGGTGTACCGTTCTCGGCCATGCTCGCCCAGGCGGCCATTATGGCGCCGCTCATGGCCATTTCTGATGCGGTAAAATTGCACGTCCCAGCAGGAAACGGCAAATCCACCACGTTGCCAAAGACGAATGGCAGCTCGACAATGTGGGACGGGCCTAGAAGGTCTAGTACATCTGCTGGGACCTCCCAATGGTACGAACAACTGGGCGTGTGGTCGAAGCGATAAGTCCAAACAGGTATCCCGTTGCGCAGGCCTGTCCGTAGAGCGCGGCGCGCGGGGCAGCGGAATGCGGACATCGTGTTCACTTCGTTGATAGCATCGAAAACGGATGGGGCGTTCTGGACAGGGTAAGTTTCGTTGACAACACCTGCTAGAGACCCGAATGCCGATTGCAGGAAAGTATCGTAGTGGGCAGGAGTAAGATCTTCTACTGCGATTCCCTCAAGCCGATATACTCCCCAGTCAATGATAGAACCCTCGTTAGTGTTGGAACCGACGATCGACGGGACTTTTAATCCAGCATCTAGGGGTTGTTCCGGCACTGTGGTACCGTCAATGACGGGGCTGAATGGGGAGCCGCGGCCTAGCGTGGCGAGGGGGTTACTCGTGGGTGGTGCCCCATTGGACGGAAGACCGTTGACAGCAGCAATTAACTCCTCTAGAGTCTTTGAGCGTAAACAGCAGGTCTGAGGTTGTCAGCTGTGTCCTGATAGCAGGGAAAGCGTGATTCGGCTTACAACAGAGCTACTGCAGTTAAGATAGGAAATGTAGAATTCGTTAAAGGCATCCGCTTGCGCCAGGGTTGGCAACCACACTCCACCACCGGACTCCATGACTGCTGCCTTCATGAGCGACGGAGCTTGGGGCATAGTCGCGAGGGACCACACGTCCCACGCCCCAGCAGATTCTCCGAAAGCCATCACCTTGTCTTTGTCGCCACCGAACGCCTCGATGTTCTCTTGGACCCATTGAAGAGCCAGCAGCTGGTCTTGGAGGCCATAGTTGCCCGTCAGGCCAGCTCTCTGCAAGGACAGCCAGCCAAGAGGGCCCAGACGGTAGTTAACATTGACCTGGATACTATTGGTGGCTGCGGCCGATGAGCAGCCGTCGTAGGCTGGGTTCGAAACCCCACCTGTCGCATCACCGCCGCCAAAGAACCAAACCCTGACAGGAAGTTGTGAGGCGTTTGCAGGCGCCCAGACCTCAACGAAGAGACAGTCTTCCGACTGGGTCCCATTCTCAGCGAACATGGGAGCAAATTGATGGCAGGCGGGGGCCGGGATGGTCGCATTTCGCACGCCGTAAGACTGCCCGAGGGTTTGCGGCGGGGCGAAGCGAAGGTTTCCCACCGGGGGTTTCGCGTAGGGGATAGATAAAAAGTAATTCACCCGGCTAGACGCACAACTGCCTCCTTCCAAGGTACCATTTGCAAGCTTGATAGTGGGCGTAGCCTTGAAAGCGGATACACTTACAAAGAGTGCAAAGGTGTATAGCATTGCGTATTTCATATCTAGCTTGGAGGTACGCCGTTACCAATGGGCGAGATTGTAGGTGGACTTGATATGACTTTAGCGTAAGTTTGCAGGTTCACGTCTCACTCGATTGGCAGCATACCTTGGGTGATTTATAGGAATTTCATTTCTACGGCTGAGTCTTTCACGATGCTACGCCCTGCTTGTCGGGTACACAAGATAATTGACTGTGCAGGGATTGTCATCATCGCCCGGCCAGAAACCGACCTGCAGTTGTCAACATAAGCGTCTTTACCCACTTTCCAAGGGGAGGCGGCGTGACTTTTGGTCCGAGGATCCTCTCGGCCGTAGGTCTTTTCCCTGATTCGTTGTCAGCGTTGGGCACATAAACACACTACAGTAAGACTTTAGTAGCTAATAACCAAGGAATGCAGCCCTGTACTATACAAATTACTAAGCTGGACCCTCCCTAAACCGAGCACCGACACCGATGTCAGGACAAATGTTGATTCGTCCGCCTCTTCGCAACAGTCCGACGTGTAATATGATCCGTAGTCGACATGGGGCGGAAGACTCAGTGTTTTTTTACAGCCCGACTCCTTTCCGATGCTACCCAGGACCAAGACAGCCGTAATGCGGGAGAGGTGGACATACAGGGGCCACCACGGACAGGGACCCGTATTATTCGACCAGCCATTCAGGAATTGATGATTCTCAGCTACACGGTCCATAAGAACACAAACCAAGCGAATGATACTCTTGTAGTCTCATCACTCAATCTTGCGTGTCCCACTTGGACATAAATTACAATCATGGCGAGACAGCCTTGAATCTTCCTTGATCTACCTAGTCACATATTACAGCATAAGTCGATAGCCATCTAACTCGGCAAGTCTTCATTCTGTCCCCACTCAAGATCCATCCACGGTACCATGTCTGGCACAGGCAAGTTGTTGACGGCCGAAACAGTCCTCTCGTATTGTCTACGGCCGAGGTGAGGATATTGGGTGCTAAGCCCGCTTGATGTGAACTGCCTCGGTAAAAGGCTCACGCTTAGATCGGAAGGGCGGAGGACCGGATGCGTTGGTTCTGAGGCTTCATACCATAGGAACGGCGATGTCTTGTTGTCGAAGCTGGAGAGGCCAGTACATTTCGAGGAGAGTATCTCAGAGTTTATACTGTACGGCACTGGCGAGTGCTGAAACCCTATCCTGCTCGCGGCGGCGGCCGAGGGCTGAACGGTGGGGTGTACACCAGGCTGGTATATATTGGGCAACCGGTATCTGGAACTGGAACATCGAGCCATTTGCACTTGATTCACGAGGCTTTGGATTGTAGAAAAGAAAGGCCCGTCCCTGGAGGAACAAGGGACGGCGCTCACAGACTTCTGTACGAGCTCCCAAGCACGATCGTACGCTTCGCTCCATATTAGATTGTCATTTCCGCCGAGGACCTTGAGAAGTCGAAGGAGAATAGCTGCCATAGAATGCCATGGAATAACAGCACGAGGCAACCAACTCCATCTTGACCACGTTGGATTATCGAGGGAGTCAGTTTGCGTACCATATTCGTGTTTGAGAACATCCATCGCGGAGTTGAAAAGAAGATCGTCTGACTGCGTCGAGGTGTTTGCTATTTTATCGAAGAGGGTGTCATAGTGGAGTCGGACTATGGCTTTGGCGAACATGATCTCGCCCATCCTCTTGCCGAACTGGTGAACTAGGCGCGATGACTGGAAAGGTACAAAGTATTTCTCCCGAAAGAGGTCCTCTGCCTTTCGAAATGCTTTAATTTGAGAAGGCAATTTGACCTTGGGGTCTTCAGAGGCCTGCTTCTCCAGCGCCTGTTCTAGTCGACAATTTAATCGCCAAGAGTCACAGAAGAACAAGAACACCGAAATGTCGCTTGGAATATCCCGGTCTTTCGGAGATTCCGACATCTCGGGATATATTTCGTCATCGTCCACGTTCGCTGGGACTCTCGTGTCAAACATGGCTTCAGAGAGTGACATATCGGTGAACTGTGTGTCTCCGCACTGCCAATCAATGATGCATATTGTCCACCATAATCTTCGTCGCATTTCAGCCTCGAAAGATGATATGCCGGGGAAGTTCGAGGGATCTCGATGCAAGCCTATGGAGACGGCTAGCCGAGTAAGCATCCCCATAAAGGTCCACATCGACCGGTGGGTGGCTGCATGTGAAGATCGGACAGCTAGCACATAGATCGCGGCTGCTTGAACCGCCGCCATGTCGCTTGTGTCGGGGAAGTTTGCTTTCTTGAGGGCTTGTTCGGCGCCGTTCCGAAACCGATTGAACACTTTTATCTTGTTGAGCTGGAAAACCGGCTGGACCTGAACACGTGTTGGTCAGTCTCACAAATGGGTACATTAGCGAGACATCGCCTACCTCCTCCTCTGTCATGGTTGCGACGGCGGCCGAGCAGATGGCAAACATTAAGGCCTCAACCCCCGGTTTCGCTGATGTCCCACCATCGTTTTGGAAACTGCACACCAAATTGGAAGTAGTAGGTATGTGCAAGAGTTTTATCAAAGGATCGATGCGATCTGCGTAGGTTTTCCAAAGGCGGGACAACTCGGGTAGAAATGGAAAGCGCTGCGAGGTATCTGGTTCAGGGGTGAGAACTGTAGAGGCGAATGGCCAAAAAGTGGTGTCATCGCAAGGGGAATGCAACGACGAAGCCGGTTTCGTTTGTATTCTGTTAAAACTGTCGCCTAAGCTGTCTTGGATTGTTTCAACCTGCAAGGACTTATGTTAGGAGAGTTGACGTATAATATAGCAAGTGCTTGGGAGTTTGGTGAGATCGTTGGAACTGTTAAGGGGCAATCACCTAGATAGCAGATGGAACAGGCTAGATTCCAGGTCTATCCTCGCGGCCTGCAGAGGGAAAATGCATTACTCACACGACAAAGAGTAGTCCAAATTGGCTCACCAATATAAAGACTTCTGGTTTCGCTAACAAACAACTTTCCCACTCCTTTCCTTGTCAGAGTGATGGTGATCTTGTCGTCGAGATCGCCGGTAAGAAAGTCCAATGGAAGAATATCCTCTCCTGCATGCTTGTTATGGTTCTTTTGGCGCTGTAACTGGAGCGCGTGCTGTTTCGCGACATCACCAACTTGGGCTTCCAGAGAAGCCACTCGTGCCCTCAAAGCATCCTGAATCTGTCGATTGCGGAGCGGGAGGTTTGGGTCATGCTTCCGCCGCGGAAGGCGTCCCGAGACGGGGAAGATGCATTCTCCCTCATCCTTGGCAGCGCAGTTAGAACAAGGGGCAGCTCGATCGCATCGTAACTTGCGTCGTCTACAGTTAGTGCACGACCAAGGACGTAGGGTGGCATCGCCAGCCGTGGTGGCGGCCGGCGCTGGCGGAAGGTGCGTGGCCATGGCGACGCAGCCGCCGACAGCTGGATCTGGCTGGCTTCGGAGAACCAAAAGAGGCACACAAAAGCGAGGTGCGAACTGGTCACTTCGGGGTCTCGGGGCACCTTTGATGGTGCGTTTGCTGTGAATGCGCGCCTCGGTAATTAGCCGAGCGTTGATGGATGCAGCGGCCGCCGAGCCTGGTCGCCGGCATGGAGACGCATCCGCCGGGGCCGAATGGTTTTAGTGGGTACTGTGGTTCTCGGTCGGCGTTCGGTTTTGCATCAACGAATAGAATTTCTTGACCGTGAGGCTAATGACCGGCGTAACTAAGCTCCGCTGGTGGATCTCTCACCCCTTTCCTCATCCTCCCCAACAAACAGCTCGAGCTAAGCGGCCCGTGAGCCTCAGGGCATGGCCCCCATATTACGACAAACCTTCTACTCGCCGACCAGATCTGAAACCAACCCCCCGGTATCTGCATAGTCACCCGCGCACCAGCATTGGCTTCATCGCACTTTTGGCTTGGTGTGGGCCCCGGATCACATGGACCCCCAAAGAGCCCCGGTTGTATAGTCGTACGCTCAGGGTAACCGGAGCTTTCTCCATCTAATACCAGTAGCGGTTATGACCGGACAGATTGCCGAAGCAACGTAACAACAGCCACACCGATCCCAGCAACTGACAAAGTACATCTCACACTGGACTCGCATGCGAGGTCCGCACGACTGGTTCGGTGGTGTTCGCAAGCTGGCTTCCAATTCTGGTTCATACAAGTGACTGAACTGGGTTCGAGACCCTCTCCGACTAGCTAAGTCTCGCTTTTCATCAACTACCTAGGTAGGCCTCCGGACGGGCGTAGACTGGACCCTTCACTGTTTCTCTCAACTGCCCCATAGGCCCTTTTACTCTAGATCTCATATAGACCGACAGAATTACCTCCATTGTCTCCCTTGAAAAAAGACCGAAGCCTGATAGGTCTATATTTTAGAGATTTTAATGCGATATTTAACCTGATGGACCGCACCCAGGTTCTAGCAGAACTTGATGCTCTCCATAAACATGGTTCAGGCAGCGGGATAGGAGAGGGTGGGCTAGCAACCTTTGCGGATACATCTCGTCTTGAGCTCGAGGATATCGGGTATCCAAGAGGCGGCACAGCTGAAATTCTTGTGCGGATAAAATGGCCTCTATCAAACGATGCTTTTGCACGTGATTGGTTGGAATAACATTGAACGGGTCCAGATTGCCTTCCTTCTTTCCTTATACTTGAGCTCACATAACAAGATTTCGTCACCCTGGGCTGTATTTAGACTTACGTTTTAATCGCATTTTCAGTCGGGATTAATCAGAAGAAACAATTCATCTATGAAAGTATTCAGTGATCCTAGGTAGTTTGAGGAGGCTCGGAAGTGTTGCACGTGGTGGTGCATCTACACATTTAAGAAGCTACACCCCGCGCACTCTCGTTGGATTAGCCAAGGCCCTAAGTCTTGTATTACATAGTTGTGTTCGGGTCCATGAAAGAAGGAAAGGGCCATTGCGGAGGGGGCGATTGCAGAGAAGGGGTGGATAACAGACAAGTCTTGTTTAAGTCTGGTGGAGCGAGCTGGACTGTTAGAAAGCCAGATATCGGTATATTGTTCTCCTATTCGAGGAGTCGCTCCGCCTATTGCCTATGGGAAGATTACTAATGTACCCCTGGGCCAAAGCCAACAACGCCCACCGGCACTCAAGCCTCGGCATTCGCTATATTTCTTGCAGCGTCCTTCAACAATGCGTCGGTTAATCCTCCCAAGGCGTCAGAGCGTCGTATCCAATTTGGCCTTTATAGCTTGATTTGCTTACATGGAACTCAATGGTTATTAATAACTCCGCGCATACCATAGCCCTCGAAGTTCTTGTAAAGACAAGTCGTGGGCTTAGTTTTTAGAGCCTAGAAGCACTGCTGCAGCGAGTGCGGCCAGGCACACCATTCGTTTTCCCAATGAATGCGCCTAATAATCACTACCTTTTCGCTGATGATGGGCTGCTTCCATTCCACGGACGTGGAGGGGCCATCTCGCTTGAAGACGAGGCCACCGGCCCTTATTTGAGGCTACCTTTCTTGTCCTGAATTCCGCAATGCTGACTAGCAATGGCACCCGCAAATTCTCCAAAGAGCTCAGCGTCTCATCGCTGTACCGCAGCTACTTCTCTCACGGCACGGCACCCTTCACGACGAGACAGCCGTCACGTACAAGATTATCTCCAGAGTTCCCGTGGATGATACTTTCCTCTTCGTAGGTAAGGCCTGCAAGGATCTGAAGGCTTTAGGGTGAGAAAGAGAGCATCCTTGATGCATAGATCGGAGGCTGATACGATCTCTACGGTCTCTGTCCTGTTCCGGCGTCGGCAATCATGATCGTTGCGGCCTGCGAGACCTTCGCAAAATGAGGAACGAAGAAGGAATGAGATTTTTTTTCGCACAAACGGCAAATGATGACAGTTTCATCCTTACGATCAAAGGTTCTCTTGTATAGTAGCTGGTCATTAATTACAATACGGCTTCGTGTATAAATATACAAAGTCTTCGCAACCATGTAACTCTTCGTTCGGTGCAAGACCATCACTTGCTGCGGAATGGGAACCATGGGGCAGCGGCGGGGCAGTATTATTCCTGGAACCCATGCCTTATAGACCCAGATACCCACCCACAAGCTTCACGTCGGCGCGCCGTCGCTTCCCGAACACCGGAATCTGCCTCGGCGAGAGACAAGTTTATGTATTAACACCAAGGTACTTGCGTTCCCAGTCCAAGTATGCCAATCGACACATTCGATAATTAAATTTGTAGCTATGCAACACCGCGTCTTCGAGAGCAGCTTGCTCTCGGCAGCGCTCAGCCCTTGAGGCTGTTTGGAGGAATATATACGTGCTTGGAGTCATGAGTCGTGTAAGATTGTGTACAAGAAGGCACTGCATTCACAGTAATTGCTTTTCTCTCCATTTGTTTTCGCATATTGCGAGGCCACCCCGATAACGTGGAACTCGGGCGTGGGTGCAGTCCTGCCAGTACGACCTCACAGCATTACATTGCTGCTTCGTGCTCGCATTTATTCCGGCCAGGTAAACTGGCAATCCTAAATGGATATAATAAGGTGAACGTGGCTCGGTGGAGACGATAATGTTGCAAACCCTGTCCACTGCAGCTGCCAGAGCAGCTTGTACGGTAGCCTGTATTGCATCATCGGCCACTTGGCTGAGCACGGCTATTGTGGCGGCACACCGATATGCATTGGCCGCCTGGCTTTGGTTGGAAAGATCGGCTGCTTGTACGAGGGTCTGCTGTATGGCTCCGATGGCCGCGCTCAAAGGATCCACCGCGGCTTGGCCCTTGGCGACTTGAAGCAGGAGATCAAATGCGCCTGCCGGGCATCCTATAACATCGAAGAAGCTCTGGTCCATGGTCTGGCGATGCCAGTCGTCGAATATTAGACCGCCGGGACCTTTGACGAGGGCTCCGAGGAGGTCCCACCACAGAAGCCATGATACTATCTCTGCACCTCCAGGTACGATTTGGGTGAGCTGTTCCAACTGCGGTGGGCTGCGACAGTGATAATCTAGTAGACACCTGGCCCCTCTGAGATGGAAGCGCCAATCGCCGGACCAGTCATCGCAGAGCCCAAAGACGGTAAACGCCGCGATACCGAGGATTGCGAAAGGATTTGCCGTCTCAAGAGCTTCGTTGAGATCTCTAAGGGCTGCTAAGCGGCAGCGCACCGCATCCGGAGATTCTGTTTCTCCATCGCCAAGGGCAGAGATAGGATGGCTCTCGACTCGCGCTTTCATGTAGTCGCACAAGCCCTCCACAAGCCGGCCGATGGCTTCGGAGTTGTAAGGATGGTCTAGGTGGCGCTTCCCATCGGGAGATTTTATTCGGGAGCAGAATAATGCCAGATACTTGAAAGAGCTGTGCTGATCGGCTTCCCCCCAGATTTTGGTGAGTGTAGCCGTTTGGTCGCTCTCCCCTAGGTCCCCCTTTTTCGCTGTACCCTCAGATTCCGGTGATAAAAGTGCCGGAGACTCTGAAGATGCCACTGAAACGGGGGTCGCGTGGCTCGACCCTTGGGAGGACCTCCGTGGTCTCTCTCCAACCCATATAACCCTCTGTGGGTAGTCGCCGCATGGCAGTCCGGCCTCGGCGCATGGCAGGCAGCGTGGACGGTTCAGGTCGCATTTGACGGCCCTGCTCTTGCAGCTGCGACAATCCCGGTCCCGCCGCATGCCCCGTTGTTTCCCGCGCACTCGGAACACCCCGTCCAACTCCATCGTATGCTGCTGGTGCCAGGCGAGAATATCTTCCGTTTGGTTAGAATGGATACTGGTTTGGGAAGGGAACCATCGAGGGAGGGGAGGAGTCACGCGAACCGTGATCGCACCCGATAGCGTGGTTCCCCGCTGCTGCAACCCATCCCGGTCTTATCTCTCTGCCGGATCTGACTCGTTCAGCTGGTGGGGTCGCTCGGCAGGCTAGTAGCTGCCAAGACGTGGGGCTGCGAGAGACCCGAAGTTCCGGCATTGATACCTTGGATAGTTACCGCTGTGGAGAATGCCTATAAGGGTTATAAGAGCGCTTCTTACAAGATGAATCTGTCCTAGTTAAAGAGGTGTATAACACCGGCCGCATGAAAGGATTCGGCTGGGAAAGGGGCGAGAAACCTCTGCGAAGCAGGGCCGTGACACACCCGAGTGCCTTCCTACCCCAAGACTTCCTAGGCAGCCCTAGGACTTTCTTCCATTTCGCCCGCTAAGAGTTGGTTCCTCTCAGCCAGCAAATACCTACAGCATTGTCTCTAAGTCCTATCGTTCTATCCGTGCTGCCTCTAGGAAATCGATAGTAACTCGGTACGACAGGCACAACGCTGTGCAGCAGCCCTCCATGGCATTTTAATAGCGACTCGCATACCATGATAAGCTGTTTATTTTCTTGCGGCTTGATGTATAGCTATTTATAGGCCAATGATATCGGATAACCATCTCATGAAACGAACGAAAATAAACACCTGTTGATCGTGATATAAATTTAGATACAGACATGGCGCCAAGCCTTAATGCCAGGGCCTATTGGCTCTTATGATGTCTGTTTGTTGTTGACTTACTTTTGCCACACATACCAATGTCAACATCATGGATGCCCCTAAAATCAACCCGAAAATGAATCAGATATACTCCAGCCTATGTAGCTTCCTCGCTGGCGATTTCTCACCGGTGAAACTCGTCTAGTTATATCCGTTCCTTGTTCTTAAAGTGCGAGCTAGTATCTCTTCGGGAGTTCTTTGCGAGGCGACTTCACTGCCGAGTTACCGCGATATCAACACACTGAGTTTAAAGCTGTGGGCAATCAGAGTTGAAGAAATCCTGTGGACAAGATTTACACGGCAAACGCCGTTGATAAGCTTAGGAGAGAATACAGTCAAGACAACATGGCATGGAAAATTTTAAATTTGGAGCCGATAACTCAGATGCACATTGTAGTTAATGGGTCTGGAGAGTCGTGTAATACATTATGCCCAAGATCTTGACTGAGCAGGAGTGCTTAGATATATATCAAACATCCTTAGTCTGGTCCTTCTCTTCAGCACTCACAACTCTCATATCACGACCATCGATCACATTTTTGGCGACTTGTTTGTGGACTAGACGGGACAGTCCAGCGCACCAAATGATCAAAGCAATAGAGCACGCGATCATAGCCCACATTCCGCGCTGTCGAGGCGTTAGTAAATGATACCTTGCATGCAGTTTGTGACAGCTAACTCACATTGAACCATGGGGCCATGGAGGCGCCGTAGAAAATGATACTCCACCAAGCGTTGACCGCATTACTGCCCAGGTTCATGCCGGCCAGTACCACGGCACGGAAGACCCCGTCCTCATAGCGCATAGCATCGTTGCACCAAGCAAAGAAGGTAGCCTGGCAGGCATAGACTGACCCAGCCCAGTAGTAGGCAGCAAAGGTGACGGTAGTTGAGGCAGGATTTGTCGGGTCCTGAGCTGCGGCAAGAACCATGGCCGAAGTGGCAATTCCAGTGATGCCGATGAAGTATCCCACAAGGTAGCGCTTCCCGCCGAGGAAATCAGTAAGGGTGGCCCAGAATAGAGTCGAGATGATTCCAACCGCTGGAACACCCGTGGGATAATTGTTCAGCTGTGAAACGGCGTACTTGTTCGTTGGGTGGTTCTGCATGAACAGGGCAAGAAGGGAGTTCGTGCTGAATGACTCAGTCTCGCCAGCGATAATCCATAGCACCACAAATCCCCACCAATACCAAGAGGTCAAGACTTTCTTGATGAACTCCAGTGTCAGGGGAGATCGTTCTTCCTCTCGCAATGGTACCCTGGATACGGCCAGCGCTCGTTCTTCCGCCGTCAGGTAGAATGCCGTGGTGTCGTGCGGGGTGTCAGGGAAGAAGAAGAAGCCGTATAGAGCAACCGGAATTGTGAGCAAGCCGTCCACGATGAATAGCCATCTCCATCCGCTGAGGCCATGCCGGCCGTTCATGCTTGCATAGATACCTGTCTGGATAAAGCCTCCGATGAAGGTTCCTGCTAAGCCGGACGCCGTGAAGATGCCACTGCGCTTACCCAGTTCACGCTCTGTATACCACGCGCCCAAGATGTAGTGTGTCCCAACGAAAGTCGATGCCTCGCAAAGGCCCTGGAAGAATCGAATCGCCATGATGGACTGTGGGCTGTGGACCGAGGCAGTAACCATTGTCAGACCTCCCCAGAGGAGCATCATTGAAGGGAACCAGAATCGAGGCTTGACGTAGTGAAGCGAAAGGTTGGATGGAATTTGGCCCAGGACGTAGCTAACTGTCTAATCAGCAGGCGTGATAGCCGGGGGCCACGCTCAAACAGGGCACACTAACCCAACGGTGAAGCAAGTGTTGATCACATTGAGCTGGTTACCGACGAAGCCAAGCTCGTCCCTCATTCCGGATACATAGGCATTGGTGAGGTTGCTGCGGTCGAGCTGACGATCGGTTAGTGGAAGCGGCACACGGAAGGGCTGGAGACTAAAGTCTACTAACGTAGTTGACGAAGTAGCTCAGACAGCAAAATGTCAGGATGAAGAAGTCGATCTTCTGGATCAAGACGCGCTCGCCGGGTTTATATTGGACATTGAAATATTCGCGGATCCTCGATCCTGCCATGGTATCGAAGGTGTACGTGGCCTGGATATACTGCGAGGGGGTATGACAAAGGTGTACCGCTGTGTGAGTGGTTGTAGTTAAGTAAGGGAATTGTCGCGAGCGCGGCCACCTCCTGATATAAGCTTTTCAGTCGCCGGTGTATAGCCCCTGCTCTTATCAAAAAGGCAAAGAGCTTGCTAGTGTATCGCGTGGATATCGGGCCGGCAGCGCGCACGAAGGCGCATTTGTCGGGGCAGAGGTAGGGAACAGAAGGGATAGCATCTAGCAGCTTAGCTCTCTACTATCTACCTTATCCTGACAGGCTCGGGCGAGCTTGGGCCACGCTACCTGAAATTAGCGTCCCCCTGCCGGGGCATACGGGCTAGCTACACTGTTATCGTTACCCCATCTTCCAAGTTGAGTCAGTCACCGGCCTTGGACCCGACAACACCTTGCCGATTTGATGCAGAAACGGACGACAAGACCAAGTGTCCGAGAACCCCGTTACCTAGGCCGCCAGTAATGCTAGGCATTGGTTATCTGTGGGGATACCCTGGACCCCAAGACTAGCCTGGGGTAGCTCTTAGCGCACAATGCCATGGTCCCACCAAACACCCCTCTCCCCAAGCAAAGATTCCCTTCCTGATTAGGAAAGCGACCTACGCAGTGACACGCAATACGGGATGGCGCCGCCTTACTCTGTAGAGTGTACCAAAGGACATGTCTTCAACACCTTTCATCAAGTAACTTGCCATATTCGGAAACCTACCTTCGACGACAGCTGTCATACCAAGTCAATTCAGAGCACCGAGTCGCTTATCTACAAGATTATAAATCAGATCATAGCTCCACGAGGCCGGGTGTAGACCCAGCTGTTCGAGAACCACATTGCAGAGAACAAATTTTAAGCTCTGGAACAAACAGATACCCGCTGGAAGAGCCTGTCTTGAAGCTAACTTGTCCTCATATGCATGCAAGCTCACGCGACTCTCCAGCAGTCAAATACTCGTTTATTTACCCTAGCCTTCTGGCCATGTGTACAGGGGAGTGGACGCGACCCTCATCCCCGTGTCAAGACACTAGCACCATAGGCCCCGCTCTCGGATGTCCGTATCAAGCCTAGCCTTCATACTCCCATGCGCTCGGGATAACGGCCGCGTTGGGGCTAGAGGCAGCGTTGCTCTAACCAAATGAGGAAAGCAACCTACTTCCGGTGATAAGCTGTGCGTGATGATTGCGATAATGGCTTGCGCAAGGGTGAGAGACGCACTAAGCTATTTCAATTTGTAAGAGCGTCGATTAGCCGGCTTCGGCTTCATCTAGGGATAAGGTAGTCGGGAAATATATAAACGCAGGATCTAGAAGTTACACCTTTTACATTACTCATCTCTTGGCTACAAAACCCAACAAATCACATCCAAATGGCTATAACTAAGGCTGAACCCCCGACTTCGTGGGAGGCAGTCGCCCAACAGAAGCGGGCATCTCTAGAAGCTTCAATCCCGAAACATTGGATCGTTCCCGCCGACCTCTTGCCCCCAGAGTCACAAGAAGATGTGACAGCTTGGCCAGAGACATCTGGATGGTTCACCCCTGAGGAACTGTCTATCACTAGCCTCACAGTCGTGGAACTAGTCCCAAAACTCGCTTCCGGGCAGCTTAAGTCCGAAGATGTGGTCAAGGCATTCTGCAAGCGAGCTGTTGCCGCACATCAGCTGGTGAGTCTTGAAAACTTCCAAGTTGTAGGCACACGCAGTCTTCTCATATTAGTATCTAGACGAACTGTTTGTCCGAGACCTGCTTCGAGCGCGCGATTACCACGGCGCGAGCTAGGGACGAACACTTCGCACGAACTGGGGCGCCTGTTGGACCGTTACACGGCCTCCCAATCTCGCTCAAGGACAACTTCAATCTTAAGGGCCTAGATGCTACAGTAGGATTCGCTTCGCATGTAGGAGATCCTGCCCAGTCTGACTCGGCGCTCGCCGAGCTTCTAGAGAATGCTGGAGCCGTCTTCTACGTCAAAACAAACGTACCTACCGCGATGATGATTGCGGAGTCCGTAAACAATGTGTTTGGCAGAACATTGAACCCAAGGAACAGAAAAACCACGAGCGGCGGGAGTTCTGGCGGAGAGTCTGCCTTGATTGTGATGAAGGGAAGCCCGATCGGGGTTGGCTCAGACATCGGTACTGCACGCTCGCTCCAACTGGCTTCATCGTTTGCTAACATTGGTAGGTGGATCTCTGCGTATCCCTGCCGCTTGCACCGGAATCTTCACTCTGCGGCCATCTGCCGGTCGATTTCCAGTCCGCAATACTCGCTCTGGCATGACCGGGCAGGAGGCAGTCATGTCGGTAAATGGACCGCTGGCGCGCACTCTAGCCGACGTGGAGCTATACTCCAAGAGCGTTGTAGATGGTCAGCCATGGCTTCGTGACCCTAAATGCCTCCCAATCCCGTGGCGCTCTGTTGAACTCCCTCCGAAGCTGAAGATCGCCGTCATGCGCCACGATGGTATGGTTAACCCAACACCTCCGGTCGCGCGAGCTCTTCGGGAGGTTGCAGCAAAGCTGGAATCCGCGGGCTGTGAACTTGTCGAGTGGGACCCCGTGGACCAGAAACAAGGGCTTAGCCTTTTGGAGCGTATGTTCGTGGCGGACGGCGGAATCACAATCAAGAACGAGTTAAAGCGCACGGGAGAACCCTGGAGACCCGAGATGAAGGCATATGAGGTCGCCGAAGAAATGGGGGCAGCGACAATGTGGAAACTGCAAGCAGAGAGGACAGACTTCCAGAATCGTCACCTTGATCGCTGGAACAAGGCCGGCATTGATGCGATTCTCTGCCCTACGATCCCATTCCCTACGGTCGAAAATGGAAAATTCAAGCATGGTAAGTGGTTTCATCGAAAGAGACCTAAAGCGAAACACAAGATGCTGATCTATCTTTAGTTGGTTACACTGGTGTATACAATGTCCTGGACTATTCCAGTGTTTCCTTCGCTACTGGCTTGTCCGTCGATAAAGATGTGGACAAGCTAGGTCCCGCGTATGAGCCGCTGGGGTCGCAGTGTAAAGCTATCAACGAAGAATGTAGGTTTCAGTGCCCCTCTGGCACTCACAGGCGCCACGTGGCTAACAAGTACGAAAAGTTGATCCCGATTTGATGCATGGCCTCCCGATTAGTCTCCAGCTAGTCACGAGAAGGTTAGAGGAGGAGAAGGCAATTGCTATCACCCACTTTGTGCTCAAAGCCTTGTCTTAGGACTCGGGTAGATAGATGTCAGGCACTATTTTCTCGTCCTGCTCTTATGGGATGAAGCTCCCATATTATGAGATATGGACTAAGAGCAATAGCGAGAATATGTACATAAGATTCTCTCTGGTACTTTATCCCCATGCGCAGCCAAAGGGGCTTTATTAAACACACATAGACAGAGATTCGAAGATCCCGCATAGTAACAAAGTACAGGTCTTCGTCTCACGCTCTCAGATTAGCCGGAAGCTTTGTCATTGGCTCCTGTTGGGTGCAGCACGAAAGGTGATCCAAATCCTAATTGAATGGATATCGTATCGCCTGCTTGTGTCAGCTTGGTTCAAACATGTGCCGTCCGGGCTGACTGGGCTTTGGGTCGTCGTATTGCTACCTTTTTGGGTCCCAGTGGCCCGACGCTGATTGAAGCGGACTCTGACTTGAAGAAAACACCGGGCTGTAAACTTAGCCGTTTGCTGTCTGAGATCCAAAGGGCTGATGATCGGTATGTCACTGATCTCGCGACCGCGAGCCGGTCTCTTAACGAGCCAATGATGAATAATGCAGTCTTCCCATTGTGCACGAGTGAGCCCATCTTCTGATGGGTATCTGTCCAGCGTTTTATCAAAGCCTATGATGCGAGCAGGGGAAACTGCAAATCTGTTACTCTCGACGGGAAGATCTTGTCCGAGGCTCTGCACAAGCCAGCTCCGAAGGAAAGAACATACCCCTGCGAGCTGATCGGGCCCTCTAGGAATGGCCCGACTGACTGACATAACAGCGCTGCATTAAATTCCCTTGACCTCAAGTTATCACGCCCGTGGAATTTGATCTCGGCACAAGGGAATCCAGCACTGAACTGCATCCGCATTGGTCCCCTGGGCGTCATTGGAGCGGTGAGGTCTGGCACTCACGACGGCCCATCGAGACTGCGGGCAGATAAATAGCACAGTTCTAACATATCTAGTCGTCTGGAGAATTCCGTGCTCGCAAGAAAAGCTACCTTGAACACATCCTGCACGGTGAGCGAATACAGGGGCTGGATCAGGTCCACCAGGCGCCTAGCCGTCATCTCCAACAACGCGGGGATGACATCTCATAGGTTAAAAACCTTACTCACACTTGCAGACAATTACTTTATCAGTATGATGTTCGTATGTAGCATTAGGATGTAGACTTTCGTGCCGTTTGTGGTAATTAGGTAGTCTAGACTGTAGATGCCCCGTGGGCAACTCGATTTACACCTTTAAGATCCATTAAGGCATCATCTAATCTATCTAATTAGGTCAGTATTTTAAGTTTCCCTACTAGAAGCATTTCCAGCGTATCGCCATATAACCCAAGGCCTCTCCGAGTCTAATGCATCGCAAACGCGTTCTACTTCTGTTTCGATGCGTATATGTCGGCGCTTAATCCAAGGTAGATAGGTGACTCTGATTCACATCTACCTGGCAGGCTTCGAGCGTCGCTCATCGCAGCACGTAGTATTTTCGCTGCCTAACTCAGGCTGTTAACACAATCGGGCGTTTAGGGGATCAGAGGCGCCGCATTCCCACAGAGTGGAGTCCTGTGGGGCTCTGCGATTCGTACGTTCCTCTCCATAGGCCTCAGGCAGCAAGCAGGTTGCGAGTGCTAGGCTGTAGGCAGCAAGCATGGCGAATATCTCGTTACGTGCTTAAAGGTCGAACAATCCCGGCCCGTAAAAATAACCTGTCGGCAACTCGGTTGTCTCTTTGAACCAGCAGCGGGCGGTGACGATCCTTTTAGCCCTTAGTCATTTTCATTGCGCCAGCAAAGCTCCTGGAAGCAACGAACCATGGACTCCTCTCCTTCTACGTCGCCTTCCGAGCTCTCTCCGATTGACAGGGCAGCTAGAGGGAATGAGATTACGGGACTCGCCATTTTTGATAATCCCCCTGAGGATTTTCCTGCTTCCAGGGTGGAGGAGCTCATGGCAGAAATGCACGCAGACCAGCCCAGCGGAGGTACCGACATGGCATATGGCAACCAGGAGACCCAGAACCTCCGCTTTTGGCCTCCCAAATCGCCCAATGGTCAGTCGGCCAAGGCTCCATTGGTTCTCTTCGTCCATGGCGGCAGCTGGAGAGTAGGCACATATCTAGACTCCCTTGGCTCGGCCAAACTGGACCATTTAACCGCCAAAGGCTACGCATTTGCCACTGTCAATTATACGCTCATCCCAACCGTGACAGTGGAGGAGCAAGTGCAAGAGGTGGCTGACTCGCTAGGTTACTTGGTCAAAAACTCAGCCACTCTCGGGTTTGACCCAACACAGCTCGTTCTCATGGGCCACAGCTCCGGGGCGCACGTCGTCACCCTGTTAGGTACTGACACGAGCTATCTGGAGCGCGCAAAAGTGAATATCGACTGCATACGGGGCATCATATCCCTTGACGGCTCAAATTACAACGCAATGGCCGAGATTATCGATAGTCCGGGACCAATAGCAAGTAACATGACCTTCGGCCTCGGTACCGATCCGGAGCGACTCACGGCTATGTCGCCTACTTGCCACGCCCGCAAGCCAAATGCCCACGCTTTCCTGCTCTTGCACGTCCAAAGACAAGGTGATATTCGCCAGGCGATTGAACTGTCCGCGGCTCTGAACGCTGCAGGCACCGATGCTGCTTTGCATGTATTTGAGGGCGAGAGCTTCGAAGGCCATGTGCAAATGCTCCTGCGGCTCGGCAAACCGAGCTATCCTGCGACGTCAGTTATGGATCAATGGCTAGAAACGCATGTTCCGGTGCTTTAATTGCCACCCAGAGATGAACAGCAGAAGATTTTCAAGCTCTTATTAGTTGGTAATACCGCTTGATAGCTCTTTACAGCTTAATGGGAACTTGTATATGATCTAGACGATTAGGGATCTTTAAACTGCGAGCAAAGCCAAGCAGGAAGGCCGAAGTCCGCTCCAGTTCATGCCGCCTTTCCTTTACCCGTGACATCCAGCAAAGGACCTCGAGAAGAAATGAAAAAGAAATATAAGACCCGTAGTATTTAGGTGCAGCGATTGATGTGACTCAATTTTCCCATGCTCGCTCGATCCGATAACGCAGTGCCCCTCCCAAGAATGGGAGGCCTAAATGTTCCGACAATCGGGAAACAGAAGTGCAGTTGCGCGCGCCACTGGGCAACATGGCTGGATGCTATTGGCGAAACAAGCAACTGGTGGCGGCTCGGTCGCCTAAAATGGAGGCAGTGCTCAGCTGGGCAGCCCGGGGCTTTGTCGTCCAGAGCCTTGTGGGCGCATCTGGATGCCAGTCAAGTGTATAGGCTATAAAAGGGGACAGCATCATTCCATTTCGACAGCGGGCTCGCTCTTCTGCGGCCTATTTGATCTTAGCAGGCTACACAGAGCATTTTGTGTCCCAAGTGCTGAGTACACAATAATAGTTATGACTTCAAGACTAGAGGACAGCGACGCCCTCGGGCAGTCATCAGGGGCAACTGCGAGCCCCGGTCTTCCAGGTGCTGCATTGCGAAGCCGAGTTCCCGGGCGTTATGACAAGAAAGAGGACCAAACAACTACGACTGATTGTAAATAAATCTGTCTAAAGCCGATTGCAGCGATGAATAGACCCGGCTAATACATAACAGCACCGCTGCCGTCGCCTTCTCTCGCAAGGATCTACCTTCGTGACATCTTACGGAGAATCATGATCTTGGATATACAAGCGGCGCACACGTTGACGGAGGATATGACGCGAGAACAGAAGCTCCAGAACCTAATGCCTCATTTTCGGGATCTCTGGAATTACTGGCCGTTGCCAGAGCGTCTCCTGGAGTGGATGGAAAGCAAAGAGCTGTATCAGCACGACAACATCAGGAAATTACCTTACTTTGATGACCTAATTCGAAGTCTATCTGACGAACAGGTCCTAGCAATTGTGGACACGCGCAAAGCCAGCCCATTCTATTTCCGACTAATTATTGGCCGTATGTCGAGGTACAAGAGACAGAAGATGATTTACAATCTCGCGAACAAGGATTTGGCCGTGTCGTGCGATATCAATCTCGGGTTGGTCGAGGAGGAGAGAACGAGCAATGAAGCTGAATACCTAGGTCGTCTCACGCAGAAACAGCACGAGGAGAAGGACAAGCTATCCCGCGTGCTGGAAGACGCAGTTTTGCTACGAGATAGCATCTCGTCATCGTTTGAGCAAGGAGCGTTGAGCCACGATCTGTTACTGAGTCTCCGCTCCCGGATAAGCAGCCTCCATGAGAACTACTACGATGCGAGGGAACTTTTGGACGACGAGCGAAACACTGTTTTGCTCGACCACACTTGCGAGGCTTGGTTGTGAGTCAAACACTTCGCTCAGAGCTCACCCCATGTTGAGCAACACTAATCTGTTCCTCTACAGCGTCCATCGACAATCGCTGGGAGAAAGTGATACCGAATCGGCACGGGAAGATGGGACAAATCGCCGATGGAAAACGCGCGTCACCCTTGCCTTCCTCACTTTTCTCTTTGCCTTGATGATATGGTGGCCTACTTACCTGAGCCTCCGAGGTGCTTTGGATTCACCCGGTCTCACATCTGACGGAAACTTCTGGGGGCTTGTGGTAGCAGCCATGCTTCAGGTTCTCGGCCTAATAACGCAGCTGTTTGGGCCTATGGTAGCGGCACTGCTAAGACAGGCAGTTAGAGCCCCCAACACGGAGTTCGTCGTTGTCGTGAGGCTTCTGGCGCTGTCGGTTGTTCTAGTCACAATCCTGAGCCTTGTTGTATATGTCATGATCTCGGTGCAGTTTGGGCTGTTTCTCGGGGTTGTATCCCAGCTCATGATGGTTTTATTGCAGCTTTTACTTTATTTTAGGGATTAGAGATAACTATCTAATCATAATTAACTATCTTGATTTTATCTTCTCGCGTCTATCGAACTACACGAACCGAATTCTTATTGCTTAACTACAACTTTCGACATATGATGATGCCTGACCTATTGATATTCCGACAATGTTGACTAGCTCCACTGTAGCCATGATAGATGCTTTATCTGAAGTAAGAGAGCCGTCCCCGGCGAGCAGTTGTTCTTAGCATCCTTGAGTTGCAACATGTAGAGCCGTGCAGAATGGTAATCACCTGTTGACGGCTCATGCGCCGTCCCCAGTCTCGTGACTTCTCCACTTAGGTCACGATTCAAGATCTCGAGTCGTGTATCTATCAGACAGGGATGTTGAGCGCTAGGTCTTTTAGGGTAAGTGGTTAGTACAGCAGAAACAGAAGAGCACATACCCGTGTTTGCGTTCACAAAGCAGGCTATGGACCCCCGCTCTTGGTTATGCGAAGACCATCAAAAGTTGATCTTATGAAGTGTTGATTTGAGCGCCTTGCCGCTCCAAAACGACATCGCATTAGCGAGATTTACAAACACTCCACCTGGCGATCCATTTCGTTGATGGCGTCTCAACCTCCAAGCCGCCGGACTATGGTCAGACAAGGGCCAGGAAGTCCCAATCGGTGGCGGCGTAGAGGCGTGAGAAGGTAAGGTCAGACTGTTCATCCAGCTTTGGATAGTGCAGCATCCTCAAGACACTACCCGGGCCCTTTTCTGAATCATGTGCGGCCTGGAGCAACTCTGGTAAGAAGTGCACAAAGGGCTTCGAGCTGGATTTTACCTGACATTCCTGAGACCGGGACCCATTACCACAGGAGAAGCGAATCTGGACCGAATGGGCGTTCGTGTCCTACTGTTTCAACGATATATGCACTGTCGCAGCCTGGTAGACAGCCGCCTCGGCTATCCTGGCCGGAATCGGCATGCCCGATGCTATCCTAGTCAGCTTGGTTGCTGGAATTAGCAAAATAGTCCGTGTCGCATTAAACGGAGCGATTGGACCGACTTACACACTCCGTTCCCAGTGAAGATCCGAGCCAGTTTTAGCTATCAGTTTAGCTACTTTCTATTAGAGAGAGGAATAAATTGCACAGCAAGAGGTCAGAACAATAGAGCCAGTAGTTGGAGGGGTTGATCGAGATTACACGCAATCCTCCAAAGCAGGCCAAAATGCCACACTGAAGAGGAGGCTTCATAAAAAAAACTTTTTTGTCTAAAAAACAATATTAAACGGCAATGGATAGTGCCTTTTTCTTGGCGGTACACACCTTCCAGATGCCTTTCAGGAACTCTACAGAAAACCGTGCTCGGAGATGACTAGCTTCTTACGATGACCTCGGAGAGTAGTGAAAGCTAGTTGCTACGCCAGGTTATATAATCGTAACCGTTTCCGCCGGTGCGTCCTTGAAGAACGATGGCTTCTTGATAGACACGATCCCGAAGCGCGTAAACCTTAAAAGCGCGTTAGTATTACCATTTCGTACCGGGAGGAGTCCTAGCACTCCGTAGTCGACACCCAGAGCTATGACGAGACAAAAAAGGGTCTTCTCATCCTTGAGCTGGAGAAGGAGCGAGTCGGGGCTGCCGACAACGTCATGGTTTACAAAGCCAAGTGCCCGCTCGCCATCGTCGTTCAGAGTGTGGTCGCGGTTGGGTGCGTGGCCGAGAGGGTATAGATAGCTCCAATCACTCTTGACCCAGTGGCAGCTCACTTGGAGCAGTGGGCCGTAGATTGTTAGTTCTGCACCACTAACAGGCCCAAAAGGGTTCGCAGGGTTGGTGTGAACTACTTGGCAAGCCCGCATCTGCGCTATCCATTCCGTACTATCATTTTCTCTGTTCGCATAATGCAGAGGCCCATCCAAGGCGGCCCAGGACCAGGAAGGAGCTGGGTAACTTGCTGGACGAGTAATCTTGACGCCTGATACGGGTTTCCACAACAAGTGCTTCATCAAGTCGGACTCCCATAGGCCCGCGAGATAGTGGTCACCTTGGACCGTCACTGTTTGATATCTCGCCGCCAATGATGCAATAGCAGGAAACTTATCGGTCGGATTCGAAAGGCGGCGTGCCGTATAATCCTCTACGATCTTCATCCAGTCAGGCCGAGCAGGAGCCGGAGGGAGTCGGTATTGCTCGGCTACCTCGGGGCCGCCCGTCATCGATGAATCGACGACGCTACCCATCAGGGCCTCGCCGCACTGCCACGCAATCCCAAGAAATGAGCACACGAGTATTCGAGGAGATAGTAAGCGCTCCTGCAGAGTCCAGCCGCGGGAATTGATGGGTTGATCTGCGAGGCTTGGCCTAGGTTCATACGGGGTCAAGGCAAAGTGGCCCCCGCCAGCTGATGGAAGTATCCGCCCGTTCTCAATCTGCGGAGCGAAAAGCCCACCGTCGGCGTCCTGGGCGCCAGCGGCTGCGATGGTGAAGTAGGCGTTGCCGTAATACTCGCCCATACGCGGGAACTCAACCACCCAGTCCTTGCAAGCCTTGTCGTCAGTGCCCTGGAGAATACACAGGGCATCGATCCATAGATAACGTAGCCCAAGGTCGCGAGTCAGCTCCACAGCGTCCCGCAAGGTGCGCGGCAAGTAGTCAACCGAGAAGCCTTGCTGGAATTGCTGCAGATTGGCAGAAGTCAGGACGAATTTGTTGGCCAGCCCCCAACAATACGATAGAGCGACGTATTTCTCCCTAGCTGACTCATCGCTTGGGGTGTATAATCTGGGATCCCCTTGGCCAGCCTTCCCCACGTCGATGACACGCGTCGGGAGTGGGCCGTCCTCAAGCCCTGAACGGCAACCGTGATTCTGCACGCAACTCTCCAAACAGGCTCGCGCGATAGCTGCAGGCTTGTAGTATCCATCGTTTTGGCCGCATGTACCAGGGAACGAGTCCAGCGGTAGGACGCTGCGAAAGTAGCGTAGATCTAGTTTGAGGCGTCTTGACTTAGCATTAGCAAGGCCGGATATCTCATGGCACATCTTACCGTCATCGAGAGTTGTTAGCTGGAACTCTGCAAAGCGCTGCAAACGCGGGAAGGGAATGCCGCCGCGTGTCTGCTGCCACGAAGTGAGATTGATCAGGGGCTTCCCTTCGTTGGGCCGGCCCTTCACCGGCGCGCTGTTAATGTGGCTGCCGGCGAACTCGGCCTCAGTTTGAATAGCCCTTTCGTCACGATCCCACGCTGGAGAGAAGTCCCAGGCACCTCCTCGAGTTGGAACGGTCTTGTACAGGTGAAGTGCGATCACAAGCTGGCGACAGAAGTGACATCCGTCTCGCGCCTGTTGTCGAACCTCTTGGGCCGTGCCGTGGAAGCACAGAAACTCGGGTTTCTCAAACTGGGGAACACCTTCGGCGCATCTTTGGCACAGATTACTTTTCGTTCTATGGACCCACGAGGACATGGCGGTTGAGCAGCTCTAACCGGTGAGAAGGGGGGCTTCTGTCGTGGACTCCTAGCAGCTGACTTCGCAGCTTGCTTTTGGTGCGGGGTTCTAAGCAAGGATTATCAAAGTCCCAAGTATTATTTCACAACGTGGTTCACCTAGCACAAAACCCCCACTTATAACGACAGGCGCAAAGGGCACATGAAGCTACTGCTTGGGCGCCAAAAAAAAAAAATCCCAATTTCTCATAAGTGAGAGTGGTAGGCCGATGCAAGCTCTCCAGGTCACTGACTCGCACCTCCGCGGCCCGCCCGCTTGCCCGCGGGAAAGTCTGTCTGTGCCCCTAACAGCGAGGTCACCCTCCGCGGCCGTGGGAGAAAATATCGCCTTTCCTTAGCAAGATCACTTTGCAAAAACCTAGGTCAAACACCCCTAATACCAACTCGTTTGTTAATTCACCTCAACATGAAGATGTCGGCCCAGGCTCGGCAGAAGCAGCCGAACCGCTCCCACCTGCAGACAGCATGTCTCCCCTGCAGAAAACGAAAATCGCGCTGTAGGATCGATGAATCAAATAAGCTACCGTGTCTTACGTGCCAATTTCACGGGAATTCATGCCAATTCTCGCCACCTTCGGAGGAGCCAGTAGCGGGGAGAGCCCGTCGGAAGGTCACTTCGAGGTTGAAGCAAGTCTCCGCGGCCCCTTCCTTGGCAGAGCTCGGTGCACGATCCACCACGGGTGTGCTGCAAGACAGCCCTGCCGAGACTAGCTGCCCTCCAGAGACTCCCTTCTTAGATTCTGCCCCCCTAAGGGCTGACGGAAGCGATGGCTCTCATGTTATCGGGCCGGTGGCTGGTCCCGACACGCAGCTGATCGCACATTACTTGATGGGCGAGCTGGAATTCACGAGGCGTGACAGGTTCATCGTCGCGACCACTGGACAGTCGCTGGGGGGGGCTCGGCCCATCATGTTCAACACGGTTCGAAGACAACCCCTCGGCTACTCTGCCGGCCAGAGCATCGCGTCTAGAAACTGCCAAGTCGTCGAAAAACTCATAGAACCATTTTGCAATGAGTTAATAGACATGTGGGCGCTTCTCCATATTCTCTGTAACCCGCACTAACCGACCTAGCTACTTCCGCAAAGTACACATCTGTTTCCCCCTAGTCGACGAACTTCTGTTTAGACAGCAGTACAGCGATAAAAGAGATATGCTATCTCCTGCAATTTTAACATCGTTATACGCCCAGGGCGTCATATTCTGGAGGTTCTCAGTACTCTCGGCGCACCACCGTCCAGATCTCAGGTTTGTATGGAACCAGGCTAACGAGGCCTTGTATTCCGAGTTACAGCTATCTCCAGGGTTATCCACAATTGTTACTGTGCTCTTGAACATCTCGGGGCGGCCGTTGACATCAATGCTCGGCAATGGGGTGCTTCTCGGCTCCGCAATATCCCTCGCACAGTCCCTGGGGCTAAATCACAACTGTGAAAGCTGGGATATTTCGTTGGCGGAGAAACGCCTGAGGAAGAAGATTTGGTGGGCTATTATGATCTATGATACATGGTGAGGAACATTGATGAAATTGAAGGTGCATGTATGACTGACGATGGGCAGGTCTAGCGCTACCTATGGTACTCCGCCGCACTTGAGAGCAAACCAGCACGACGTCTCACCTCCCACCCTGGCCGACATATCTGCGCCGGATCAATCCGTTGATGACAACAACGCGGCATTCATATACATTGGACTCATTGGTCTCACTAAGATTCTAGCTACGCTTTTGAATCACGTGTTTGACATGCCTAACAACGCCCGCCGAGGTGGCTGCCAAGTAAGCCTGGAGATTGAGAGGCAACTTGCTCAGTGGGAAGACTCTTTGCCGCACCAGTTGAGACGGCTAATTGTCCGCGGTACCGATATGCTGGTTCCCGGATCGGCCAACTTGAGGCTCTCCTACCTCTTTGTTCGGTTCCTTGCTCGCAAACCCGGGATAGACAGCGAGATGCAGAATGGGAATGTAGCCACTCTCGGGCATCGGTATCTCTATGCCCGGCGGGCTGCAGAAGATATTGTTCTTATGATTCAAGAACTGGACGATATGGCCCTCTCAGACTTTTGGCTGTCATTCAATGCATTTGCTTTGTCCAGCACGGTTGCGTTTCTACTGAGGACTGCATTGGAGGCAGAGTGCTACCAGACCGGGAGCATGCAAAGCATATCTCTCAAGCTTGCTCAAGATATGATTGCAGCGTTACAGTCCCACCGGAAACGAATGGGCTGGGATCTTGCTAATATTTGCCTTGCTCAATACTCCGATGTAGTGGAGAGGCTCGCGGTGTCTCTGTCCCCTCTACAGGCAGCCTCTGAGCTTCAACAACTCTTGACTTCTAATATCCCGGATGTGGACGAGCTCTTCCCAAATCTTTGGGAAATGTTTAGCAGCTCTTATGATCCGGAATCTTAGCAACGGGACTCATGGTGTAGTGCAAGGAATATTATGGTCTGTCCTTCTGCACCTCAATACCGAGGCCAAGGCATCATGTAGCCAATAGGCATTAACACGTACCTACGAACCAACTAGCACATGTGAGATTTTATGAGAATATCGGCTCTTTTCATTCATCAGTACTTGGCCTCCTTTGTACGTTTGATATGATAACTGGTTAGTATGCTTATTCTCCATGGTATTGCATGCACGTACAATAGAGACGCCCTGCTGGGTTATATCCATGCCAGTCAGCACACCCTCCGAGGCCCTCGGGTTTGAACATATAGGTGCCGTGCGACTAGCGGCTGCCTTGGCTCCACAGTGTCACTTCCGCGGGAACTAAGACATGTGGGGATGGGGACATGTTATCTAGAGGGAAGCCTAGCGACAAGGGCAATGCCGGAACGAATGAACGGTAGAAAGAAGAAAAAAAGGAGAAAGCTATAAAGGCGAGCATTTCCTTGGGTCGATTGATACCACCCATATGTTGTTGCCACAAGTTATCGCACATGTCATTGAACCCTTCACATCTTTACCCGTCTAGCCGCACTTTGTCATCATGTCTGCGGACAATAACGCCCTCTTCTGGTCCAAAGCGGACAGATACTTGATGAAAACGGGCGTTCCGTTTTCGCCTGCCATTATTACTCGAGCCAAGGGCACCATACTCTATGACACCACCGGGCGGCAGATACTCGACTTCACTTCAGGTCAGATGAGCTCCCTTCTCGGACATTCGCATCCGGAAATTGTCCAAGTCGTGCAAAGTAACATAGCCGAGCTCGACCACCTACTCAGCAATATGATCACAGACCCAGTGGTTGCCTTAGCTGAGCGGCTTGCCCGTTTCCTGCCAAAGCCACTGGAAAAGTCCTTCTTCCTAAACACTGGTTCTGAATCCACAGAAGCGGCGATCAAGATGGCCAAATGCTATACTGGAAAGTTTGAAATTGTGGCCTTCTCGGCCAGCTACCACGGCTTGACTCAAGGCTCCGGCTCCGCCACATACTCAGCGGGCCGCAAGAACGGTGGTCCTGCAATGCCTGGGCAATTAGCTTTCCCGGCGCCATATACCTACCGCTCTCCTTTCCGCAAACCGGACGGTTCATATGACTGGGAGGCTGAGATGGCATTTGGGTGGTCGATGGTGGACCGCCAGAGCGTCGGGTCGCTAGCGGCTTTCATTATGGAGCCTATCCTCTCGACAGGGGGCATTCTCGTACCTCCAAAGGGATACCTCAAGCGAATGAGCGAGGAGTGTAAGAAGCGCGGCATGCTGCTAATCATGGACGAGGCACAGACTGGTGTAGGCCGCACTGGTCGGATGTTTGCATTCGAGGAAGAGGACCTTGTGCCCGATATCTTGGCATTGTCCAAAACCCTGGGTTGTGGCCTGCCTTTGGCCTCAGTTAGCACCACTCCTGAGATTGAGCGCGGGTGTAGCGAGGCGGGCTTCTTATGGCTGACTACGCATTTGAACGATCCCCTAACCGCCGCGGTCGGAGACAAGGTCCTTGAGATTGTCGAAAGAGATAACATATGTCAGCGGGCGGTCGAGCGTGGTGCTCAGCTGCGATCCGGTCTCCTGGAACTGCAGAACAAGTACTGGTGTATTGGCGACGTGCGCGGCCGCGGTTTGTTTCAAGCAATCGAGATTGTTGACGATCCCGACACGAAAGCACCCGGACTGGATCTAGGCCAAATGGTGTCCAATCGCGCCCTTGAACTCGGTCTATCGTGCAATGTGGTCAATCTTCCAGGCATGGGCGGCGTGTTTCGTCTGGCGCCCCCCGTGACTGTGTCCGCCGAAGAGATTGACGCAGGCCTCCAGATCTTGAACAAAGCCTTTGAGACTGTACTTGCAGAGGATGAAGGAACTGTATAAGGCGGATAGATAATACGTCTTATATCGGACACATTAGCTGTTTGTTTGGATCCTCGCATTAATACATTGTCAAAGCTTGAGGCGGCTCAGGGCAACGGCGCATTAACACTTTATTCCTTGCATGGGCATCCGAAGTTGCTCAGTACGATATGGGTAGGACATCCACCACTTTGACTCTGTACGCATCCACAGGGCTCATCTGTGCTCGCACGATATACCGTGTCGCTAAGTACTTTCCCATGGTATCAAATCAATATGCTTTGACCCCGAGTGTTTCTGATAACAACCTTCCGGCCACTGTGAGATACGAGTGGTTCTTCTACGTATTAGGAGCGTCTTTCATGCTTCTCGACCGCGCTCTCTTTAATATTGTGCATCCGCGCTAGTTTTCGCCCGCGCGAAACAAGACGTAGCTCACACGCGACGGAGTTACAGAAGCGGAGGGACAAGGATGGATGAACGAACGGCCACTAATTGTGGTACTATGTGACCCACTCAATATTTTCGGTTAGATGCTTCCACAGAAGAAGTTATGGGGAAATAATGATGCTGAGAATCTACGTGCCGCGCGAGCAGGACAGGAGACTCCCAGGACTAGCTCATATATTTAAAAGGGTGTGAAGGTCGTTTTCTGTCTAGACCGCAGGGGTACAGCAGTACGTGCTAAAAACCAATCTTAGTCTACAATTCCTGGTGGGCCGCGACCGTTCATCTCCTCGAATAGGTTCGCAATTTCCTCGAAGCCGTAATCCAGGAACTCGATTCCGGGGATATCTTCAGCTGCAGCTGACTATTATCAAAGTTAGCACTCGTCTGCAACTATGATGCATCCGCCCGCATATACCTCAAATATGTCAAGTTGTATTCCTGCTTGGTGCGGCGTTTCAGGCGCTGGCGTAAGGACAGACAGCGCGCTTTGGGGGAACGATGCAGTGACTCCGTTACTGCCATCGCGACGAGTGATTTCGACGAGATAACGGTTGACGAGATATGTGCATTTTCGAGCTACTAAAGACTCCTCCATAGCATCTAGTATCTGTATTGCCATCCGGATATACTTGACAGAGGAAAGAGCTGCGTTGTTGTTGCGACGGATTATGTACAGCAAGAGAACCGATACCGCCGTCATAGTGTAGGTGGTATTGTACCACCTGCAGCACGAGATGAGTAAGTCGACGTGTGGGAGCAAGAAAGTGCACGGGAAAAGAGTACGTACCAAGTTCTAAAGTATGTGTGGACCTTAAACACGTCATACATGACTTCAATAGTTCTTTGGGCAGATTGTATACACTTGTCGGCGGCTTCGATAAGGATAGGGTCGTCACTCTCGACCGAATCTCGCATAAGGAATGATAGAAATGGGCGGAAGAGCAGCATCTTGACGTTTTGGTAGCCTTTGGTGTACAATCGTTATTATGCAATCAATTCATATAAGTCAGCATTGCGAATAAAGACGTACGTATTTCTAACACAAGGCGCTGACGCTGGCACCATTTCGGGGTCTTGAGGGGGGTGAACGGCTGATCCTTGCCCTCGTCTGGCCGCAGGTGGGGAGGCAGCCCAAGAAACCAGGCATCGATGTCTTTGTCAACGAGAAGTGCGGCCGATAGTTTTTCTTTGATGGACGCCGTAGAGTGATATATACCAACAGAAACCCTGCGGATGACGTGGCTAAACTGTACCATGCATGGGATGATGTCGGATGCCGAGTTATCCAGTTTTGGTAACGTTCGATTATGGTACTGATCCATCCCAAGCGTGTCAGGGCGTCCTAGCGCGAAGCTCATCTCGATCTCGAGCGAGAACAACCCCCACCAGGTAAGCGACATGGCCTGGCCCGACCACGGCGCCTTTGGGTTGGAGACTTCGCGGTTAAATCCAGCTGACAGACAAGTCCGTATCGCTTGTCCTAGGTACATGTAGGCGAGATGGGGATTCAGCTCGTTTTGACAGACCTTGGCCATGAGGTAAAGGCAATGAACGGTATCGAGTTCGCTGGAAAAGCATTGCTCGTTTAGGCATGCTACCGCCTCACTGAACAGCTTTCTACTCCATTGGAAACGCGTCAAGCCATCTAGCGGGCCCTCTTCCCAGGATCGTGTCAAGGCGCCTAGAGACAGCAAGGCGAAGTAGAGAGCCATGAAGCTGGTGCTAGGCAGAGACGCGGCACCAGAAGAACCCATCCATAGTCGCGCGGCCCTGGCCATGAACTGCTCTTTCTCGATAATGGGGTGGATGAAGTGGATGCCGGAAAAATACGCATCGATAAACACATGGGCTCGGGAGAAGTAAAAGTCGCGGCCCAGCTCGTCCGCACCCGAGGCGTATCTCTGCTGGACCGGCGGGGGGAAGGCGGAGTTGTGGAGCCGAGAGACAAGAGAAGCGCTATCTTCGGGGGGGATTTGTGACACATTGCGCTGAAAACGCAGTTCAAGGTTTCCGAGGAAGGCGACAGAAGACGTGCTTCCGTGGAATTCGATGCCATTGGTGTGTTGGTTTACGTCAGTGATTTCGCTATCGTCCGGCGAACCCAGTCGGGAGCCGGGCACATTCGGGAGTGTGCTTTCTGGGCTCTGCCCTGATGCCGAGCCGCCTCTCTCTGCGAGTTTGTCCTCCAGTTCGCGTATCTGCCGCAGTAGCTGCGGAACATGGCGGTCATCCTCATGGACCCTTGGGGAGTCGCGGCCATATTGACATTGTACATTGTGTCCTGCGCATAATTTAGTCAACGTCAGCGGACCCAAAGGAAAAATGCCGAAAAACGCAGCCGAACTTACTCTTGCAATGCAGACAAGGGTACAACTCGTTGCAGCGGTATTTCTTGAGTCTGCATCTGTTGCAGGCTTGCATAGCTCGCGGTCGCTTTCGTTTGCCTCTAGCCCCTGGGCGGCCGTCGCCGGGGACGATGGCGGTGGGGCCGATCGGGCTTTCCGAGGTGCTCATAGCCCTATGCAGCTCGATGGCACCTCGATCTGTCATCCGAGATTTTTCTAGATCGCTATGGGGAATTACGAAGCGAGGGCGGCGCGGTATGTAGTCGGAAGAAAAGTTCGGATATCCCAAGTTCACATGAGACCCCCTAGAAATGGGGTAAAGTGGACAATGCCAGACAGACAATGCAACGACCAGCTTCCCCGCTATCCATGGTCCACTCCGCCCCCAAACAGTATACTATACTTCTGCCAAACTGGACATTGGAGTGGCAAATAATGCGGGGAGCAGTCGAAATCCGGGGCCCCGCGACCTCCAACATCGAACGCGTTTGGAGGAAAGTGGACATTTTGGTCCACCCTGCCTCGGGTATCCCGAGCACCGCTGAGAGAGCGGTAAAAACTTGGATCATATAATTCCAAACAATGCTGCTCGGAGCCTCGAGCACGTCGAAATCGGCATCACCAACTTCCGATTGACTCCGCCTTCGCCCATCTTGTGCACCGAACCCCGAACCGATCCAACCACCCACCCATCGAAGTGACCACTCGTCGACATGGACGCCGCCGAGGATAGCAAAGCCTCGGTCCTGCACAGAGAGCAGGCTCTCGTGCAGCAGGAACAGCACATGAGCGCATGGGAATGCATGAAGCAGAATCCCAAGGTTGTGCTTTGCACGCTCTATGCCAACATTGGATCCATCATGATTGGCTACGACAATCTCAGTCTCGCCGTCTGCCTCGCGATGCCGGCATTTCAAATGACCATGGCGCAAGAGGTCAACGGCGAGATGACCATACCGGCGTACTGGCAGTCAGCCTGGAACGCCATGTACAACGTTATGTGTATGTTTGGTTCCTTCGCCGCCGGTTACATCCAGGATTGGTTCGGCCGGCGCGTAACCTTCCTCCTCACCGCTGTGTTCGCTGCCGCCGGCATCGCCCTCAACTATACCGCCGTGGATTCAGCACATTTCTTAGGTGGCAAGATCGTCACAGGCTTCTCTATCGGCCTCGCCTTGACTGCTGGCCAGACATACGTGTCCGAGATAGCGCCGCTGCCGATGCGCGGCATCGCCCTCACGTTCAACACTATCTTGATGAATCTCGGTATGCTCATCGCCGTGTCCTCTACCTACAGCCGCGTCGATATCATGGACCAGTCCGCCTTCCGTGTCCTCTTCGCCGCCGCTTGGGTGTTTCCCGCCTTGTTTCTCGTGGGGTTGCCCTTCATCCCTGAGTCGCCCTACTGGCTGGTCATGAAGAACCGACACGACGAGGCCAAGAAGGCACTCCGGCGCTTGCATAGCTCGCGAGAAGACTTGGACTCGCGGTTCATGCAGATTGTCGCCGTAGAGGAGCACGAGCGAAGCCTCCGCCAGGACGCCGCCGACACGAGCTACCTAGACTGCTTCCGTGGTACCAACTGGCGCCGGACGCGCATCATATTGATATGCAACTACATGCCGCAGGTGGTCGGTGCCGTGCTGTCAGCTAACGCTCCTTACTTTCTGAACCAAACCGGCATGGCATCAGCGACGGTCATCATGTTGGTGCAGATCGGCATCAGCCTCGGGGTAGCCAGTTCCGTGCTGAATATCTTATTCATGATGCGCTTCAACCACCGTGCGTTAATGTTCGGAGGCGTAGGTGTTTGCACCCTGATGTACTTGATCATGGGAATAGCAGGCTGCTTCCCCCGCACTACCACTACGCTGCTTGTCATCGGAATCGTCTTGCAAATCACACCCCTCTCCTACGGCCCCGCCGTGGGACCTTCCAACGCTGTGGCAGGCGAAGTGTCGGCCGTTCGCCTCCGGTCCAAGTCTCTGGGTGTCGGCATCTGCTTCCAGTACATTGCCAGCACTGTCTGGAACATCGTCATGCCGTATCTATTTAACTCGACTGAGGCGAACCTGGGAGGGAATATTGGATGGATTTTCTTTGGGCAAGGTCTTCTTATGTTAGTGGTTATGTTCTACGACGTGCCAGGTACTAAGGGAAGGACATTCGAAGAGTTAGACACCATGTTTGAGCACAAGCTCCCGGCCCGCGCCTTCGAGGGCTGGGAATCTAGTCACAGGGTGCCAGCAGCTTGAGTCAAGTTTCACGCCCTTTTATTTTAATTTTTTTTTCTGAAAAGACTATAAGGAGCGAAATCTGTACTACAGCGAATTCCAATGTTTAGACTTAACCACCTTGAATGGCACCACCGAGTCTCCCACTTGTGCGCCGTATTCCCCAGCCTGTTGCAACCATGCTTTTTCGGTCTCGTCCCAGTAGCTGCAGGCAATATCCAAGTTTACTTCGAGTGCCACATCCCGAATCTCACCTGGGCCTAGGCTGACCTTGGAAAATGCCTTGAGCTCTCGCTTCGGGCGCCAGATTGCCGAACTTGGGGGTCGGATGTATAGCGGCACGACTTCTTTGCCGGCAATAGCCCCGGTATTGGTCACCGAGATGCTGCATCGAAGGAGGCGTTGCTCGCCTGCGTCATTTTCTACCACCTCAAGCCGGAGCGGGCTAAAGGAGAAACTAGAGTACGACAGCCCGAACCCAAAGGGCCAGCGAGCACCCGTCTCGGCATCATCCCCTCGATAGCCCACGCTCAGTCCCTCGGCATACTGGAGGTCGACCTTGCCATCCTCGGACTTGCGTGCCGGGAAATTGTCGCGGCTCGGCACATGCTCTATGGTTTTAAACCACGTAGTACCAAGCTTCCCACTAGGATTCACCTTGCCAGTTATGATGTCCACAATGGCTCGGGCTCCCTCCTGACCCGGGAAGTGGCCCACTAAAATGGCATCCACGTCATCGACAAACGGGGTGACATCAATAGGGTTTCCGCAGTGAAGGACCAGGACGGTCTTGTCAGCAGCCGCCGCTACTGCCTTTATAAGTGCCGTCTGGTTCGCGGGCATGTCCATGTCCGCCAGGTCAAATCCCTCGGATTCGTGCTGTGGTCCGCGCCCGGCATACACAATCGCCACGCCACTATTGCGTGCAGCTTCCGCAGCTTCAGCTATAGCGACGTCTTCTGGGATGTACTCTTGGAAACCAAGTGTGGCACCGTACGGAGTAGGCTCGAATTTCATGGGAGTGCGGGATTGCATGACCAGCTTAAGGGCATACGAGCCGCCCGCTTTCATGTCCACGCGCACGCGAGACTCCAGCTTAAAATGACAGAAGAGGGACTCCTCGGTCGTGATGTCTGGCTCGGGGCGGGAAAGGACTTCATCTCCATTGACAAGAAAACGGAAAGCACCAGTGGCACGGACCGCGATTGTGTGGAGACCTGTCGTCGCAGGAGTGAGCGTCGTAGTCATCTCCAGGCGAGATCCATCCAACGAAAGTCCGGGCTTGTATTGCCCTAACATATAAACGCTCGCATCGGCCTGGAATTCAGTGAGGATTGGGTGAGGATTGTCGTTGTTGTAATATGCAATATCGACGCCCTGGCAACCTTCCGTAGACCTAAGCTTTTGCGGCGGAAGTGTAGGAAGGATAACACAGGTGCGAACCCCCGTTGCGTGCATGACATTTTCAGAACCCCCCCAGGCCTCCTGCAGAAGCTCCAAGGGAAGGTCCTTATACTGTGGAACGCAGGACGCACTGCCGCCACCCGTGATAACCGGATCGGTTGCATATTCCCCAATCACCGCGACTTTGGCCACTGTTGAGGGATCCAGGGGTAGAACTCCAGCGATATTTTTCAGCAGAACTATTCCCTCGGATGCCGTTTTGTAGGCCATGTCGTTGGTTTCCTTGCGAATTTCGGATCGCTCCGGGGCTTCAGAATGAGACGCCACAGTCCGGTCTCTCAGACGAAGCAGATTTGCGACTGCAAGGTCAAGGGTCTGCTCAGTGACACTGCCATCTTGGACTGCCTTGACGAGCTTATCCTTCCTAAAAACCGGGAACGGCATCTCGAGATCTAAGCCGGCGTTCGCTGCCGCAACTGTTGAGTAGGTGCCGAACCAGTCCGACATTGTGATCCCGTCAAAGCCCCAGGTTCCACGGAGGATGCCTGAGAGAAGTGGGGTATTCTCGCTGCAATAGGCTCCATCAACTTTATTATATCTGTTTCGAGTTAGAAATCAGAGGTGATCGGGAGTTCACTAGGGATACGAACGCAGTCATGAGCCCAACCGGTCTTGAATTTCGTAGCAAATGCTGGAAGGCGGCAAGATAAATCTCCCTTACCACTCGACCATCCAGAGACTCGTCTACGTTGTAGACTTTTCTCAATGTCTCGGAGTCATTACAGACGAAATGCTTTGGACAGGCGCCGACGCCGTGGCTCTGGATTCCGTTGACTATGGCCGCGGCCAGCTGGCCAGATAGGAGCGGATCTTCGCTGAAGCACTCAAAATTACGCCCGGCACGCGGGTCACGGTGGATATTCACTGTTGGGCCTAGAACAATTTGCGCACTCTTGCGCCTTGCTTCTCTGGCAAGCTCCTCGCCCATTTGTCGCAAGAGCGGGGCGTTCCACGTCGAAGCAAGGCATGTCGTGTTGGGAAAGGCTGCCGTGGTGACAACATCGGTTTGGAAGTCATCTGGACGGATTCCGTTGACCGAGTCCACGGTCTAGGTCGAGTTAGAGGAGAGCTACACTGGAATAATGGGCCATGGTTACCTTTAGGGGCGGGATACCGAGTCGTGGAACACCACCCGTGCCCCGGAAGCTGCTTCCAGAGAGCAGATTGACCTTTTCCTCTAATGTGAGCTGAGGGAGCAGTTTCAGGAACGCAGCGCCTGCATTTTGGTCCACTAAGGGTTCCATTGTTGGCTGTTATTGTTGCAATCACAGAGGGGGGAGGGGCGGGTAGTGGGCTAAATCGAGCGACAAACGTAGCGCTAATGATGTACTACAGACGGGATTGGGGGTCAAAGGCTTGAAGCGACGGGGTGCATGAGACCTATTTAGGCCAGTTGGCTTTCGCCAAGTCTGTGCAATGCTGTGGGTACGGAGTGTGGGGGAGCTCGGGATATCCGAGTACTCTGTTTCCACGCGTCTAGGCTCAAACAGCATTTCATGCACATGACTCGCTCGGATGCTGCCGAGCTTAAAAAATAAAAAATAAAAAATAAAAATAAAAGAGAGAGGGGGGGTACAGATTCAAAAGGCGCCAGTCGAAGAAATAACTAACATCATACTCTGAGCCACATTGTGGACCAAGTTTTTGGCCATCGGTTTACGTAGAGGTCGCAAGCTTAAGAATCTATGGAATGCGGTTTGCCCGGTAGTTTTCCGCCTAATACTTATTTATGAAGTTATTATCGAACTCCTCTCCATTATCCTATGGGCTCCTGGTGCGTTGATATGCGGTTAATGTGTGTTGACAGGCGCTGGAAGCTGGTGCATATATAGAGAGACAGATGATGCAGACAAGAAGCTAAGCTTAGGTTTAACCCCCTTTGGGAAATATTCATAACGAGACATTCCTAGTACTTGGCCTACATAGTGGTGATAATGTTTAATGGCAGAGCCAGATATACGCCCCATTGGCTGACTGGGGTGGACGGGGATTCAACCGCAATCCGCCCGTTTAACCATCTGTTGTCTGGAGAAAATACTCACGATCTGTGCCTCCTTCTGTCACAACCAACATACACAAGGTGCTCTTATCAGCCAATTGTCCACCTTCGCAGGGGGTGAGATGGCTTGAAATGGCTTGAAAATACACCTGGAGCCCGGTGTGAGACCAAGTTCGAACTCGTAGTCCTTGAAATCTTTTCCATTCGAACATCGATGAGGGGACGCAGCGGAAAGGTAGAATTTTTTTTCTCCATCTAAACTTCGCTGAGGAACGCAGCAAGAGGGAAGTTTTTTTTTTACCCCTTTGAACGTAGCTGCAACTAACACTAGCAACAAGGATAATTTTTAGGGCGAACGCAAGCTACATTAAATCTCGAAATTCGTTTAATCAAATTGGTATATTCTGTATCCTCTTATGTTATCGACCAATCAGCACTCCAGGCACATTCTGGTGCTTCACCTGGCTCCTTTTCTCCTTTTTGGAAGGGGGGTTTTTCGCAAGCCGCCGTCCAAAAAATTAACATACAAGGTAAAAGAAGACCTCGGCGCAATGCCACTCCTACCCCCCCAAAGATCTTGATAAATTCGACTCTATATAACTTATAATTCGATATCCATATGCAGCCCTTGTGACTGGAGCCAGTCGTTTAGCCACGTCAGCAGTGCGGCCACCAGGCAGTTGTTGTTCTCGAGGTAGTGTTAGCCAAGCCTGCATCCCTAGACTGCAATCAAGACTAACTAGTAACAGCACTTGGAGGGTGTTCAGAACGAAAGAATCGCCCAAATATAGACGGCTATCACTAGTCTATGCATTCCCTATAGCTGGCGAGAAGGATCTTCCTCTAGCTCTATGAAAGCAGCAACACCATGGCTCGAGTCTAAACATATCGTAGCCGCTCTTCGGGTCTAAGGCCAAGCAGCTGGCAGCCAGTTGCTAACCAAAGGCCTTATACTCCTTCTTCCTACCCTCAACAGTAATCTGCTCTATCTCCTCCGGAGCGAGGTTGAATGCAGGGACGTGACCAACGATACCCTTGAGGCGCTCTTCTTTGGAGCTGGTAGTGATGGCGACGATGCCTTGGTCGATGACCCACCGCAGCAGCACCTCGCCGGTGGACACACCGTACTTCTTGCTCAGGGTCTCCAATATCGGGTCAACGGGTCCTCCAGGAGCCTTGGTGAGGGGTACCAGAGGGCCGTACGCCGAGACGGCAATACCATGCTTCTTGAGGAATGGGAACAGTTCCGGCGACTGGTGGTATGGATGGAATTCGATCTGGTTGATGGCAGGCACAACTTTCGCCGTCACCAGGAGTGGCTCCAGGTGCTCCTGGAGATAGTTGCTGACGCCAATAGAGCGGGCCCGACCTGATGCCTTGATGGCCTCGAGTTCAGCCCACCTCTTCTGATGATCCTCGGGCATCTTGGCATAGTATGGTTGGTGGATCAGATACAGATCCACGTAGTCAAGCCCCAGCTTCTCGAGCGAACGCGAGAAGCTCTTCTCGATCGGATCGTTGCTCCTCATTGACGCCTTCGTGGTAACGAAGAGCTTCTCTCGAGGCACGCCTGCAGCCCTGATAGCAGATCCGAGCTCCTCTTCATTGTCGTAGCCTAGAGTGTGCCATGTTAGCACCACGTTGCTGGCGGTTGGGGCAAGCAGCCATACTCTCAGCCCCGTCTAGATGGTAAAACCCGGCCTTAATGCCGGTGATAGTGTGCTCAACAATATCCTCACTGCTATTTCTACGCTTGGAGTTGGCTGTACCAAGCCCATAGGCCAGCTTTCCAGGCGAAATCAGCCACCAAGTTCGGACGATACAGCGGCAAAAGATAAGAAGTAGGTCTCACCACAGGGATTTCGTGCCCATCATTGAGCTTGATTGTCGGGATAGGCGCCATTTTTCTTGCGGAGTTCAAGACTTGGCTGTGAGTTCGGATCGCAGCGAGGGATTGAGATGAAAAACAACTTCGATGCAGTGGTCCGAGAAGAGGAGAGGGATTTGCGTCTCTTGGCAGTCCTTCGTGTCAGGATTCGAGCCACAGCTGGGTTTTAACACGTCAAAATGGGGCGCGAGATAAGCCGGTGATCAAGCGGGGGCGGCGTAATTGCGCCGAAGGTTGAAGATAGGGTAGCTAGAGGTGTTGCAAGATGGCCTGGCTTGCACGCCAGAGGGAGGATTGCGCTGCTGGAAGAGACGGGCAACAACTTCGCGTTGTAATGCGAGATGACGCAAGTATGTTTGGGCATGAGCGTTACCCCGCCTCATATATTGCGTGATAGCGCGGCTTAGTCGTAAATACGAGGTTATTCATTGAACAAAGCATCAAAATGCATACCGCCAAAAGTAAAGAAATAATTGATCTACAGATAAAATCTCGCTATCACGGTTGTGACGGCATTTTCTACGATTAGTGGTGGTCCCCGTTGGCGGCGAAGAGGAGACTGATACAAGATACGAAGGTGTAAGATTGCTATCAATGCGTAACACTGTATCATACTATCGATACCGCGCTACCGCCCCGCCATCTGGCTTTGGGTTAAGTCACGGAGTCCCATCTGCGCTTAGTAGCCAGCCACCTTTGAGGTTGGGGATCCTTCAACAAGTTCTGACCCACGGAGAACTAGCGATACGCTAGCACCACCAAATATCGAAGGCTAGAGTTAGACTAAATATACCTTTGTACCGAACTCAGGCCCGGAGATGTAAGGTGTGCGAGCGTACCTACGATATAATTAGCGCGCGTAGATGCCGCAGAAAGAAGTAACACATGCTACACACGGCTGCAGCAGCCCTTATTGTCTGTTTCTACCCATGAGTCTTTTTACTTGGCGGATGCCCAGTGACCATCTCGTGCCGACCAGCACAAGAGGATAGAGGTATGGCGTGGTCGAACGGGTTCTTCCTCATTGCCGGAGGCCCGGCACGGTTTAAAATTCGGGATATTTGGTAATAGACAATACGCACTCCGGCCGCTCCACGAATGGCCTTCAGAGGAGGTAGCAGGGCATGCGTGTACCAGTTCTAATGGGGATTTTGTGAACAGAATCACGATGCAGCTTCCTATCCCATCCAAGAAGGCATCGAATCGCTCTGCATCCAAGGCAGTAATAGCATCAAGTCCACACTAAACCGCTGGAAACTAAATGCAGAAAAGGGGACCATGGCCGCTCGATTATAGCTTTGCAAGCATTCTCGTGGGCCAGGAGCATGGAAGAGATATCCCTGCGACGAGTTTGGCGAAAGGCCCAGGGTGCCGTCAGCTAGTCTGTCGACCGTGGAACAGATGCAGTTTTAGGAATTTCGATTCTTTGTGCTACAGTTCGGGAAAAGGCACCCCGGTTAATATGGTGGTATCCGGTTAATGTAGAAGTATCCAACTTATCGCTAAATGCTCGTGTTCATCACCAAGTCCAGAACTGCTTATAGGCGGTTAACCCCAGCTAGTAGACGACAAGACACATGTATCACTGCTCTTCGTATGTAAACTAGTGGGTATGAAGCAGGTCACAAAAAAGTCGTAACTGCCGTTACCAATGGAACCATCGACGTGTTTGGCCGGATGCCTTATTCTTCCCGCCTCTCTCTCCCACTGGCGTAGAACTCTCATCATCAGTATCGAAATCCGGCGCAAGCCGGTTGGTGTTTGGAATAAGGGCGCCAGGCTGGTTTGTTTCCTCGTTTTCCTCGGACGAGTTGTATTTCCTGTACGCGGTTTGTATGAGCACGCCGACCTCGGTCCTGTCGCGGCCGATCACCCCCAGGGCCAGGAGCGTGTCCGTCTCCTCGATCCACGTCTGCAGCTTCCTGAACTGCACCTCGTCCTTGTGCAACTTCTCAGCCGCACCCAAACGGGTGATGAGCGCGAGGAACCCCGCCACCACCGTGTTGATGGCACCCAGAATCGTAATGGCTATTTTATGGTCCTGCGCCCGGGGTCCCAACACCGTAAGCACTGCGCCGAGGACGACTTGGGCAAAATGACACAGGTAGATGAGGGCAAGGAGTAGCAGATATTGCACGCGCTTGCGCCGCTGGTGGCGAAGGATCAGCGCATAAATGCCGGTTGCCGTCTTGCGGCCCTCCTCGACCGCACCGGGGTCGATGGATGCTGCTGCCCTGTTCTGTATTCCTAAGGCGCGCCGGAATAGCATCAGGTTCTCATCATTCGGCCCGCGCTCCGGAAGCCCAACCACATCACCCCATGATCCGTTTGTAGACGACTTGATTGGTTGGCGCTGCGCTGGCAATTTCTGGGGCGGATCTGACGGCCCACCGATGCTGTCGCTCGCACCAGTACCCAAACCGACCCCTACCGATGGCCCTATCGTGTCGCGGTCGTCCAAGGTATCGCCTCCCAAAAGAGGTGTGGACTCGTCGTCCAGTTGCTTGCTGGAGGCAGCCATCTCGTCGGCACGATGATGTAATGAAAGGGACAGGTTAATCTGGCGTTAAAAGATCGAAAGAGTTTTGTATGAAAATTGGCTGCGCAGATTCTACGAGATTGAAGAGTTGCAGGCAAGCAGAGGACAGGAAATGAGTGTATAAGAAGGGAAAGCGGCTGACGATTACGACGCGTGACAGCGATTAGATAGGCAGCAAGCACGTGGGGGCTGTTGAAGCGGGTGATGGTCGTCTGGAGGGCCTGGGGTGAAACTGATTGCCGAATGTGCTCAGTTTGGGTACCATCATTGGCATATTGGGTGGTACGCTACGTGAGCAGCTGATCTAACTCGTTTGGCGTATGCAAGGCACACTCAGCCGCTGGCCACGGCTAGGCGACGACGCCGCAGGCTCCAGGGCCTCAAGAGTTACTTCTTCGCAAAGTACTGTACGCCGTTCCACGGTTCGGCTGGATCCTTGCCGTGATCTTGTGCCCACGGCAATGTATATGCATGCTCTGCCGAAGTGCGTTCCTGCAAACTATGTACCAGAGTGTTTCTGCGGATGTGCGGAGGCGGCGTCGTAGGTCAGTATGTGCGCGCGTTAGCTGCTGCATGCTTACGGGCCCCGCAGAATTGCGCCACAAATTTCCCGCACCTCCCTTGAACAACCACATATGCTTATCTGGACCGCTCCAGCCTCGAGGGAGCTTGGCAACCTACAAGAAGACGCTCTGGTCCTGGCAGGGTAGAGAAAAGTCAGGTAGGTGAAGATGCCGGCGAGGCCCGGTCCTTGCCTCTGGACTGCTAGTATCCACCGGCAAATTTCGACTGTTCCGAGGTATCCGCGAGCGCGCCTGTGGGCCACCGCTCCTACGCGCCTAGAGGACTCACCACTGCGCGCTTCTTACCCTTGCATATCTTCACCGTCTCACCGTCGCCAAATACATACCACGGGCTTGCCTAGGCATGGTCTCGGGAGGCCGTCGCATGCGCTGAGCGCTGAAGAGGCGCACGCCCTGCTGGACCTCTCAACAAAGCTGTCACGCCATGTGTCCGGAGACGATATCACTCTGCGCGGGACCGAGATCAACGATAAAGGAGAGATCAGCCAGGAACACCTGGTGCTCACAAAGCATGGCATCACCGCCTCGTTTGACCTGCACGGCCGTGATTTGAGAAACATCGACCTGAACTCCAAGTCTGTACCATACATCTTCGTTCGCCCGACCACCATCATCGTCAATCTGTTCTTTCTCCGCCTCTTGGTCCAGTGTGACCGTATATTGATCTTGGAGCCACCCGATAACGTACCATCCGCGTTCGCATCGCGGGTTAAGGGCCTATTCCTCTCCAACCTCGAGGGGAGGCTGCGGAGCACGTCTCAACAGCCATTCGAGTTCCGCGCTCTCGAAGCAGCCCTCATCACTGCCGTCTGCACTCTCGAAGCCGAATACCTTCTGGCCAGAGAGCCGGCCCGTGCGGCTTTGGAGGTGTTGCAAGAGAAGGTTGATGTCGAACGTTCGCAGCTGCAAGATCTTCTCTTCCACTCTCGTCGAATGTCGTCGCTCTCCAACAAGGCCCGGCTGGTGCGCGACGCTTTGCAAGAAGTCTTGAATGTCGATGAGGATTTGGCCGAGATGTACTTGACAGACGCGCGTGCAGGAAAGCCTCACGAGTTGTTGGACCATGTCGAGGCCGAGGTGCTGCTGGAGACGTATTGCAAGGTCTGCGACCAAGTTGTCGAAGCGGCCGGGTCGATCACCGAGGCCATAGTCAAGACTGAAGACAATCTGAAGTCAATACTGGATGCCCATAGGAATCAGATAATGCTCCTGGATGTCCGGCTCAGCATTGGGATGCTGGGACTGGCATCGGGAACTCTGGTGGCTGGGCTGTATGGCATGAATCTCATAAATGGCATTGAGGCTGCCCCGTGGGGGTTTCCTGTTATGGCTGGGTGCTCTTTTGGGGTGTCTGCTTTGTTCATCCTGTATGGTGCGGTAAGGTTAAGGCGCTTGAATAGGATCAGGATGGGACTAAAATAAGACGGTTGTAAAGATGGGAAGGTCGTCTCCTGGTGTTGATAACTATAGTTGGCCAACTCACCTCGGAATGCAAATACACGGTAGATATTCCAATAAGGAGCACGCTCTTTAGCGAGAACAGAGATGCCGGTCAGCGCCTCAGTCGCCCTAGCTCGCAGTGTACAGGCGATGCTCATTGATTAAGTAGCCTCGTTTAGGTGCCTAATATTCTTTAGCGTGGGCTACGTTCAGCTGTTAGTCATCAATCAGCCTCTCCGCTTGCATCTTTGGATATCTGTTAGATGCTGATCAACAGTCTCTACTCATGGTTTAGATGTAGTTAACTATTTGGCTGACCAGATAAATCGGCCCCCATTTCCAGTGCTTACACCTCAGCTGAACTTTTGGCATTTATCTTGTTTCCCTGCAAATCCCGCCCTAGCTCCCCACCCCGCTGCCTTCGTATGCCTCCCTGAGATTGGGCGCCATGGCCAACATTGGAAAGGAATTAAACTGCATCGCCCAGTCGGGTCCTCTCTCGGTGGACCCTGATATTGTTGGTCCTGGAGTAAGTACCTATCTGGTGATCTGGGTGCTTTGAAAGCACTTCGCGACATGAGGCTGAGATTGCAAGGCTCTCGCGGCGTTCCTCGCGTCGGCGGTGATAACGATCAGTGCCGTTCTCTTCGCCTATCTGTCCGGCTCCTTAGGCGACGAGTTTATGAATGATCTGGATCGGCGGGTGATCAAATGGATGAGTGAATCGGCGTGGAATCTCAAGACAACAACCCTAAGGACGTTGGGCAGGCCAGCACCGCTGCCTACCGCCAGTCATGGTTACAGTGCGCCGACCTGGGAAGCACAAGCAAGAGCCCAAGCCGTCACGCAGTTAATTTTGTCTCTTAGTGACCAGCAGCTCGTCACAGGACTCGCAATTCTTTTTTCGGGTATCTTGAATCAGAAGCAGCTCACTATATACGAGTTCTCGATCGTCCTGTCTCTAGCCTGGTTTTCGTCTACTACGCACTTGGCAACACTTGATGCGCTTCGGTCATATCTCAAAACAAATAGTATTATTCGGCACATTCGCGTGTGCGGTATGGTGCTAATCTTGATTTTGCTATCTTATATTTTCATTGCTCTCATATTTGCAGCGGGGCTTGATACCACCCTTGCTGTGCAATGTGCGTTCCATCCCTGGAACAGTACAGTCGAGCGCCAGTATCCAATGGACGCATTTTCATTTAGTATCGCCTCGTGGCTAATGGCGCTGTTGCTCATATTGCATGGGTATTGGATCCGTATTAAGGATCTGTATTTTGATCGCGGAGCTCTGTCTCGTTTCGCCTATCAGACCGTTCGGTCGCTATCTTCCTCGGGTCCAACTGAGTTGGAATCTCAGTTATCGCCTGAAGAGGCCTTTCAGGTCTCTCGCGCGGAATCTCGGACCACAATCTTGTTATTTTTGCTCCAGGCGCCGTACCCTATTCGGCTAATCGGCATCGGATTTTATCTACTCGGCGGGTCCTTTTTGTCATCGCTGCCTGGGCTTGTGTTCAGCTTCTCATGGGGCATCACGCAGCTTGCTGCATACCGGTGGCAGACAGCCCTGGACCTGGACACGGATTCAGATTACATGGGGTTCGGGCAGATCGTACCGGTCTTCTTACTTGCTCTCCCATTTCTAGCGGCTGGAGAATGTTACTACGGTAAGAGGATGTAAGAAAGCCTGCTGAGAGCACGTCCTGGTGATTAATGAGCGACAGATTATGTAGAAAAGATGACACGAAACAATATCTCAGGGACTGAAGATGTGAGGTCTGGAAGTAGTTCACATAGCCAGGAATTACCGGAACAGGGGGCTACAGTGACTGGGAACCATAGTTCGGATCAACCGATGGTCATCGCTGAATATGCTCAATATCTTGATGACATGTTGGAATACCTTGCTCGCGACGTCTACCATATCCGAGAACTCGAGGCTTCCCAAAATGCTACCCATGCTGCCGACCGGGAAAGGTTGACCGAGTTAAAGAAGAAGGTGCTAACCCAATACCGAATCTTAAAGAATTTCGAGGAGGAGATGCCCATAAGTGTGGCCCTTTTCGTGTTTCTCGCGGAAGCCTTCTTTTCAGCCACGCTCGCCGTTCTACTCAACATTGTCACAGGTGCCACTTTTATCGCGGCTACAATCATATTTCTCTGTATGGTCTTAGGAAGGGCAGGGTTTGCGCTTGGGGCTCTATATAATGCCGCGAGGGTTAATATTGGCAACAAAGGCAAGCAGGAGGGGAAGCAGGAGGAGCAGGGACATAACGGCGAAGGTACAGGGGTCATTTCTTTAATCGAGATGGACCGGGTTACACGGAGAAGTACTGCTAGATTAACCGAAGAGGGGCAATCGGCTCGCAAATGAAGAGGTACTGTGTAGCCAAGGTAGAAGCCATCATTATGGGTTGAGCGGTTTTACTGCATAAATAGATGCCTGAAGTAATTCGTAGCTAGTCTCTCGATCCTGCGGCTCCCACATGCTATCCGCCTTGAACTAATCCAATGTACTCCTTTCTTACGTCCAGATATATTTCAGCCTCTGCCGAGTCCCGAGCAGACCTTACTAGCACTCTGTGTAATTTCTCTAGCCACTATAGTGTCCCCCTCGATCGTCAATGGCCTTGCCACCCTAGTGCATAAGTACCTAGGGCGCAGAGGGCGTGCACACATGCTCTTTCATGTCGTCAATGGTACTTTAGACACTATCCCGTTCTTCATCTCCCGAAGTTTAGGTTTTATAAATGCAAATCAGTTCGAGTATTTGGGCATATACTTGACTGGCATGCCATCACATTTCACAACGTCGCGGGTCAGTTTTTAATCGCCAAGTAGAGCGTTCCTGCCGCCCTTAAGCTCCTTATGCGGCTAGCAAGAAGCTCGCTTTCTTGAGAATAGGTTCAAGCTGTGATTTGTCGGTAATTCATGTAAACTAGCTACTGGAGATAGGCAGACGTGATATGTGGCACATTGCGTCACCAACCCCGCAACCCTCACACATCGGTATCTGGTCCACAAAACTCAGCCATTCCGCAAGGACAAGGTCAGCCGGGTGCAACCTCACTTGCGCTACTCAGATTGGTCTGGTTCACCTCGTCACGTATCGCACCATCTTTTCAACCTTCGTCTTGCAGCGGCCTACCCATGTGCTATGGCTCTTCTGTCCACGAATGTACTGAACATCCCTCCTGGAGCAAAGCGGAAAAGCTTCAAACCACTGGGTAAGTTCCAAATGTTAGGTGTTTAGATATCCAACGCAGAGATATTGAAAGAGGGACCAGAAAACAACCCGGTTGCCATGACTAGTTTGGCGAACCGACTAGGCCTCTCAGAATCACTTATGTTCGAGGATGTATATAGCATAGACGACCCCGATTTGCTTGGTGCTGTTCCACGGCCATGCTACGGATTGATCCTCGTATTTCCAATCAACGAGGCCTACGAACAATTTCGAGTCGAAGAAGACAACCTTTTCGAAGACTATCACGATTTCGGAGAAAATGAGGAAGTGATCTGGTTTAAGCAGACGATAGGCACTGCATGCGGAATGATTGCGTTGCTACATTGCCTCGCAAACGGGGACTCTCCTTCATTCATCCGCTCCGGCTCCGACCTCGAGCATTTGCTAAATCAAATCAAATCCTTGGAGCCGATTGCTCGCGCAAATGCCCTGTGCGACTGCGATGCTCTGGAAGAAGCGAATGAGTTGGCCGCGGTTGAAGGCGAAAGCAGCGTCGTGCCTGCGAATACGCCTATGGACTTGCACTTTGTCTGTTTCGTCAAGTCCAGAACTAACAGACTCTGGGAACTTGACGGTCGCAGAAAAGGCCCAATTAATAGAGGTGATTTAAAACCTGAAGAAGACGGACTGAGCCAACGTGCTCTGGAATTTGGAGTTCGGGCTTTCCTCACGAGAGAGCACGAGCGTGGATCAGGGGATATGAGGTTCAGTCTCGTCGCGCTAGTCCCAAACCTCACCGCATCACAGCCTACATAAGTAAATTTTGGAATACGTCTAAGCCTAAATCTTTTTATCTTTAGGGCTAAGGAATTATCCTTGTATGGTGGACTATCGAATTACTGCTGACCTAAATGTCGGACATTATCTAAGCATTCTCGTGGGCGCTCTAGTGTAATATCGGTGAATTCCCTTCTTATTTATACCTCTTTAGACTCCGTTTTAGTTGCTAAAGGCCGCTGTCCAACTACGGTTAACCGCCCTATGTTGTGAGCAAGCCTGTGTCTATCCCGAAATGCGGCCGATATCAGGAATCTACAGCGATCACCCGAGCCATTTCCCACAGGGTCCATCGCCTTGTAACTAGCTTCTTCGGAAGCCATAAGTTCCGTGTCCATCTGGAAAAGGAGGAGCTCTGGTGGGAAAATCCGGCTTTCTTTTGCAGTATTTATGAGTCCATTCTCTTCAAAGAGTTCGGGAAGCCGGATCGGCCAGCTGTAATTTGAATATTCTTAGATCAGTATCAAGTCGAATATTATGTCATGCTTGCCTTCAATGATGCTTACTCGTCAAGTGCCCAGTTCGGTTTCGTCCCACCCAGCGTCCCGACCATCTCTAGAAGAGGCGTCCAGCTGTCCTCGACATCTTTCCCTTCCTTGGTCCGTATAACTTCCCACCGGCTGTAATCCATCTCAGCCCATTGGATCCACCCACCCGGCTCTGGCGGCAGATCGTCAGCTCTCCCATCATCTGGCTCTATGAAGAAGAAGGAGATGTACTCAAAAGGCTAATGAAGTTGCGGATAATAGGTCTAGGGTCATTGTTGTGCACTGCCACGTGGAAACGCTGGATACGCACGACATCGTACTGCCCGAGCAAGTTTTCCGGAAAAGGCTTCAAGCAGTCAAGCTGGTGTACTTCCACGTTCGCTGGAAGCCACTCTTTGGGCGAACACTGCGTCAAGTTGATGTCAAAGCCATCGATGCGCGCCGATTTGGGAAGGCATCGGGCGAGATCCACGAGCCAGATGCTGCAGGGGCACCATGCACCCAAATGTCAGTTCTGAACTGATCATCACCGGGGTCGGAGGAAGGTACCCGGTGCCAACGCCAATCTCAGCCACGCGCAAATTTTCCACATCCGTCGGTATACTGGGGTGAAGGGAATAGCCTTGGTCTTTCCAGAGGAAATACTGTAGATTCAGCCTATTGACAGGGTCAGCCACAGTACCTAAGTAGGTATCGAACCACTGCGCGGATGCGCAAACCTAGTATTGGCCGAGAAACCTCTTCCGAGAAAATAGTCTTCCTTGTCCATCTTCTAAGATTGTATTTTGTTGCGAGACCTATAACAGCCGGCGTAGGTAGCTGGTTCGGTGTGAGGCAAGGGTATTCTAATGGCAAATAGAGTCTAGGTTCCTCAAGAGGAAGTCCCTGCTACATCCTACCGTTAGGACTACCGGCATAATAAGGTAGCGGTCATGCTCAGAGGAAGCAAGTACCGTGGCCACGGCATGGCGGATGTACGCCCTCCGCTGGGGGTGGAGCGAGGTAGCACGTATCCATACCAATCGGACAACTCTGACTCTGTTGTGGCGCCGAAAGGACCCAGTTTATTCCTCCCAGGAGCTAATTCCAGCCGCCGGAGCGGGCAGGCTGAAGCGGCGAGTCCAGACATGCCTACATGCTGGTGTTGGTGACGCAGGGTATTACAAGACTTGAGCCGCAGCACCTGCAAATAACGAATAGGCTAGGTGAAAAAGTACATAGTCCGTAAGGATTTCATTCAAGGCCGGAAGCCCGGCTTGCAATGGTCTTGCCTGGCTCTATGAAGCACCTTGGCGACGAAACCTCTTCTAGGCATACACGGGAACACAGCCCGGGGCTAGACGCGATAAGGGGGGGACGATTGCCCACATTATACAAGAACAATGTGTGGTGGAGGGGATCATGGGATTCTTTAGACTAGCATGAAGGAACCGGGCCATCCTGTGAGAAAACACGGGGGTGGATGGTCCATGCGCGTGGGGTTCAGAGAAATCTTGATCCGCGCTCCGCTTGCCCATCTCATACTTGCGACGGAAGCAGCCCTGTCCAGAGCATGTGCGTGCAGTGGCGGAGTGCATCGCGACCAGCTGCAACCTGGACCAACTGTCGCTGAGGGCGAGCTCCATCCCGGAATCGACTGCATCCGGCCCATGTGAGTGAGGTGTGGACGGCGGCCCAACAGCACCCGTAGGATCGTCTTTGACCTTCCACAGCGCCGAATGTGCCGAAAAAGATGGCACAGACCCCTGGTTGTGCCTAGCTCAGCGGCGCCCCTGTGCTGTGCTTGATGCCCACTAGGATTCCGTACGACGTGACCAACAAAGCTTATCCCCACTCTTTTTTCTTCCTATGTAAGCTCTTATCGTCGCCAGGCTCACCAGAGTACTACCCTAGCTGAAGGACAATCAGCGGACCCCCAAAATCCCTACCACTCTCCTTCCAAGCTCGGGCATGGCGGACAAGTTCAGTCAAATACGGCGCTTCGAGCGGCAGCACTGTTGGCACCGTCAACATGCGAGATTGTCTCTGTAGCGTTAATCCAAGCTTTTCTGATAATGATGATCGGAAGTGAGGGGGCGGGGGGGCGTCGGGAAGGATGGGACGCAAGGGAATAAGGACGTCGCGCATTCACCAGAGCCCTACATAGGCGGCCTTGCCAGCCGCTCTATGATACGATCGGCCGTACATGAACCGTGGCGCGCTGACTCGTCTCAATGGCAGCACACCGTGCGTACCTAATCACTGTAGCATGACTCGGCCCGCTTGATCTAGCCCACGCCTTCCGGGGGCATGTATCCCGAACATGCCGCAGCCAATAGACAGGCGCTTATTTTACACTCTGTGCAGGCGAATATATTGCCATGTCTCAAACGCGGGCAGACGATAGGTTGCCCACAGAAGGAAGCGCTCTTTCAGGTCCCTCGCTGCGCACTCGTGCAATTGGAGCAGAGAAGGAACGCCCCAACGCTGTCCCGAGAATCCCCCGTCACTACTACAGCTTCCTCCAGGCCAGAGAGAGACAAGGAGGAGAGTGAGGGCTTTGCTTTGTCCTAGGTAGCCCAAGCCCGGTTATTAATCGACCAACCGGTCCCCTTTAAACTGTGCCATTCGCCTTACCCTATTCCCTCTTCCGCATCGCCAAAGCCGTTAGGCGCATCGCTACAAGCTTCCAAGATGGCGCCCTATGCGAGTAGCATGGTCCTCCCCACCGCCGTCCTGGTAGTGGACGGTCTCTGCCTCGGCATTTCCTTAATCGCTATCATCTTGAGATTTTACTCGCGGCTCGTCATCCGAAGAGTCAAGATGCGACTCTGCGATTGGATGATCTTAGCCACCTGGGTGAGTAATCGGGGAGCTTGGTGGCCGTGGTGAAGCTCTCTCTAACGCTCTCCGGGATGCCACTCTAGCTCCTCGCTATAGGTACTACCACAAGTTCAGACTTTTGCGTCACCCGAGGAGGCTTAGGCCAGCCTTTGGAGATAGTGACTTTGGACGAGTTAGTATTCTCGACCAAGGTAGGTTGAGGACCCAGGCAGGGGTTCGTCTTGTGCTCTCTTGGAATTGGCCGCTCACGCGAACCCGCAGCAAGTCCTCGTGCTGGGCTCCTTGTCAACATTGGCATTCGCATGTGTCAAAATTTCCATCCTCGATCTTTTGCTCTCTATCTTTGATAGTGTCGACGGCTTCCGCATCTGGGCCATTTTCCTCATGGTGATATCCGCCTGCTACGGATTGTCCATTTTCATTGTGACATGGGCTGGATGCCAACCCTTCGAGGCCAACTGGAACAAGCAGCTTCCAGATTATCACTGTGTCGATCTGTCCGCCCTGTATACTACTCAGGCGGCCCTCGGCGCCACCCTGGACATTTTGATCCTGCTCTCGCCGATTCCGGCTGTCTGGAGCCTCAGGCTCAAGACCAGCAAGAAGATTGGCCTGACTGTGCTCTTCACGGTCGGCATTGGGTACGTCCCTGTCAAGAAATGTATTGCGGTCTTTTAACTGCGAGTGCCGATGGCTGACTTTTGCAACTTGGAAACTGCAGCATCTGTGCCATCTCGCTTATCCGCCTGTGGTTTAACTCCCGACCGGACTACCAGAACTCCCATTTTACCGAGTTCCTGGCCTACACAGCAATCCTTGGGAACCTGGAGGTGGCGCTCTCTATCCTCTGCGCTTGCCTCCCCACCTACCCGACGCTCTTCGCCCCGTTGACGCAGAAGATCAAGTCGGCTCTCAGCACTATGAGCTATCGGCGCAAGGGTTTCGGCTCAAGTGGGTCCAAGTCCACTGGCACCGTTCGCCTCCCCTCGACAGCCGATGTCGAAGGCGATGCTGTTGACAAGCTATACCCTTTGAGTCAAATCACAAACCCCACCCTTGTGGGCACTACGCGGACGAGCTTCGAGGTGGACGTTGAAAATAAGGTTATCCATGGTACGAACGCTGATGGGGGGCTCGAGATGGATAGGGGTGCACAGAAGATCGAGCCGTTTAGCAATCTCCGCTGAGAGGGCCGGGTCAGCGACGCGGAGGCTTGGAAGTTAGGGGTGGTGTACGTATCTAGGGATATGCAAGGGCCTTGGTCGATCTGCAATCCTGCAGGATAAGGGTATTCCTGCCACAGATGCAGTGTAACAGTTCAGCTAGAAAATTGACCCTACGCTGTACGTAATATTTTTAACGAGTCTGACCTATCAGATCTGTTCTATGCCTGCACGGAGCGGGACGAGGCTTGGCAGAGGCGCGAAGAGACGGCCATGGTGCAGGGTCCCCAAACCCGTGTGTAATTATTGGCCTAGGGCACGCCTTACGGTGCCGTTCGACTCCTCCATGCGGTTCGCTGCGTAAGTTCCAGTGAGTTTGGCTAGGGTTCTGTATGTCGGCCAGCCTTCGTCGCATACCGAACCGGCCATATTTCTAGAGTAGGGCTGAAGAGCGCGTCGTGGTATGGTATAAGATCCTACGACTTGATATCCCGGACAAAAGGGAGTCGGCCGGGACAGCAGTGTTCATGGATTCGCATCGGCAGGAAACAACGTTTTGGGAACATTTGCTATAGCTACACTGGACGGCTGGACAGCCTACAAAGACAGTCCGCGAATGGGACGCTAGGCTGAGATGCGCTTGACCTTGGTGTCAAAAGTCTTGACACCGTTGGCTACCTGCTCGGTAATCGCTTCGATGATAGCGACGACCTCGGGCGTGTTGGTCAGGTGAGGCAGGTGACCAGACTTAATCTCGTATGTGTCGACGTCGCGGCCTGCGCCCCGCATGTAATACACGTTGGACACTTGGAAGTAAAAGGGAGGTGCAATGTCGTCCCGGGTGTAAATGAAGGTAACGGGGATGTCCCTCCAGGCACATTGCGTGAGTGGCTGCCAGAAGGCCTTCCCGTTGCATGGCACGAGGGTTGACATGTACGCGTCCACTTCTTCGTCGGTGGCTGTGTTCTGGTTCATGACACCATGCGCATTGGTCAAAAGGCCAGCTTTGTAGTCGCGGCAGGCACAAAAGCCGTCCTCAGCAAAGTCATAAGCTGACTCGTAAGCACTCCCCTCGTCGAACTCCGAGATTTTGTCCCAGATGGAGACACCCTCATTCAAACCATGGGCCGCCATATACACGAGTCGTACAACACCGCCGCCAAGCCCCTTGGCAGCGCGGGTGTCAAAACTATGGTGATTCTAGATTAGCTGGTGGCTGGCTGGGGTGGCTGTGGTAGGAGTCATACCCAAGCCCGTGGAGACCCTGTGTGCCCGGCAGCCCCCCGTAGGAGTGCATGATGGCAATAATCTGGCGCCCAGCGTCTGCGAGCTTCTCAGCACACGCACGAACACACTCCGCGTCGCTCAGCATATCGCCATTGGGCGGCCGAGATCCATTCATGGTGGGAAGCAGAGGAACGTAGACCTCATAGCCGGCGGATTCGAGGGCTTTGGTGACCTTGCTGTAGGTCTCAGGCACGTGCCAGGCGCCGGCGACTATAATGACAGCGGGCTTAGCCGCCATGGTTGGTCGAGGCCGAACGACAAAGGACTAATATGGAGAGATGGCGAAGGGGTTATTTCCCACAGATGTCGGAAAAGTACTCAAATGACAAGGGGGCTTTGCGTGTTGAAATTAAAGGTCGGGCAACGAATATATTTGAGTTGCCTCGGACTGTTCGAAAGGCCGAACTCAACGGGAGGATGAAGGCATGCTCGGCTTGACCCAGATCACAGCCGGAGCTTCTAGATACTTTGACATGTCGCCAAAGTATATACGGCCCAGTCATGTAGCAGAAGATGACACACATCCCTTGGACCCGACGACACAACCACCACATAGTTGATTAACAACCGGCACGGCCATGACGGCGCGCAAATACACCAGCTCCCCAGGCCGAAAAAGCACGCGCGTAAGAATCATATGTAAATGCAAGACTAGTGCCATCCTACGCCTTGGGGGTGCAGTGCCGCCCCGTTTTGCCTCCCACCCCCATGGGCGGCTACTACCGCGTAGCCCATGCGACGATCTGCACAACGGTGACCAACTCAGGATCCTGTGTTCGGCTTAGCCCGATTCGGTGGTGGCCAGATATGGAGCCCGAATATAGTGCCACGCAGCGCGACGACCGCTAGACGCACGGGTGGTGGGGGCTGGTGGCATAGAATAAAGGTGAGGGGGGGGGTGGGGGAGAACTTGGTATGACGACGGGAGGCTGGCGCGGGGCTCCCCTCGCGCGAGCCGTGGAAGCCCAATGTTCGAAACTTGCCTAATCGGGGGGTTTGCGCTTGGTGTGATTGAAGTGAGATGAGCACCTTTCCAGCCAGCCGGCACAATCCCATTCCGTGCCCCATGAGATGTGCCGGTGGCGTCAGCAAGCCGGCGTAAGATATCTTACACTGCCTCCGGATTCCCGGGAAAGCATTCGAACGGCGAGTAATGCTTGCCAGTAGCATAAGGGCAGCGATGCTGTGCAAGGCGGAATATTTGTCTACGTAGTAGGTGGTATCCGTCGTCGCATCCTTCACCGGAGCGCTCGGGGCTCATCAGCTGCGATTGATTGATTCTACTGAGGGATGGGCTGCAGGGAGGATGCGAGGAATTGCGCCCTACCTAATTTAAACGAGCTGCATGTGGGAACCGCAACAGCTTGGCGACAGCTTGCAACCTCACACGGCTGAGTCTGAGTCCCCGTGGGGCAGACTCTGTACTCGATGCAAGCTGTGCTCGTTGGGTTGCATGGTATCCCGGGCCCAACGTACCTGAGGTACTCTAGTCATACCCAAAACGATCTGGAAGGATCGACTTGCGGGATTGCCAGGATCCAATTGTATAGCTTCCCGGCGCGCACCCAGCATCACATGTCCGTGCCAGCTGGCTGCCTCGATCTCAAGCAAGCCACTGGCAGAGACAATCACATCATGTCGGCACTCATTCACGTGTGTTCTGTCTGGTTGGCAGCGCGACTTGCGACCGAACGCGGGTGCAACACAGTAGCGCACTGCAAGCCAGTTGATAGCATCCGCCGCGGTGCTGGCCGAAAGAGACGAAGAGTACTACCTGCCTGAAGCTACAAAATGCGATAGGTACAGTTGGGGTCACCGAGCAATGTGCTGCTGGCTGGGCTCAGCCCCCCCACGCCAGCTATCGGGTCTACGTCTATGATCCCTCCGACTGGCGCTCGTCCCGACCAAACGGCCCAGCTCCGTAATCTCGCGTCGTGGGCCGCTCAAACGACCTAGAGAACAGCCGACGGAATGCCGCTAAAGACCCAATGCAGCCAGTAGGGGCAAAGCATACAGACAGCCCATCCACGCGTTCCAAAGCCGAAAGGTCCGCTTGTCAGCCTCGACTGTTCGGAAAGCGATCGTCCGGAACGCGACCCCGAGTCCCGTCGCCCAGACCACAATGCACGGGCCGAGCCCCACACCCCAGTGGCTCGGGCAGAGGACTGACCATGCTACCATGGGGCCTGCAGTGAACCACCGCGCCGTACCGTCGCCGATGCTCAGTGGCATGGTGCTTCGACCCCGCATGCGGTCCCCCGCCTGGTCGGCCATGTCCTGGGTCTGCACGGTCGAAAAAACAACCCCCGCAATGATGCACAGCCAGTGGAACGTCTGCCCGTGCTCGCCCGTCGTCGACAGGGGCATTTTGATGGCCATCTCGAGCGCGCCAGACGCGAAGCAGCAAAAGCCGAGGGCGTTGATCACGTTGCGGACCGCCCAGCTCGCGTCCGTGACGGGCAGGTCGTTGTAGATGTAGCCAAGCACCATGAGCGCCAGGCACTGCCGCAGGCCCCCGAGACACAGGCTGAGGATGAAGGCGGCGGGATACAGGCAGAGCATGACTGTCTTGGCCTGTGACGCGGCCATCCGACCCGACGGTAAGGTCCGCCAGGGCTTGTTCTGCTTGTCCTCCAGGATGGATTCCGGCTGCCGCTGGTTATCGATCGCGAAAGGAAGCAAGTTGATCCACACCCATAGCACCACCACAGGCAGGCGTAGGAGCACCTTAGCCCATGCGGGCCCCTGTTCCGAGGATGCCGAAAGGGCCAGGGCGTTCACGATGCCGAATACCGACTGGGGAATCACGATAGTCTTCAAGTCACTCCGTGTGAAGAGCCATATCGAGTAGAGGTGGTAGGAGATGTTCGGCCTCGCTTTCGCGCGCCGCAGTGCCTGCAGCGATCGACGTTAGCCGTTGGGGCCTTTGAGCAGCGGTAGCACGATGGTGGGCGGCGGCTTGCTTACTGCGGTCATCAACGAGGGATACATGGTGGCTGACGAGGTGGCGTATGATTGCCGGTGCCGACCATTCGAGGTGCTTGCAGGCTGGGCCCATGCCAACGTCTTGCCCCTATTTGTATTCCTGGGGTCTCTCTCGCTACCCGGACGCCACGGAGCCGAGTTCACGAGCTATCACCCGCGCGTTCATCCTAGAACAATTGCCGGCGCTTCAACGGCCGGTTTGCATGATGGCGGTCCGTTCTTCCTCCAACCCGAACCTCGGTATTGGACGTGATATTGTCGGCTTTGGCGGAGGGAACGCTAGCTGAACTGCCACATCCCGCGAGAGATCGACGATCGTCGATAGTTTGGGCTGATACGCCGAGCTGCAGTCTCCACCGACGATAGTAACCATCAGCTCCTGCTCCCCGACCCCCACCTTATCCTGGCCAATATACCCTTGCCATATCTGACCAGGTAAGATCTAGTTCTTGTTCTTGTCATCATGCCCATCAACGAGGACTGGCCTTCCTCTCTCTCCGTTCACACACCCCTCAACGCCATGTATACGCCAAACCTAAGTCAGCTTTGCGCTGCAAGCGCCGTCCTTGGTGTTGCCTCCCACCTTGGTGTGTTTATTCGTGGCGAATGGCACATGCAAGCACCTCTGTTGTTCTACACCTATTCTTTTCTTACCCTCACCCTATTCGTTTTCCAGTACCGTTATCTCGAACACGAGCTTGCCGTCAGTGTCCAGACAACATGGCTTCTCACCACCTCCTATGCTACTGGTCTTTTTACAAGCATCATCATCTATCGCAAGTTTTTCCACCGTCTTCGCCACTTCCCTGGCCCCTGGATGGCCGGGGCCACCAAGTTCTGGCATGTTTGGCAATGTCGTACTGGTCGAAACTATCTTGTCATAGAGGAGCTCCATAGGAAGTACGGACCCGTGATCCGGACTGGCCCAGAGGAGCTTACCATCATCCATGCCGAAGTCCCCCGCGCCGTTGATGGGCCGGGGAACGAATGCACCAAGGCAGTATGGTACGATTTTCTACTTCCTGAGATAGCTCTCAATACCACTCGAAGCAAGTCAGAGCATGATGCCCGACGGCGTGTCTGGGACCGCGGCTTTAGCAAGAGCGCTCTTGCCGTCTACGAGGAACGCGTTGAGGAGCATGCCGAGACCCTCATCCGGCGTCTCGCTGAGCTAGCCCATGAGGGAAAGCCTGTCAACGTCTCCGACTGGTTCTACTGGTTCACGTTTGACGTGATGGGCGAGTTCGCCTTCGCTCGCTCATTCAATATGCTTCGAGACGAGAGGTGGCACTCTGCCGTGTACCTGCTGCGGAGGGCGATGAGTTTGCTGGGGCCATTCAGCGCGGTACCGTGGCTAGCCCAGATCGCCTTTTATGTCACGCCTTGGATGTACATCGTCCGAGACTGGCTAGGCATGATGGAGTGGTGTAAGGAGCGTATGCGGGAGCGCATCCAGGCACGTTCATCCGCCGCCACAGAGAATTGACGCGTAGTTCTGACTTGGACATAGATGAAAGGATCCCTCCCGGATGTTTCCCATTGGCTAATTGATGCCTCTCTAAAGAGAGGCTCTCTGGAAGCTGATCGTGAGTGGCTCAACGGCGACGCCGTGACGATTATCATCGCCGGAAGGTACGCCCGATTCCCTTGTCTTCATGCCGCACTTTATGCAATGCTAAGCAGCCTACCTTACCTTTAGTGACACCATCGCCCCAACCCTTGTGTTTGCTTGTTACGAGCTTGCGCGGAACCCCGAGCAGCAGGCTAAGATTCTCACTGAGCTCCAAGATGTGGACATCCATAACAGCAGCCAGCTTCAGCGTTGTGCACACCTCACCGCCGTCATCGACGAGACGCTCCGGCTGCATCCACCAGTGCCCACTGGGGGCTATCGCCAATCCCCACCCGCCGGCATGACAATTGCGGAGACGTATATTCCCGGAAACGTGACTATTGTTTCCCCCCGCTACTCGTTAGCTCGTCTTGAGTCCTCATACGAGCGGGCCACGGAATGGATCCCTGAGCGCTGGACCACTAACCCGGAGATGGTGCGCGATGCGCGGGGCTTCGCGCCCTTCTCGCAAGGGCGGTTCAACTGCGTGGGCAAGAACCTCGCATACAGCGAGATGCGCTTCGTTCTCGCGCTGATAGTACATCGTTTTACGATAGAGTTCAGCCCTGGCGGTGACCAGGGAATGAGTTTATTTGCTGATTTGAAGGACCAGTTCACTGCCGCGCCAGGCAGACTGGAGCTGGCATTCAAGCTGAGGGGCTAGGCTCCTAGGTCTCCTATTATTATATTTTCCATTGCTTGATCTCATTTGCTTTCAAGGCCGGATCCCGGAGGCGGTTGAGTCAATGGACTTAGTCTAATCAGCGAAAATTTTACAACAGTTATTGACCTAACACCATCTGCATAGTTGTCGTATTGTTGCTTTTTTCTGGCTATGCACTATAAAGAATAAACTTAAGTACCGTCAAGAAGGTGCCTGGCAAGCACTGTGGCCGTGGTGATAAACGTAATGCGCGCGGTGTAGAGAAGTCCCACCTGAAGGTTGGGTGTTGATCTTTGTTTGCCAAGTTCCTGCTCCATTTGACGTGTGGCGTTGCCCGTGGATTCCTTAGCCAACCCAAAATGGCCCAAAACAAGCTTGGGATACTAGTAAATATTCATTCGTACAGCATGCTACCCGAGGTTAATGTACCGGTTTCCGTATGCCTGATATACCAATCTATTGATCGCGTAGTCGTACGACAATAGCCGCAGAAAGCGGTGTTTACTCTGGAATTATTTAGCGAGGTATCCGTATCGTGCTTCAAGAATCCTCCACTTGCCCCTCTTCGTCAAGGGATTCGACGTAATATTGTATGGATTAGGTGTAGAACCTAGTAACAGCTGTTGCTATTAATAAGGTTACAGCAATGCTTTCTAGGCATTTGCTACCCGTGGTTTTAGTGGAAGATGTCTTGCCTCCTCGACCCGGTCCCGTGTGAGTATATGCGACGGCAACACCCACCAGTCCTCATACCACATGCCGCCTTATTTCCGCACCTCGGTCACCCACCTCTGCTCCATCCATGCTGACCGCCACCGGCCATGCGTGCGGGGTATGGAGTGACCCCGCGCCGTTCCTCCACCAAGTCTAGTGTATCGAGACTGGAGACATTAAACTAGGGAATGTGGGTAACAATGCAAGCAGTAGTATAGTCTATCGCAATGTCTTTAGAGCCATGACTCGGGCCATTAAAGTGTTTTCTCCGGCTAGTGCCTTCGTAAATTTCCCGACGGCTTATTTGATATTCTTTAAAACGGTGAATTACTCCGTGCAAGACTGAACTCGGCTCCTCTTCGTTGATATTTGGTCTCCCAAGGAAGCAATCGTCTCCCATCCGAAAGCCTCCATCTTTCTACGCACTACAAGCCTACCGATAAGAGTTATTTAAGCTTCAGCTAGTCGACCGAGTGAATGATTTTGAGAGTGTATTGTGTGTTGTACCATCGTTTGACTGCGCAGATGAGAGCCGGTACTGCAACTTAAGATGGTCTCCTTCTTAAGCCTAACCAACCTTCTTGGTTTCCCCCAGTGGGATGTCTCAAATCAAGTGAGTCTTACAGGGTTTTCACCAAAGCCCCCTATCTTCCTGCCTGTCCGTAGCTAACAAGGACCTATTAGGTTGCGTTAAACCACGGGCCTCTACCAGTCACAGGCTCATCTTCCGTAGTCGTTCAGCTCGACCTTGCACCGTATTTTAACAACAAGGCATTCGGAAAATATCCAGGGGAAGCATCTTTTGATACAACCCATCGGTCATACCCTATACCCAATGACCTTGCTCCGGATGGCATATACACTTCGTCACTGACCGGACTCAGCTACGCCTTCCCGGGGTACACCGGAGCCAAAGGACAGCTGGACAATGTCATCTGCACCGGACAAAGCATTACAGTGCCCGAGGGCAACTACTTTTCCGTTTCTATGCTAGTTGCTTCGGACGTCCCCCGCACTACCGTGTCTGATGCCGTGGAGTTTACGTATACTTCCAACGGGGCCAAAACCGTCGTAGCCGAGGAGCTCCGCGCCCCACCGGCGTGGACGTGGACGATTTTGACTCGCGGCGAGATAGTGCTGCCATTTGGTTATACAGCAGATGGCGTTGACTACAACACGTCCCAGATTTTCGAATGGACAAGCGCTGTGAGGCCGGGGGATAACCTTCAGTCCATCACTCTACCCAACACTACCGACGCCGACTCCGGTCGAATCCACGTGTTCGCCATCTCACTGTGGCAGGGTCACGAGGTCAACATACAAAGTGTGCGCCCGACTCAGAAGTCGACAGAAGCCGGGAACCAGGTCGTCGAGATCACAATCAACAATGCGGGACGTGAATGCGTGGCGGGCAAAGGTCTGAAAGTTTCCATCGAGGGCTGTGGTATTAAGACAGTGGAGGGAGGGTTGGTGAAAAGACTTTGTCCAGGTGACCAGAAAAGAGTCAACATTGGCGTCACGGGCACCTGCTCTGGGGGATCCGTTTACGCGATTCTGGGCGATGACTCGCACAAGCAGAGCACTGAGTTCGCGGACATGAAAATCGCCATAGAGGATTATACGTCCGATCTGAGCAGCGTCGAGAAGCACGAATCGCCGCAATGGTTCGACGACGCAAAATTCGGCATCTTCATCCACTGGGGTCCATACTCTGTACCTGCTTGGGGCAACAGTTCTGACCACGAGACATACGCGGAATGGTTCTGGTAAGTACTTCTCGGAAAGTCTGAAATGTCATCGTCTAACCGTACACGTCGAGTAGGTGGTATACGAATTCACATTTTATCGGAGCCGATAAATCTGATGACTACAGTTATCGACTTCGGACCTACGGCCCGGACTGGGTATATGATGATACTTTTCCCGAGTTCAAGGCCGAGAAATTCGACCCAAAAGAATGGCTAGATCTCTTTACCGATGCCGGCGCAAAGTACTTTGTCTTTACGACTAAACACCACGATGGCTTCGCGCTGTTTGATACTGGAGCCACCTCTAATCGATCTTCTCTTCATTACGGCCCTAAGCGCGATCTGCTCCGAGAATTATTCGATGCTTCCGCTCAATATTACCCAGACCTAAAACGCGGAACCTATTTCTCCCTGCCAGAGTGGTACAACCCTGATTTTGGACCGTATGGATTTGTAGAGAGCGATGACCCAGCCTCTGTCTCCTGGCTGGGCATGCTGGCTACAAACCCCTATACGGACGAAGTCGAACCCTATACGGGCCACATACCAGTCAATGACTATATAACCGACTTGCAGGTGCCGCAAATGGAGAGTCTTGCATACGAATATGAGACTGAGATTATGTGGTGCGATATCAGCGCTGCCAATGGCACGGCCGCGTTTGCAGCACAGTGGTGGAACAAAGCGCGGCAAGCCGGCCGACAGGTAGTCATGAACAGTCGGTGTGGTGTCCCACAGGCTACAGACTATGAAACTCCAGAATACACAACTTACAGCTCAGCGCAGCTGCGCAAGTGGGAGAGTAGTCGTGGACTGGATCCATTCAGCTACGGCTACAACCGCGCCACGCCAGACGAGGACTACATGGACGCGAAGAGTGTGATCACATCGCTGGTTGATATCGTTGCCAAGAATGGAAACCTGCTGATAGATGTAGGCCCTCGAGCTGACGGCACTATCCCCGAGATCCAGGCGAAAATCTTGCGGGAGGCAGGCGCGTGGATCCGGAAGCACGGAGAGGCCATTTACGACACCGCCTATTGGTTCGTGCAAACACAGATCTCGACACCAGATGCGGAAATCCGATTCACGCAGACACAAGACGCGTTTTACATTCTATTCTTGGAAGACCCAGTGGTTGTTGACGGCTTTGTGATTGTGGACGCTGCAGTTCCCATCCTCGAGAATGATATTGTTAGTCTTGTAGGTGTCGAAGGTGCTGGCAGCCTAGCATGGAAGTGGACAGCCAGTGGGGGACTCGCGATTGAAGTTTCTGCAGAAAAGATTGCGCAGGATGAATATTGCTGGGTGTTCAAGATAGCGTATCAGTGATGTGAAGTCCATACACTTCCAAAGGGCTGGACGGCATTGTTATCTACTTTATCCCATCCGTACTTGGCCCTCCGATGTGTGGCAAATCATCCAACCGCGAATGGCGTTAATATAGGCAAGGGGTTTGGGCCAATCGTCCTCGATGAGGGAGAGCGGCGTTGCAAAGATCGGGCTAGTGTTACGGTTATATCGATTGTCGTGCCTTTCGTGGATTCAGATTTGTTGCTTAGTTAGTATAGGCTTCTATGCAATGCAGCCATTACAAATCGAGCCTGCAATTCCTCCTACATCAAAGCCGTGAAGCGGACTCTTAGATGAACTACATCAAAGAACTTCGGTTTGTGCAACTCAATTGAGATGTTTCTGCTTATCAGTCCACTACCTTGACTTATGTTGACAGCCGCATGCCAAGCCTTCCTCTAACTGTCGACGATACCGACACCGGATCCGCATAGATGTCCTCATATAGCTCCGTGGAACTAAAAGCTAGCGGGAACTTGCTGAACATTGGGTATACTGTAGTGATAACCTCTTCTCACCGCAGCTATTTCTAACATTAAACCAGTTGCCCACGAGGCCCAAGTACCTTGATCTCGAGCCTCTCAATCAGAAGACCGTGTACATCGTCTAGCGACGCATAATTCGGCTCCATAGGTGGATTCAAGCCTTGATGGAGTCAAGGTACTCTTTAGTCGATAAGAGGATGGCGAGCGGCACGAGTATTTCATTAGCTAAGTGTTGCACTCCGCCATTATTTTGGTTCTAGCTGCTTCACTAGGTAGTTTGTCTATACTCATCCCGTCGGCTTTTCGGGACATCTAAGACTTTTCACATATTTGCTAAGGGATACCGCAACCAACTGATACTTACGGCTTATTTCTCATTGAGGCATCGAAATAGCGCATAGACTCACAGGAAGTTTGGCTAAAGCTCTAATTATTGCTAGCAGCGGCCTGCAAAATTTCTCATCTACCCATGTGTTAGTTATGGCCTTGTTGTCTAAACCTACCCCAGTATCACAATAACTAATCTAAAAATTCTAGCAGTCATGCGCAACATATCGGTGTTGGGATATCTTCTCTGTGTGTTGCCTTTTTTTCTGGCCAAGCTTCATAGTTGAACCTGAGAGAGCCCGTAGTTCCGGATTCTTTCCCCGTATTTCCAAAAGATAAGAGGTACTGGGGTAAAAGCGACCGCAATAAATCCCAATAGCGACGTGCCCCATCCCAGGCCAAGGGTGTCATACATGGCGTTGCCTGCCAGTGGAAGAAGTGCTCCAAGTAGGGCGCGAGCTACAGTTGCTGCTGCTGTTGCTGACGCAGCATAGATCGTGTATGCGTCGACAAGATATGACAATGATGGCATCTAGAAGAGAAGTGTTAGTCTCTACCCCTTCCAACGTCTCTGGAGGAAAGTTACGATAATACTGAAGGATGCAGCTCCAAGAAACGCAGAGCCAACGACCGGGACGATCCAATGGACTTTTGCCTCTGCGGCCCAGCCGTACAGAAAGAGTCCAATAGGCGCAAGTAATGCTCCCACGAACAAGAGTGGGAGTCGATACTCTGGTTTTGCCACTCCACCGTAGCGCTTGGTCAGGTATTTGACGAGCTTGTCTGAGGTCGCGGCGCTGAGAACCAAGGAAGCAAGGAACCCAACCCCGATGCCTAGGTACACCAGCCCGACACTGCTGGTTGTAAAGCCATACTGCCTTTCGAATACCCGTGGGAAGGTGGTAAACATAAGATATTGGTACCCATATATTGTTGCCATATAGAGAGATAGAAGGGTTACAATTGGTGAGAGGAGCAGCATTTTGACAGACCGGACGATGGAAACCCTAAATAATTCCTTGGGGTCTTTGCCCGTATCAAGAGTGGATCGAAGGTCTAGATTTCCCGTTTCGTTTCGGAGGCGCTTAGTCTTTCGCTCTAGGATCGTGTAGGCATAAGATTCCGGTAGAAGTAGCAGACTGGCCAAGAATACGACACCTGCCTGGTTTGATGGAATGAACGTCAGCGACTGTCTGTAATTCGATGGCGAGAACTTACGAGAATCGACACCACCCAAAAGACCCATCGCCAACCTCTGGCCTGAGTGAGGTATCCCGCAACTAGCTGCTTTCAGCACAGATTCTTTATCAGGCGTGGTACATCCAAACTCACTCAAAGGTCCGAATGTAGGCCCCAGGACTGGACCCATGATCCACCCCATCATAGCCAGCCCCCTCTTCTCTAGCGGTACTATGTCGGCAATCGTTCCCGCCCCAATTGTAAGTGGAGCACTCCCAGCGAGTCCGGCAAAGAGGCGAAAAATGATCAAAGCGGTCAGGTTGTTGGAAAGGGCACAGGCAATGCTCCAGATCAAGAAGCCGAAGTTGCAGATGTTGTAGATGATGGCACGACCATACAGCTCGGAGAGAGGAGCGAGGACGAGGGGACCGAAAACGTAGCCGAGGAGATAGGACGAGGTTACAAAACCTTCCACTGTCTCGTCTGCCGACTGGAATGTCGCCATTATCTCCGAACCAGTGGACGAGGTGACCGTAGATCCAAGTGGACTGTCTTATGTTAGCCATGACTCGGTTTAGTAGAGAGCCGATATTTACGATAGAAAGGCAAGAACAGAGACGATGCTGATGGAAGCGATCTTCTTTCGCAATGGCCAGTTCATGGGGTTCTCCGGATCTGCGGGGCCATCCCAATCGATGACATTGAGTTTTCTTTCTGAAGGCCCCTCCGCTGCCGCATTCGAAGGAGCGTTATCTTCGACCGGCTGTTTTTCGAGATCGCCTCGGCAAGAAACTTGGCGGCACGGACTATTGCTTTGGGTAGATGACCGTGTATTGGGACGTTCTGTTCCCATATCGAGCTCTACGGCCGGACTCATAGTAGAAAAGATCTTTAGAAAAAAAGCTGTGCTTGGAGGAACTAATCGTCAAATCAACTGCGGCGGAGATCGCGAACAACGCGGCTGTGACCTGAAGGCTACAGGATTAGACCCAGTTTGAGCATGAGGATCATGACTGGCGCGCCTTTTAAGTCTATTTAGCCCTACTTCCCCTTAAAGTGAGTGAGCGGAAACTCCATCCAATCCCGCGGGGTCCGCACCCTGCCACAGGGTGGTGCGATATGGCTTAGAAGCTAACAGGAGGTCTGCACTGTACCTAAGGTAGGTTAAGTTGTGATATGGGGAGCTGGCTTATGTAATGGCCTAGGTTTTCCTCCGCGGAAAGTCCGTTGCCCCATTTCGCTCCATTTCTCACTCCACGGACTCTCCACTACCAGCCATCTTCCACCGCGCCTCTCTCTTGTGAATTCCAGTGCTGCCAAGTCCGTGGACACTCCATCGCCGCAATGCCCAAAGACCTGCAGAAGCATCCTAATCCTCGGCAGAGGCCAGTTTCTTGCCAGTTCTGCAGGACACGAAAGCTACGATGCAGCCGAACCGCGCCGTGCTCCAACTGCGTGTCCCGGCGCATCACCTGCGACTTACAGGACCCCATAGCGCAACCAAGGGGCACTTCCGGCCCTTCTCAGAACTTAGAGATAATTGAACGCTTACATAGGCTTGAGAGTCTACTAGTCGCTCGGAAAGGGGATGAGCAAGGTCCGAATTGCCAACCTCCGGCTATTCAAGAATCTCAGCCGCAACTTATATACCCTTCGGCCGCACCCTCACCGACCGGAAAAGTCGACAGGGACAGGAATATCAGCTGGCCTGGAAACGCCTCCGCAGCCAAGACTCCGTCGGTACGTGTGCTCCTACATCTGGCTCAACAGTCGAGATACCAGCCGATTGGCTTTTGCTCAATTTGCTAGCGCAATAGTCCTTATTCGATCGCGTTTCTCTACATATTCTATCCTCTTACTGACGACGTGAATCCAGGCTAAGATATCAAGGGATCGGATTGTATTCAGAATATGTCCTGCCAGACAGGTCACCGAAGCACAGACGTACATACAGGACGGATGCCATCCCTCGGAAAATTCTGAGCCAAAGAGGTGTATTTGGCTACCCCCTCCAGTCGAGGCGCAAATTCTTCTGGCCAAGTTCATTCGCGTTGCTCATCAGCTACCTTATGTTACCCATATCCCTTCTCTTCTTTCTGTCCTAGAGCAAGCTTACGTGGGCTTGTCTGAAAAAAACCAAATACAGTCGGGCCACGCTATTTTATTGTTGAGCATCTTTTCGGCAGCAACTATTTCCTGGGTACAAAGCGACTGTGCGTATGGAGTTTACTCTGCTTCTGCAGATGCTAACGAACAGGGTCCGCTATGGTTAAAAGCTGCAGAAGATGTTCTCGATATGGCCCGCCGATCGCCATCGCCGATGCTCTCGATTGAAGGTGTGCAGGGGGTGATCATTGTTGGGTTTATCGCAGCCCATCTCGACGGACTTGCCAGATACCGGATGCTGTTCGCCGTGAGTGTGGTGCTAGCTCGCGACTTAGGCCTTCATCGCATCGACCATCCATCCAACTTGGGGGCTGCAACTACATCCCAAGCCGAGATTGGACGAAGGGTATGGTGGTATTTGTGTGCCTCTGATTGGTAATCTTCCAATCCATCCAGAATCCCTAGAACTAGACGGCTAACACCTCTCGTAGGGCTATGGCCGCCAGAGCCAGCGGCCTATCGGAAGGTATTTATTCTTGCCACCCTCGTCAGATGATAACGAAGAAGCCTCTCAACGTCAACGACGAGGAAATCATCGACGGCATGAGCCGCGATGAGCGGCCGCTCTCCCAGCCAACGACGATGTCATATACACTGCAGAGAATCCGTCTGGCAGAGATAGCCCGGAGCATCGTAGACCGCAGTCCGCTTGCTATGGCGTACACCAGTAGCCTAAGCCACGACGCTGCCATGGACATCGACACCGAGCTGCAGACACTCATCAACGATGTTCCGGTGTTTTACTCCATGTCAGAGTCAGCACTGGTAGAAGCCTACGCGCTCACTCCGACACAAGCAGAGAAGACCGTATTTCAAGGCAAAATGGTCTACTTTTTGCTCTATTCACAACGCTGCAGACTTCACCTTCCGTACTTCGCTCGTAGCTCGGAAAATGCGACATACGCTCCGTCACGCGAAATTTGCACAAAGCACGCAAGCTACATCCTACATTCCGAGCTATGGCAGGAAGACCCGAATAAGGGCACAGTGACGACGTTAAACCTAACCGAGCTCTTGATCGGCGTCTTCATGGCTTGCATCGTGCTTCTGATGGATGTAACTCTCAACCCACTATCTCCACAATATCTACAACAGCGAGAAGAGGTGTGCAAGGCTTTCAAAATCATTGAAGAGGCCAAGAATGGCTCCGAAGCTAGTGCGAAATTTGTCAACTCATTAGTGCATGTTCTACGAAAGAATAACCTCAACCCGCCTAGATCTATCCCGAGTCACCTAGAGCCGCCAATGGAAGGTAGTGGGGTTGGCACAGTGTCGCAGGGAAGCCCTCAGAAGGAAACGCTTCTTGGAGGTCTAGAAGGTTCTGGGTATGAACAGTACAGTGAGGTTGTTTCAACAGGATCGTACCTTGGGCAATTTGAACCTTTTCGCGATGCTGATCTCACTATGGCTTCGGAAGGGTCTCCTATCGACGTTGAAGATGACCTTTCGTCATATTGGGCTGGTTTTACCCGAAGCTTCGAACAGGGAACTGATACAAGCAATTTTGACTGGGATAGTATCTTTCTGGAACTTGACTCTTCCTTCATCTAGCATTAGGGTTGGTAAATGCTCTGTCTAAATGAAACGATATGAAATAGCTTAGCTCTCCACCGGCCCATGCCGTCTGAGACCCTTATTGATCGAAAGGCTTACACTGACCAGAGTTGCACTTCTCGCCTTTTCTCTCTCCTCGGGAGAATAGCTCAATCAAATCTAGTAGAATAAACTAATCAATAAGTTCAAAATTAAAGTCCATAAACCTTCCGCGTTCTGAGAATTCTCTAGTTTTAGACACTATAGTTTCCAATTCGATATCCACACCTGATGAGCTTCTCACCGTATCCCTTCCATTGAGTAGCAGAGAATGCTCAAACAAGAACCTTACCATCCACCCGTCCAATCGATGGGTTCTCGGGGCAGTCGATAGAAGACATGTGTTTTGGAATTTTATCAGACGATTGATCTACATCCCAGTTAGAAGAGTCTAAATGGTAACTAGGAAGTTTTACGATACCATTGCTGACGTAGCTGGCCAATACTGTCGAAGCTCCATGAGGGCCTCGAAATTCGAGTTCAATTCTTCGCGCGTCTTTTGAAGCTCGTGGACGTCCCCAAAGAGAAGAGTGTGAACCAAGACCGACGAGGAAACAGTTGTCATGTGGCCAACGAGAGGATATACGGCTTCACATCCCTTCAACTGCCTAGATTGGCGGATCAAGGCACTAAAAGACGAAGCGTGTGATCGGCATCGCGCCACATACTTGTGATCTTTTGATGGTGGATCTTCGAGGAATCGGAAGTAGAGAAGCGTTGAATAGTGATGATATGCGAGATGAATAGATATCAACAGTCCTCCTAAACCCCTGTTCTGTTGTCTGTGTAAATTTTCAGGGGTCATTCTTGCGTCCATAGGCAGCATATCTCTCCACGACTCCAGTTGCTGGGATATATGTTCCACCTCTTGGCCTAATTTGGTCGTCTGAGTATCGTCTCTCGCGATACATTGGTTAAGATATTGTATCGAACCAAAAAGCGGGGCAAGGGATACAATATGAGCCCATAAGCCAGGTCTCCAGGGCCCGTAAAGCGTTCTCTGATCTGGTGAAGTCGAGTGGTAGATGTTCTCGTCCATGGGTAATTCCATCACCGCTGTGAGATCTTGCATCTGGCTAGGCATCCCAAGTCCAGAGATGCACCAACGGTCGATTGCGTACAAGGACCACCAAGTCCTTCGCCTCGTCTCTCGCTCTGCAATGGAGTCACCTAAAGTGGAAGAACTGAGGCCCATTATATCGGACATGGCGACGCCGATACCTAGCGCTTTTTAGCATTTTTTTGACAGGGCTTTTCTGAGCGAGGGCGACACCACGATTGCTTACGGAAAAAAAGGGCTTCTGATGAACCATTGCCATGACCAACGCACCAGGTAGCAATCAAAACGGAGGTTTGGATATTTTCAAGGCAGACATTCTCGATGTCTGCCTGTAGCAGTCGCTTCGATTCCTCAACTAACCGAGCCTCACGACCACGGGCATCTGGGTTGGCCGAGAACTTAGATCCCAAGGCGCAGACTGCATACAAGAGAGCTTTCCCGACAGTGCCGGTTCGCACCCGAGACCGCAAAGTAGCCGGATGGAAGATGCTATGTGGCCTAAGGTGGAGCTTGTCCAAGTAGTGCTCAACAAGCTCCACGGCCATGCCATGAGGAAGGAACGAGGCTTCATCTTGTTCAACTCGACCGTAGGGCTGAGCAGGATTGCTCTCGTTACTAGCGTCTCTGGGAAGCAAAGCTTTATGAGTGTCGGCGTGACTGCGAAGCTCTCCATCGCACTCCAAGCCTCGTTGGAGGCATGTATCGCAGGATTGGCCGAGTGCGCGAGGGTTGCATTTGCGCTTAGATTCTCGGCAATAGTGACACGCCCTAGGGTACTTCATGATATAACAGGAGCCTGCCCAAGTGCTTTCATTGAGTCGGGTGCTTCTTTGTCGCTGACAAATACCTACCTCGAAAGGCGGCTGCTGTGGGTCTTCGCCGTTCGGTGCTAGGAGGCCGGGACCACTGCTTCGTCACGACTGGTTGAGAAATACGTAGGAAGTAGAGGTAAGGGAAAGAGGTTTTTGCCGGCGTGTCCAAATCACGAACGGAGGAGGCATACGCGATATCGAGTGATCCACAAGATGCGTAGTTGTCAATCCGGTTAGCCCATCCCCTTAAGCTCCTTGCGGTATAGCGGGATATCGGGAATGGCGCAATATGATTGGTTCCGACTCCGCGCTCCGAGCATCTCCGTCGGCACGGCGCACTGCCCACTCTCCAGTTGCTTACTCCGTTCTGTGTACGAATGAGCAATCAGGTACGGAGCTACATACATCCCACTGAGATTTGCTTGCATGGTGGGATACCTGGCTCGGCTAACCTTGGGCGAGTCAATTCATACACCGCGCAGAACCGTATGGTGACTTCGTCTGGTATCGGATTAATAATTAAGGCGAATCCAGAAAATCCAGTCTGGGCATGTGTTGCTAAGGCGTATCTCTCTTAGCATGGGTGAAGGATTAAGCTATATAAGATGGCCGACGCGCGCGAACAAGAAGCTGGGCCCACGAGACAAGCAATTGCCTTTCTTCAGCACATTGGCGATTCTCAGACTGTTAGTATTCGAAATGGCGAATCTTTTGGAACCCCTTGCCGTTGGCAAGACGCTCGCACTGCGAAACCGTGTTGTCATGGCTTCCATGACGCGAAATCGCTGCATTGACGATTTCAAGCCAGGGCCAGCACATGTCAAGCACTACTCGGAAAGAGCCCGTCACGGAACGGGCTTAATTATCACTGAAGGCATTCTTATCGACTGGGCTGGGATGTACTGGCACCATGTTCCGTTCATGATGACCGAAGAGCACTGTGAAGCCTGGCAAAAGGTGGTAGAAGCCGTTCACAATGAAGGTGGAAAGATATTCATGCAAGCCTGGCATGCAGGTGAGTTCATTCTGTTCCGACTCTGGGCAGCAAAGCCCATGCAGGGCTAATCTACAGAGGCACAGGCCGGTGTCAAAATGACCAGATGCCGGTTCTAAAAAATACTGGTCGGCCTGTGTTGGCGCCATCATCGATAAAGGCTGAAGGAGGCAGATACTATGACCTCCCCGGCAGTCCTGTGAGAGCAGCGGAACAGCTTTGAGAGACAAGGCTAACCAGACGTACTCAGGGGCATACCGACAAAGTAACATCAATTGAGAATCCACGAGACGTCGTGGAACAATATCGGCACTCCGTCCGACTTGCTAAAAAGGCGGGATTCGACGGTGTCGAGCTCTTGGCTCTAGGGTATAACGTTCCACAATCCGTTTCAGTCTGATCAGTCCCACGGCTAACAGCAATATCAGTGGCTATTTGCCGCATCAGTTTCTCATCTCGTAAATACTCTCACGATTTCAAGCGCTCACTCTAGTGTCAAAAAATACTGAAAATTTCACAGGCATGCTAATGTGCGAACGGATTCTTACGGCGGGTCTGTAGAGAACCGGTGTCGCTTCGTACTGGAGATCGTCGACGCCATTGCCGAAGTCTTCGAGGGGTACGAATGCATTTGCGTCAAGCTCGGTCCCGTGGATGTTCTTCACGACTCGGTGATTCCGTATGAAGAGTCCAAAGAGACCTACACTCATCTGATTGGCGAGCTGGTAGCACGTAAGGTGGGGATCATTGCCCTCTCGCGTCGTGGTGCGACTTCTGAGTATCCTCGACCAGAAGGATACCCGCTGCCACAGGGCTATGATCCTATCCTAGACTTTGGAAAGTTGGTAAAATGCCCCGGCAGTTCTTCCATGCTTATGGTAACCCAGCAATACGCCGTTGAGGAAGCGGAGCGAATGCTGAAGGACGGAACTATCGACATGGTTGCTTTTGGTCGACCATTCATCTACAACCCTGTGAGTCAGCCCATAGTCCTATGAGACCTGGGTCTAATACGAAAATATAGGATGTTATCACTCGCATTCAAGCGGGCGTCCCATTCGCTGGAAACGACAGGGGTGAATCGGTGAACTATGGGCCGTACGACTCGCCGGATGAAAACTACAACGACTGGCCTGCCTTTAACTCATCGGCTCTAGAATTGTAGGAAGTGCAATGGTCTTTAGAGAATATCAGATCGGATCCAAAGTTGAGATTGTAGCTCGTGGAATGCGTACTTCATTAGCATCGCAATTGCTTTCAAAATGACAATATCACAAAGACAACAATGATGGTACCTCGTTTGGACCGACCCTCGAGCCGAAGGGCGAAAATATAAAAGGCCCGAAAAAGAAAAAGTTCATATGGGACATGGTTGAGCGGGGCTACGGTAAGAGGTTCCTAAGGCACAGGCTGGGGGATACCTGAGACCCCAGGGGGTAACCCCCTCGCCGTTAATCCTTCTTCTTCGCCTGGTTTACCGTGCTAGACCACATAGTAAGAACGTCCATTGTACCTCTCACCTCCAACTATGCTGCTCTAACCAAGGTCAAAGAGAATTCAGCACAGACGATGCGACGAAACGAGGTCTGTCTGCGACAATTGCCGGACGAGAGGTCGCGTATTCGATGGCTGTCATGGGTTCAATCGCAGAGAGAGAGCTTACTTTAGGTATGCTACGCCAGGGCAGGAGGAATGGAGACGGATTGGCAGACGATAGTATTGTCCTAGGTTGCGGCGAGCTCGAGGTCCGAGTAAGTGCTTGAGTCCGTGCGGCATTGCGCGCAAAAGGCAGGCAGAGGGACGTGCTTGGCGCACTCAGACTGCTCTCAGTCCATGGTCTTTCCGAACAACGTCAATACTCTCTCTGTTGGAGGCTTCTGTCTCATCCGACTGGCCCGGCAAGATCTTGGTCGTAATCTGCGGGTCACTACTGAGTAGGTAAGCTTGTCCCTGATATCGGCGAAGTTATCGCCGAGTAGTACAAGCAAGCCAAGACCAAATAACGACTAGCGAAGCTCTATGGATGCATATTGGCTGGACATCAAGTGGACAAATTTGAAGTGGACAACATCAATGAGGTAGTACTGGAAGCTGCTAGGGAGGGTGGTGCCAGGTCCCGTACAAGAAAAATTGCGTAGTGCTCGCAAAGCAAAACAGGTGCGACGTGAGAATTCGAGGTGCTTGAGCACCAAATGCTTTCCACCTCCTACGGTACTAGCGATTGTTAAGCCGTGGACGTGGGTTGGAAATTGCTCTATCGCATAAACACGAACTACCGGAATTTCCAAGAACATGATGAGAACAATGGCGAAGTGGCTCCTCATTCCGCATCACCGGGTTTAAGCTAAGGTGGAAGTATCTAGGTAGGTATTTAAGCTGCGCTGTACGAAGTAGCTCAAATACGAGTCATGGTACTCGGGGGATCCAGGGCTTCGGCAGTGGCGGTCTTCTCAAATGAGTATTCATGTGCGCCCCCTATCCTAGCAATAGCAGATGTCGCTGTATCATCACCCCGAACAGCACCATACCAACCCTCCTTTATCTACCCCAGGCGGGGCCCCAATCGTGATTCCAAGATCCGCAGTGTCGCCGAGTGCAACTGAAATTTGGGGAGTGTGGAGCCTCCCCGCAAGCACAGGTACCGACTTGTGCGGAGAACCTGTACCGTCGCTACGGGCACGGCAGTTGTAGCCGCGCAGCTTCTGTCTATGCCAAATCCGAGTCCACAGTTATCTCGAGACCTAGGTACATAGGTAGATAGTGTCTCCACTCTCGGCGAGAGATGTGCGTGCAAAAGTAGGGATGGTGCATAGGGAGATAAATACCCCCCTTCGCGGGTCCTTGCAGGGCTCGACGATGCAGCAGTCATGATTAGGGCCGCCAGGACGACTCGAGCCACAATGATGTTGCTCTCTGCTGTAGCTATCCTGCCGGTCCTCGCGTTGGCCACTGTTCCGTACTCCGAGTGCATTCTAACACCAAGGTCAAGAATCGTGGTGCCTAAGTTGGTGTATCATGTCAATGGCACTGTGGAAAATGCAGAAGCTTTGTTAAGAACCGGACAGTCGGCGGCGTTTATGGGTCTATCTGCGGCAACATATGACTTTGGACAGAACGTTGCCGGCATTGTCTCGTTTAAGACAAGTCGAGTCGTAGGAGATGCCGAGTTTATCGGCATCAGCTTCACGGAGAGTTCTCTCTGGATTAACGCAGAAGGGTGCGATGCAATGGCAGACGCAGGGATTGACGCCGCCCTTTGGTTCGCGACAGCGTCTTCGGGATCTTACAAGGCTTCGAACGAGCATCAACGTGGGGGTTTCCGTTACCTCAACGTATATCACAACACTAGTGGCTCTGTCGAGGTGTCTGACCTCACTGTGTATTTTACGGCGATCCCCCAAGTACCCGAAGAAGACCTAGGCGCCTACACGGGACATTTCCACTGCGAAGATGACCAGCTCAACAGAATATGGTATGCCGGGGCATATACCAACGAACTATGCACCATTGATCCGACGACGGGAAACTCTTTGATTTATCTCGGCGACATCAGCAGCAATAGTACTGTCACGGAGCCCCTAGATTGGTGGCTGAATTATACAATATCTGGTAAGGACCATGCTTGTCACGCTTCGGAAGTGTTATGCTAAAATATCCGGCGATAAGATGGATCTAGCGTCCTCGTCGACGGGGCGAAACGTGACCGGCTTGTCTGGCCCGGCGACATGGCCATCGCAGCGGCGTCTGTATTCGTCTCAACAAATGGACTAGCTGCTATTCGGAACTCACTAGACTCGCTGCTGAGTCGACAAAACCAGACCACCGGTGCTTTGCCATGGGCCGGAGTGCCGTTTCCCATGATATTTAGCTTCACATATCACCTCTACACGCTGATCGGCATTCACGACTACTATATGTACTCCGGCGATATCCAATATATCTGCACCAACTGGGATTTGTTCAAGCTTGCTCTCAACTACTCGCTTAGTTTCGTTGATGACTCCGGCCTGGCCAATGTCACATCATCGGCCGACTGGCTCCGCAGCGGTATGGGAGGGTACAACATTGAGGCTAACGCGATCCTATTCCATGTCCTCAACCTTGGCCTGTCGCTCGCCAAAGTAGTAGACGACTCTACTGTCAGTTCCTGGCGAACCTACGCGGCTAACATCAAGTCGGCCAGCTACGAAAGGCTCTGGGACAGCACAGCCAACTTATATCGCGACAACGACACCCTTCCCCCCACCTCGCTGCACCCCCAAGACGGGAACGCATGGGCAGTGGTTTCCAACCTCACTCACTCAGCTGCTCAAGGCGCCAACATCTCTGCAGCTCTTGCGGCCCGGTGGGGTCCGTACGGTGCGCCTGCACCAGAGGCCGGTGCCACGATATCGCCCTTCATCTCGAGCTTCGAGCTTCAGGCGCACTACCTTGCTGGACACCCGGAACGTGCTGTGAAGTTGATGAAGCTCATGTGGGGCGACTTCATGCTCGATGACCCGCGCATGACCAATAGCACCTTCATCGAGGGGTACAGCACCGACGGGACTCTGCACTACGCGCCGTACACTAACGATGCCCGGGTCAGCCACGCGCACGGCTGGGCGACCGGACCCACGAGTGCATTGACATTCTTCGCAGCAGGCTTGCAAATTACCGAAGGTGCGGGGGCGCGGTGGCTGGTTGCGCCGAGTCTGGGCGGGCTGAGAGATGTGCGGGCTGGATATGCGACCAGCTTAGGGAGCTTCCAAGTTGCAGTGGCGCAGGATGAGTCGAGACTCTACGTGTCGTTTGAGACTCCGGCTGGCACAGAGGGAGGCCTCAGCGTCGAAGGAGGCACGAATGGAGGGACACTAACCCTACTAAGCCTGGATATGGTCGTTGAGGACAAGACCATTGAGTTCGCACCATCGTCTACTGGAGAGAGGATAGAAGTTGGCGGGCTCAGAGGCGGAAAGTATGATGTGACAGTAGAATATTACGTATAGGAACTTTTCATCGGCGACTGGAACCAACGCTTATGTACATTCCAAGAAGGAAACCTCGTGAGAACTTGAGTTTCTCTTTTGTGAACCGGATAGTTTCTATACGAAATACACCCATTCATCATGCTAGTCAAAGTGTTTACAAATGTCGATCACAGGTTGTTTGGCCTGCATGATAGTATCATGCTAGAAAGCATCCTTGGGTCCAGGGACGTAGACTACGAGGAGCGTTCCCGAGCTTCACCTCCCCCCCATGTGCAGACTTAAGAACGGATCGAGCCAACCGTTCGATACATGGTATCGACAATTCCGTGGCAGTGTGAGATAAAAGGGCAAGGATGCGTATTACAAAGGTCTGTTAGACTATCAGATAGTTAAGAAAAGCTAGTGACTAGTGATCGCAGCTAGTGTTGACATTCGCCCTGATCAAGCCAGCGCGAATTGAAGGCCCTTTCCCCGGTGTACATGAGCGAGCGGCTGTCTAAGTTTTTGGCTAACTTTGCTTGCCACCCCTCGCCAGCACTCGTTTCCGAGGTTCCCTCACTAGCTCTATATTCTGTACTAGGAAAAGTCTCAATATCCTGTCTACTCCGGATGGGATGCTGAAATGATCCAAGCTAGAGTAGCATGGCGAAAAGCGCGGCTACTGGTCCAGCCACACCGAATGACCGTCCTACATCGGCACCTGATGACTTGCTAAACGTGGCCACGGTACTGGTAGCTGTGGCGGTGCTCGAGGTAGATGATGCCACGGCTATCGCTTGATATTAGCTCAAATTGTGGTGCTCTGCGCTCTCATATCACCGAGCCTAGACGGCCGGGTAACGCCACATGAAGAGCGGGGGAGAAGGACAGCTCACTTCCGCTCTTGGTGACATTGAACACGGCACTGTTGCCAATGACGCCAGGGTTCACCCTTGCATCTGTGCCAACAAACACGAAAATGTAGCCGTACGTGGCGTTGGGCACCTGCACGTTCTGGATAACATAGTTGTGGGCGGATGGTGCCACGTTAGTGGCGATAGTCTGGTTGGGACGGCCGCTGGCAAATTCATCGACTAATAGGATGTTGAAATTTTCTTTGTCCGCAGGCGCGGCATCCCACCTGATAGTGTTGGTCTGTGACAAATCCCACTGCTCACTGGCTGTTGGTGAGGTAATGGTGATAGCTAAAGCGGGTTAGCAAGCAGGTTGCCATTAGGCGAAACTAAACGAGTTCTAGGCGTCACGAATAAGACGGATGTGACGAGGAATTCGCTAGGTTGGAGCACCCAGCACCCAATCCGACCCCTAAACTTACCAGCACTGCTGACAACGAGGCCGGCAAGAGCCAGGCATTTTTTCATGTTTGAGAGAAACTACCGTGTAGTCGTAATTGGGGACAGTGGAGAGTGGGAGGGATATAGCGGAAGGGAGAACTCATCACTAAGAAAACCCACGCTTAAATACGAGAGCACTGAAAGAAGCATCGCACAGTGGATATTGAAACTGCACGCCAGTAGATGCTTGTCGCAAGACCTGCAAACAATAACCTCTCCATCCTGACGCGTGTTTTAGATTCACGCCCAATTCAAGACATCCGGCGTGACCTGAATTCAGGAACTGCGACAACGATTGGCGCCTTCTTACAAGACCTGCACACCGCTACTGTTACCTAACAGCATTTTTATGGGTACATGTTACTTTACCACTCGTAGATAGTCAGTCGTGCTGGATATGCGCAAAGTCCTTCAGTGGATCGTTCATTGATGTGTGTTTTAAATCGCAAATTCGCGAGGCAGTCTTCCAAGCTCTTTTAAAGGTTAGCGCGGTTCAAGCAATGCCCAGCTGAACCAACTCCATCTTGACCCCAGACAGCCAATCTCGCCAGGGAAGTCATTTAGTATTAGACTTCTGCTACCGCTGTTCAAAGAAAGTACAAAAAGCCCCACGCAACGAGTAGTTGTACCAATCGGAACGTCGATATCATACTTTGACTTCCCTTGCTGGAAGACGTTTCAGTACCGTTTCCGTAGCAATAATAACGATCCTTTATGGAAGTGTCGCGGACGGCGAGGTCGTCAAAGCTCTTGCAGTTCAACTTGGACCTATCTACAGAATTAATCTGGAACCCATTGTGGACCGTTGGGGGCGCCCCATCTGGCCTAGTGTGGTTATAGTACTCTAGGAAAGGCGGACGCTCGGTTTAGTAGCCAAGTAAATGCTTTGACCTCGACGCACAGCTGAGACACGGATCGAGAGGGCGGGTGAAATCAGATTTCAAGAAGGCTGTGACGACGCTTGCGGCGAGAAGTAGACTGGTAATGTTGATTTGGAGCCAACACCAAGTGGTCGTTTTCCGGCCGCCATTGTCCGTGGTGTATACCGAAGGTCGAGCCTCGAGCAATTGATCTAAATCAGGCTCTTTGTTCAATTCGCAGCCGTGGGCGGCATCTTGAGGGTTCTAGGATTCTTGTCCCCATAGATCCCGAGATCGTCAAGCTGGTCAAAATGAAGCCTCTAATGCGTCGTGTTATGCGCCTAAGTTGTTTCAGCTAATAGGAGACGTCTATTGGCTTTTGTAAAACAGTTATTCCTACTATAGGGCCTAATTCAAACATCTTTAAGTATGTTCAAGAATTATTATTAGGAGAATTCAAAGTTGTATTAGCCCTTAATAGCCGTAAATGCTTCAATGTAGCAAAGTATAGACTTGGCTGCACTACTGACCGAAGCATGGTTTACCAGATACCCAGTTATAGCCTGTATTTACCCCATAGCACCCCACCCCATGCATGTTAATAGCTCCATTATCACCGCGACAATCATTTCCCGCATATGCCCAGTACTTGCCATAGGGGCAATTTCCAGATAATCTGAACGAGTGAGATCTATCGTTTCGTTCGCAAGACCGACATCCGTCGATGCTAAACTCGTATGCGGATTGTCGATCCCCATCGCAGTTGGATCCCAGGAAGGTTTCGATAACGCAGCCCGCCTGGGGAATTGAGTCAACGGGTGAAGTGGCGACAAATTGAAAAATAGCAGCAAGCAGGGCAACCACGGAAGCCTTCATGGCGTAGTTTTCAACCCAACTTTCCTCGTATATTATATATGAATGATTTATAATGGGATGCCGTCGCGGGGTCAATGCTTTGTTAGGTTAGTAAACTTAATCGTGGGAATAGTTGGCTATTGGGTATTTATAAGCCGTCAATCTTCAGAGAAGTCAATGGCACAGCTGCTTGAGGATCTTCTCGATTGCCAAGGCTGCAATTAATGTAGTGATATTTAATCATTATTGGTAGTTTATTGCGTAAAATTAACCGAGACTACCTGGTGATGATTCTCCTTGTGCAAGTCTGCCCGGTCATCTAGTTCTAGGCTGAGTGATACTGTCAGAGTGTATAGTGCCAAATCTCTGCCAGGGAGTAGTTCAGGGCGATCCGAAGCCAACTAGCATTCCAGTAAAGGGTCAGAGCCTGGATTTAAGCCAGTATATGAGGGAATGGTCAGCTAGAGAGCCGGTGGGGGAGCTAGGGATCAGTCTCTCCACCACTCTAGTAGCTAGATCGAAGCTAGCTATGTCTCTTCACTCTGCCTGCAACTGAACCCTGACAGATACATATTAGAGCTGAAGCTTACATATTAGTTTCTGCAAGCTTTTAATTGCAAGTACTGTTAGGTAATACTTACTGTCAGAAAGTTAAATTAAGATCTAGCTTATACATCACAAAACATCGAGTTCCCTTATTCTATTTTAATACTTTGCCTCCAGAGTAGATGTAGAAGAAGTGCCGATGTCACACAGAGCGGGGTCACCAATACTTTATAAAGCAAGCGAATACGAATACCTTGCATAAGGCAGTAATATAATATCGAATCTGCTAATGTATTATGACGTATGAGACGTATCTAGGCTGCGTATGCGTGATTAAACCCGATCACAATACTGGAAAGATTATCTTCCTACATCTTATTGGCGATATGAGAGCCAAACAGGACCGCGTATATTCTCATAGCGTTTATTTGCGAGACACTTGTTAACCTTGATGGTGACTGTACATGAAGGAAGTGGCTTGTTAATATTGACGGAACTTAATATATGGGCAAGGAAACAAATCTAGAATTAGGCCCTGCAGGCCCGGAACGACCACATATCAACGACCACATATCTCAGCAATTTAAATGTGGGAAGTCGGACCTGCGGAACGACGGAAATCATTTGCTGGTGGTTCGTAATGCAGCCTTCGACACTGCAGCGAACAACGGCGCATACATTATTGCCTATTACGCCCAAGGGATCAGAGATTGATCCACAGGCTTACAACCTGTCTACTGGGTGTTAGTAACTTCCGGAACGCGAATGCGTGGACGATATTTGACCAGACCTCGTTCTTGGCCCCATTAAGCATATATACCCCAATGGCGACTTTGAGTGGCAGCAGCACTTGGAAGTTGAGTTACATCCCGCTAGTGCGAGAACTAACAAAGAAGGCTTATCGATTATATAACTAATACATTTTTGTTGCAAAGCCAAATGATGCTACGTCGCAAAGACAGCTAAAATATGCCTTCCAGATCATTTCGTATAATACATAATCCTGCTCAGGTATATATAGTTTAGGTAACAGTCTCATCCAGCAGCTAATCAGATGCTAATTATGTAGACCTGGGCCATTACTGTGTTGTCCAGATTTGGTCGATAAGGCTACGTCGGACCCCAAGCATGTTCTGAATCGGACAGAAATCGTACCGAAATGCCAGGTTCCGAGAAATTGATCAATATTAGGGCCGAAATGTCTAACCCTTCCCCTCTCCACTCTATCAATGGTAAAATTTCAAGCCTTTTCGGCATCATGGTGCCACCTTGCTCTGTGTCCTTACTAAAACAGTTTACAGTAATCTGTCTGCCCGTCAATCGCAAATATTACGATAACCAACTTAGTTTTCAACCTAGTTACAGGGCGGCCTTTCACATTATGATAGACGGGCGCTAGTGGGGAATCGTATAAAACTCACAGAATTCGCAGTGAACAGCTTTCACTGGACTCATCTTTGATAACGACTTCACGCTTCACGATGTAATTGACCTCGTTCCAGGCTGTCTTGAATGAAGGGGTCGCTTCATCGATATCGGTTAGTTTCCAAACACCAGTCACAATCAACCTATCTGCGCCGGTCCTATCTCGTTTCAGTGTCGAGGTGCTAAACGCTCATGGAACCCCATATTCCACCCTAAAAGGACTCGTAGAATCGTCCTAATGGAGATTGAGTCACAGTATTTACAAATATGCAGTGTTCAGGTCGCACCCAGCCGAGAAAAGAACCGGCCTAGGTCTTTGTATTCTACTTGCTACAGCTCTCTCGTGCGTGAAGAACCTCGATAGGTGCATCTACACGATAGTCCATTAGATCACCGAGATCTGGAAGAAAAATACAGAGAACGCATGCTAGTGCTCCGAAAGGCGCCGCGATAATCCAGACAACCCGTATGCTATCTGCGAATGCCTGTTTCAGGGCACTGATCCCTGAGGCGATGATTAACGGCGTGACTCCGGGGATTTTGACTAAAGCCGCCGCATCCTTTGCGGCTAGAGCGGTCACAAAGGCCTGCAGGGATGTCACCGGAAGCCCAGCCGACAGGGCCGCCGCTGAAACATAGCTGACGATATTGGGTTGGAGGCGTGCTCTCAAGGCCGCAGTGTAAATTGCCGTGAACACCGATGCGGCCACGGCACGACTGGTGATTGCCAACGAGGTTGCAGTAGCGATGAGACCGTGCACTGTTACCAGTTGGATACCAGCGATGATGAGAATAAGGGGAGCTCCAAAGCCGATGCCAGCAAGTCCTGCATAAATGCATGCTCGAGTGGAGTCGCCGGGTTGAATAGTTGCAAAAGCGACGATACCGGAGGTTAGTATCAAAAAGCCTACAAATAACGGAACCCGAACTGATTTTGACTTCACACTCCAAACACCCCAAATAATCGCAGCGAGCGCCCCGACTCCCGTAAACGGTTGCTCGCGGGCAGCTAGGAGAAACGCGTCATCTTCGAACAGAGAAGTGGTGCTTTGGCACCCATTAGCATGTAGCCAGATAACGGGTAGAGTTAGTTACTATTACTCACAGGACGGGATAAAATATGATGTAGGCAAAAAATAAAACGCCTTCGAGAAAGATGAGAGCGAGGAAGATGCCCAGAGAGCGGCCAGCTGCTCTGTCGCCGCGGAATAGGTCATGACTGAGAATGCCCGTGCTAGTCCCCTTCCACTCGTAGACAGCAAAGCCTAAGAGGGTGACAATCCCGGAAATTAGAGTTCCGAGGACACGCGAATCGGTCCATGCAAACAAACCACCGCCTAAGTTGAGTCCGACCAAGAAAAGCGTCAGTCCACTGGCAAAGAGTCCAACTCCAAAGAGATCCAGAGCAGCGATCTTCTGCGAGACTGGAAGATGCTCGTAGCGAGTATGTCTCTTGGGCGGCCGATAGCCGATAAAAATGCACAACGCTGTTGCTCCCCATAAAGCCATTTGCATCCACTTCCGCCATTGTAAGCATAGATCGAGGGGGAATCAGGAGGCTGGAACAGAGTTCATACATAGTATTTACGCCAGCCATTTTCTGGGTCGTCGCGGGTGAAGGCACCAATGACGAGAGGCCCGATACAGGAAGCGAGAGCCGCTCCGATATTGATACCCGCCTGTACCACTATTAAACCAAAGTTATCAGCATCAAAGATGGAAAGGTGACAAATTTCTGGGGTGCCTACTAGGTCTCCATTTCCTGGGCAAAATCTCACTGGGGACGCAGTACGCCAGTGAAGTAGATGCGAATCCGAACCCGATGAGGACCTGGGCCCCAATGAGCCTATAGATATTATCTGACCCTGGCGCAATGGCCGAACCGATAAACGAGACCAGGGACGTGCAGACCATGATCAGTTTACGTGCCTGGAATCGATCGGAGGCGGAGGAAATGACCGGCGCGAGCACTGCTTGTACAAGCGAGAGAGCGTTGGGCACCCAAGTCTGTGCGGGGGTATTGTCAAGGCTTTCTCCTATGTTATCCAGCTTTGAAATAATGTCAGATCTCCGGGAAACCGACATCATGGAATGCCATAACGCCTACAACAACTGGTGGGCCGAGCAGCGCAATGATTTGAACAAAATTCAGAAGGACCATCGCTGCCACAGCTATCCACGTCCGAAGATGAATCTCGGGCTCTACGTCGACTAAATCGTAGGCGAGCCCCTCGTCATCCAGAGGCAGAGTCTCGGCATCGTTTCCGATCTCAGCTTGGCTGCTCACACCTTTTTCCAGCCATTCGACGGCAGGGGTTGTAGCTTTATCTTGCTGTGTGGTCATCTTAGATGATGTCGCGATACTTTTGGCCGGGTTCAACAGGCAGAGTAGGCGAGAGAATAAACCAAGGAGAGGGAGAAACTCTGTTGGATTATGAGAGAATGCAACATTGGAGTATCGTTCATGGTTTATGGACGCGAGATTAGGTGCCGCTATTCACTCTTGCCCTGTTCTCTCCGTACAAGACACCGACCCCATGGGGACCCCGGTATGTCAAATGTGGGACTGCTCCCCACACAGATATTGCACCAAGGGACCTCTAGCAAGCCACCATATCCATACGTGGTATCGTTCTCGAACAAAAGGTCTGGTCCGCTATTAAGCATTCAGAGGGCGGTATGTAAAGCACTGTGCGCACTGCACCCTTAGCGTGCCAACTGTTTATAAGCCCCGCCGATCTATCTAACATAGGCCCCCGATACTTGTCATCCTTACCTGGATAGGTCCCACCATTAAATCAAGGAGGATTCCGCTTAAGCCGCGAGACCCTTGCACACGACAGCTGACGCTAATGCCACCATTGGCCGAGCTAGCGCCAATGGTTCTTGTAAATAAGTCAGCGCCTCCGGTAGGTGTACAGGCACTCGAATGCGTCGTCACTTTGTCGAGCCCAACATGTCACCCACTAACCCGCCTCTGCCTGGTAGCATTACCACTCTCGGACCTGGTAGTATTTACCTCCGAGCCGAGCTCCAGGATGTGAAGATTATCGGTGTTGAGGAGCATCTTGTCTTCCCTCACATCACGAAGGACATCCCCGATACCGAGATTACAGCATATGCCAAGAAATTCCTAGGCGGCATTGTACAGCATGAGGCACTGGTCTACGCCCAAGGTCGCGCGACGGACGCCGGCGCGAAAAGGCTACAGGACATGGACGAGGGGAGTATTGCAATGCAAATCCTGAGCTTCGGGAACGCGGTAAACTGCATGCACGCCGAGCCGGAGCTCGCTCTCAAAATTGCTCAACAGATCAACGACGAGTTGAAGAAGGCGGTAGATGCCAACCCTACACGGTTCCGCGCGTTTGCCGAGCTGCCCTTCCATGCCCCCAGTCTAGCCGTCGAAGAGCTACGGCGCTGTGTGAAGGAGCTGGGCTTTGTCGGCGCCATGGTAGCAGGGTCCATCGGCGGCACTGGGAAATTTTTAGATGCTCCGGAATTCGACGACTTGCTATCCGAGTTTGAAGCCTTGGACGTGCCTCTATATTTACACCCTGGCATACCTCCGGAGTCTGTCGCGAATGCGTACTATGACGTTCCCGGGAAGCCGGCTGTCTCTACGGCACTTGGTGCGATGGCATGGGGCTGGCATAGCGAAGTGGCCATTCACGTCTTGCGTTTGGCGGCATCGGGGACGTTGGAACGGCACCCCGAGTTGAAGATCGTGATTGGGCACCAGGGCGAGATGCTACCAATGATGATGCATCGCCTCGACGGTGCTCTTGGCCTCAAGACAACCCAGTTGACCAGGAATATTGGAGAGACTCTGCGGAGCCAAGTCTGGGTTGCCATCTCCGGCATGTTTTCGCTACCCATCACCCAGGTTACCATCCAGACCTGGGGCGTGGACCGCGTCCTCTTTGCGAACGACTATCCTTACGTCGATGCCCAGAGGGTCCCTGCCTTTGTCGCAGCATTAAACGATGTGGTGGGACCGTCGGATATGCGGAAAATACTACAAACCAACTCGGAAAGTCTGTTTAAACTCAAGGCGTGAGTAGATGCCGATAATATCTAGCTAAGCTTAGGCAAGCGTGGGCAGTACATTAGTGGACCATATTTTATCAAGTAGACTAATTCAGCTCTTCTTGGCATGCATACCATGATTGAGTGCTACCATGCTACTGTACTGCATCAAACCAAAGAGGGCCAATCATAGCTGCGTAATACTTTGACATCAGTGATGACTTCGATGCGTGCGCTGTGCCAGTTACCTTGGCATGGCCAGTTAAGACAGATCGGCCTCCTGTCTCTTGGCATGGTGATGTATGGTTGAGCATCGATTCAGTATCTTATTTAGATCTTTTACGCAGGGAACCAGTCTTAGAGTGAAACGAGTCCGGTATATAAAAGCTGTAGGAATGAACTTAGGTTTACATTTTTAGTCCGTCTAATACTAATCAAAGTTTGCTCTTTTCCTGTTCGAGCTCTTCTACATTGGCAAACTTCGCATAGAACTTGAGGCTTTCCGGATTTAATAGCGTTCCGGACGGCTTAAGGCTCATGCCAGATATAATGTGCTTCACAGGGAGCTCGACCTTCTTCATATTTACTGTCGTCTAATCCAGAGATGATTAGTATCCATCTAAGAACTTATCAAAGATAGAGATATAAGTACGTACCGGGATCTCAGGAGTCGGAAAGATAAAAGCAGGAACATGACGTGGGCTAAGCTCCTTGCGAATGACAGCCTTGATTCGGCCAGCGAGGTCATTAGTAAAGGTGACTCTGGGCCGGAGGAGGAGAAATAGGAAGACCCTCTCATAGCTATCCTTTGGTCGTTTCTGTCCAACGCAGAGAGAATCGACCACTTCGGCCGCGAAGTGGCTCTCCACAATCCGATAGATCTCCGCGGAGCCAAATCGAACTCCGGAAGGATTGAGAACTCCGTCTGATCGGCCCAGGAAAAACAGTTGCCTTGTGGCGGGATGTATCATCACAAAGTCTCCGTGCACCCAAACGTCTAGATTTGTCAGTCCTTTCCCGGACCAAAAGAGCAGAACTTGAGTTGTCTTACCGTCGAACCGCGCAAAATATGCGTCATGGTACTTCTTCGGTCCATCGGGTCCCCAGAAAGCAACTGGCATGTTTGGGAAAGGTGCAGAGGCAACCAGTTCTCCAGCCGTACCATCTTTCACCGGTGATCCTTTTCCTCCCTCGATCCCAGTGTCGTAGACCTCCACACGAACTCCCAAGCTCAGGCCGGAGCACCCCCCGACATATACCGGGGAGATGGAATTCCCAATTCCAAAACAGCCAGCAAGGTCAGTTCCTCCAGACATATTGTTCAGTCGGACGTGTTTCGGGAAGCCATGGTCGTAAAACCACTCAAACAGATTATCTGGTAGGACCATTCCCGTGCTATTGACAACCTCGAGAGAGCTAAGATCGAAGACTTCTCTAGGAAGGATCTTGGACACGCGCAACTCATGAAGGTACCGCGGGGAAATGCCCAAGTGAGAGACCCTAGAGACAAACGCATTAGCAATATGTACATGTCGATCCAGCCATTAAATTTACCTTTCTTGGGCTGCCAGTTTCATAAATGAACTTCGCTGTGGCAGAAAGGGGCTTCCGTCGTAAAGAACCACGCGGCTGCCGAATACAAGCGTTTGCACTACAGCCAAGTACATAATCCAGGAGGTTGTGGTGTACTGCAGCGCGACACTGCTTGTCCCGAGCTCCTGGTGCAAGGCCCCCTCCTTGTATCCGTTTAGAAGCATGCCACCGGCAGAGTGAACAATGCATTTGGGAGTTCCAGTTGTTCCCGAAGAATAGACTATGAGACAAGGGTCTCCAAACGCCACGCGTACGAACTCTAGGTCGTCCTCTCTTGCCGAGGAAAGAAACTGACTAAGCGATTGTGTCTTTGGAGCCGCGCTTATGTCTCTAGGTTTCGATTCATCGTGCGGCATAGATACGATGCTTTCGAATCCATCGACCAAGGCCATGCCTTTACCGACACCCCTAATCTTCTCCCTTAAGTCGACTGATTTGCCATTGTAGTTAGTGCCGTCATCCATGAATACCCACCGGGGTTTGATCTGCCGGAGCCTTTCTAGGATTCCGCTGACGCCCATCTCCGTGGAGCTGGAGGAAAATACGCCGCCAAGAGCTGTTGTAGCAAGAAAGACTAGCATTGTGTTGAGATTGTTGCCGGAGATTGCGGCCACTCGGTCCCCCTTTTGTACCCCGTGAGCTTTTAGTGCCTGGGCTAGCCGAGCGGTGCGCTCCCGTAGCTCGCCCCAGGTGAAATGTTTTATGTTTTCCGGGCCGGTCTCATTGGCCACGGAGACCGCAATGTTGTCATCTTCTTTCCCGAGCTTTCCGTCTTGAGAGAAAAGCACGTTCTCCGCAAAATTGAGGCGCAGACCACTGAACCAGATAGGGATACTATCCATTCGCGCGGATTCGTCTATCACTGGGTCGTAGTCACCTTCCGCAACCAGTCGAGAGTACTTCGCAAGGAACTGCCAGAAGATGGTTGCGTGGGTTGTGGAAAATTCGTGCAGATCGTGGAATGACTGTTGCGTGTTGATCGAATATCAATATCTGGAGTTGAAGACGAGCTACAAAAGCGAAACGATGGATCTGATCGTTCAACGAACCTTTAAAGGCTTTCCAGTCTCCTTCTCCAAGGCACGCCGAAAGCGGTCCATGTTTGTTGATTTCGGGTCTGGATGCTCCCAGAGCTTACGGGGTAGTAGAGAGGATGACATAGTGATAGCTTGCTTCGTGCTACGACCGCTGCTGCATCAATACTTCCGTACTTGCGAGGGGAGAAATATGAAAATAATATTTTGGCAGAGCTCTGAAGCTGTTATAACAAACATAAGCTTGCGTGGGGCTTTGTGCAGGGGTTATTGGCTTGGAGCTCCTAACCTTGACCCACTCTTTCCGAGGTTCGAGAGTGCTGCCAGGGTTGGAAGAGGCTGTGGGATCTATTTGAGGGAACTACGGGAAGCAAGCCGGTTTTCACTGCCACCAATATCTGTCGAGATACCTCGGCTCGCCTGTTGCCTCGGACTTTATTGACACCGGGCTCCGACAGAACCCCGTGGTGCCGATCACTATCGCGGGAGCGGACGCAAGTATAGTATCATATGCTTGAGTTTCTCTATCTACAATAATTAACACTTAGATTGACACACATCTGACTGCTAGAAATTTGGTTTAATAGAGAGCCTCTAGCTATACAGGGAAGAGCTTCTCGAGTCTCTCTGCGGCTCGCTCTAGATCACGCCTGGTGTTACAGGCTGCGAATACAAACCTGTCTAGTCTTACAATCACGTATCTCTTGCCTGGAGCACATAGCCACATGATGTCCTCCTTGTGGCCCCGCACTGGCGGTCGTCCAAGGCACAACGTTGAACTCTCAAACTCTTTTGTCGTAGCGGTGCGGAATACCTCTACCTCCTGGAGCGACGTAGGATTGGGATGCCCTGCCAACGCTTCGCGACGGACGAAGAAAGATGCCTCCTCCGGGCATAAACGCGAACAGATTTGATCTAGCCCGTGTAAAGTCGCTGTCGAGGGTTCCAGCTGCTCTAAACCATCCATCAGGACAACAATTTGAAATAGTGACTTCTTGTGCTTAGAAAAGATCACGTCGTCTGTGAACTGAACTCGGGAATGTCTTCCAGTAGTCTCCAGACTAATGCAATAGGTCTGAGGGAAACAGGCACCTCCGCCGAGCTCAGGCACAAATGCTGCCGTTGGTTCGTATCGATACCGTACAGGGCCGTCAGCCCTAGGTCCCAGCTCGATCTGACTCTTTACCGCAGGAATCATCTGCAGGAGCCATAGACCCCAATCGCGGATGAAGATACTGATCGGGTTTCGACTGTTGACCTTGTCTCCATTGCGGACTGTGGAGGCAAGAGACATCTCTAGCTGCTGTTTCCTCTCGGTGTACCAGCCTTCCAGGGCTTTATGAAAGTCTATACTGTTTGACCTGCATGCCAGAGCCAAACGCCAGCTAAGTGAGATAGCGTCACGAAATCCGGAAGCAATACCCTGTCCGCCGACTAGAATGCCTCCCATTAGCTGGTCGATACCCATATGGAGCGATGCCTGCAAGCTTACATGGTGGGAATACATGAGCGGCATCGCCACACAGGATCACGCGCCCGAGAGCCCATTTGTCACAGCATCTAGCAGAGAATCGAAACGGTCTGCAGCGCAAGACTTCAATGCAGTCAGTCGGAAATCTAACCTCTTCGGTCAAGCTGTTTATGCAAACGTTTAATCAGAAAACAGTGTATTGGTGGAGGGTGAATAGACATGACAAACCCGTAACGAGTCCCTGCATGTGTCAAATAGGGCATGACCACCTTTTCGATCATTGGCTGTGTTGCCATCTCGGCATCATCTTCCCCTGCAGCTACGACGAACTCGAATCGCCAAAGTCGATCCCCCAGTAGTCCAAACCTACCGCAGACGGCCGGCCGCTGTGGGTTGCAGAGAAAGCGGAACTCTGCAGGGAAAAATAGGTCGTAAACTTGCTCTGGTGAGTATCCCAGACTCCACAATGGGAAGTTTGGGTGGGTATCGGGCGTAGGGAGCTGTATCTTCCAGTTCAAGGCTACCCACGTTTCTTGGTACCTCGTTCTAGGGGCCATGACACCGTTTTAGACCGGCACTCGCAGCTAGGAGACGGGTATGGACACTTACCGCTCGGCCCAGAGTAACTGAACTCCTTTCGGCTCCAGGTACACCTTTCGCACAAAGCCAGTTTTGCCGTCAGCTCCCACCAAAAAGCGAGCCCTCGCATAGCGTTTTTTCTTTGCACTGTCGATATAGACCGCGTAGACCCAGTCGTCCTCTTCTCGGATGGAGATCAGCTCGCAACTACTTCGCAACTCAGATGAAGGTTCTTGGGCGATTTTCGATCGGAGATGTTTTTCGAGTGTAGGTTGCTTCTGGGTTATCGCACCGACGTGACCCGTGATCCCAGCTGTCTGTATCGAGGTTAGTGCGTCGGAAAAGACAACGAAGTCGGTGTCACCAACTGAACCGATATCCAAGCTCATGAAGGGGATTTTGTTCAAATCATGATGTACCCCGCCCACGAAGCGGAGTCTCGAGATCGCTTCATAAAATGGGCGCTTAATACGGTGTAAATGCGGCTTGGGATTGGGATCGACTCACTTGATCCAATTTCGGTGAAAATATGATCGTACAGCCCGAGGCCTTGGAAATAACGGAGTCCATCCTCGTCAAGTGTGATCCCACGGGGATCAGTAGTGATATCGGGCTCTTTCTCAATAACTATGTTAGGTATATTCATCCGACCGAGATATGCTGATAGCATGGCCCCTGTAGGCCCGCATCCGCAAATGATGACATCTGTTGTATCCCATTCGGGTTCCATACTTGCGGAGAACCAAGAGTCGACCAACGTGACTACGTGACTAGGGGAGCGAGAGCAGCGAGATGGCGGATTATCTTGATGCATGCCGCAATATATCCCGGCCTAAGGTTCAAGAGGATGCATGTGATCTCCTGTGAATTGGCTCTTTCAGCGGCCGCGGGGCCTTTAGTTGAAGTATCGCAATCATACGACCACGCGCGGGGAGCGACGCGGGGATTAAACCCCACAGTCATGTTCGCGGGGAATGAAATGCCACCACAGGTCGAGTACTGATGTCCTCAGGTTCGTCAGACCCTCTTCGAAACGGAAAGCCCTGCCTGGCTTACGCAAGGTTGTAAGTTACCGGACACAAGCCTCTATTCCGAAAAGGCGTGATGTAAAGCTCGACGCGAAGTCTCAGTTCCTGTAAGCCCCCTCCCCCCGCACAGGCTGTGCCATGGCCAGGTGGTTGCGGTCTGTACGAAAGATGGTACCCCATATGGGGTAATTGGGGGCTTTCCGTGGCATGTACATAGCTCCTAATTAGTGGCACTCCGGCAGCCTCGTCCTCCCGCGGACTAGTCCTTGGCCCGACAAGGGCACTTAGCCTCGCAGGGTGCGGCCACGGATGCGGGGTACCCGCCGACAAGGAAGAACGAGTACATAACTAGATAGATCCCGCATCGCCCTTACTGTCCGGGACTACCACCCGCCACAGCTCGCAGTTCCATACTCACTGCGGACTGCAACGACTCGCCTGTCGGTTTGCGCCCTGGATCGCGATTCCCCACCTAAATTTCAAGATTGCTTGATTCGATTGATAGCGAACATGCAGAAGCGGCGCAAGAAGACGTCCAAGGAAGAGCGCGTGTGCCCCGTATGTTCAAAGGAGTTTAGCAAGGCCGAGCACCTCTTTCGACACATTCGGTCCCACACCAAAGAGCGGCCCTTTCAATGCTCTGAATGCAACAAGGCATATGCGAGACAGTAGGGCCCCACTTCCCTCTATGGCCTCTTGGCACGAGATGCGTGTATGCCATGACGTAAGACTCTAATCAAGGGCCAAACGCGATAGAGATACGCTGTTAAGGCACTCCCGATCGCACCAGACCAGGGCAAGCGAAGAACATCCTCAAATCTCGGTGGCCATCGACGATGTGGTCGTGGCAGATGCTCCGTCGGTTCGGCGAGACGGCGCAGCGATCGCATCCGCAGATACTGGACCAGTCTTTGAGACGTTTGGAATTCCAGCTGGGCCACACCGTTCATATGGCGAGGAAGTATTGTCGCTGCAAAATAGCGGGTCAGTAGAGGACACCGGCACGTTAGACACTATCATTACATCGACCATCCCAATGAGCACATCTCTCGAGGCTGGTACTGCTGCCACCACAGCAAGCCTGCCATCCACTGGCCAAGAGGGCGTCCGTCAGTCTGATCTGATGCCGTATTGGAGTCTCGAAGGCGAGCCACAGTGGCAGCTAAACCCCTTTCTTGGCGGCAATTACCTAGACTTCGATGCGCTGGACTTATCTTTTCTCAATCCCGTGACCCGGCATCCGGGAGATACTATGGCGACTGATGAGTCGAGTCCCCATGCGGCAAATGCCACCCATTCAGTATCGGGATTCACCTATGGCTCGGGTTCTATCGCTAGGTCGGACTGTCTAGTTCAGCAGAGCTGGCATACGTTTTGCGGAGAGGCACCTTCGGGCTATGCCACTCCAGACCCAGGCCAGGATAACTATCACGTCGATGAGGTTTGCCACAAAACGCTTAGAGACAAGCTGCGGCCTAGACCACAGCACGATTTGCTGCCATCCACTTCGTTTTTAGTAAGAGGTGACCCTTGCGCACGATCCCGATGGACCCAGCTAAATATCTATACAGGACTTGTGTGTCCAAGCATATTTTGCCAACTTCCAACCCATCTTCCCTATTATCCATGCACCTTCGTTCAGACCGCACGCGCAGAATGGCCTCTTGCTACTATCTATATGTTCTATCGGGAGTCTTTTCCTAGGTTTCCCTAGAGCCACCGCGCAAGGCATTAGCATGTACGAGCGCCTCAACAAAGCCATACTGTCCTCGGTACGGTCCACAATAACCCGTTCCTTGCGAACTGATGACCCTAACTTCTCTCAACAGTGGGAGGCTTTTATCGTCCACAGAGGGATCTCTAATCATATAGCAATCCAGGCGTCGGTGATTGGTCAGATTTTTGCTCTGCTGATGGGAGTAGGTTTCGCGGCCTCCTCTTGAGGGAATAAGGATCTGGATACTAATAGCAGTTTCTTGCAGCGTCCCAAAGACCTTGCACAGCTTGAAATTTTCCACGGATCTCTGGTGGTTGTAGGTTGGAAATATGACAGTTGGCCCGATCGCACACTAATACAAATTTCATAGTCGGCAAGACGCATGAAGTTGCACCAGTTGAGCGAAAGCACAGATAATATCGCACAACTCAGCGGCCAAGAACTCGAGGCTACTTGGAAAAGATGGGTTCGACGGGAGGAGGGGAGACGGTGAGTCGGATATATAGTCGCAATTCCTAGAAAACGCGGGAGGCTAACGGTTCCAAGCACGCTGCACGCCATCTTTCTTCAAGATGCAGAGGTCGCGCGGCTCTTTCATGTCAACCCCATAATGCGTCAAGGCATGGATCAGCTGCCGCCGACATGTTCCAAAGAAGCCTTCGCCGCCAGGGACGCAGTCTCCTGGAAAACCGTTATGCTGCTCCAAGCCGTGCCTCACTCTATCAGCCCCCCACAAACAGCTCCAGGTGTTGGACCCAATCGGGTACAAAATTTTCCCACCGTTCTCAACGAATTTGAACTTTGTGTTATACTCGAGAGAGTCGGCGCAGCGGTGAGCGAAAGCCGTGGGCCCAACTTTCCTCCAGCCCAGCCGCCTCTAGGCTGCCAACAAATCTTGACAACCTGGTACGAGACGTATCAGGGCACTGGCATATTCAAGACCCAGGAATCAAGTCTCATGATGCTCTGGCATTCCATATGCATGCTCCTATACATGGATCTAGACATGTTGGAGTGCGCCGTTGGGAGAGAGGGATACGAGGGTAAGCAGAAGCACCACCCAGCCGCTCGGACGTGGGCGAAATCCCTGGAGGCTAGAAAGTGCATCGCGCACGCGATACTCGTGCAACGTCAATTCGAGCAAATGCAAATGGGGACAGAGGCCCCGATCCACGCCCCAATGTGTCTCTATCGCTGCGGCATCACCTGGTATTGCTACATGCAGTTTGGTAGTCGCGGTCAGGTTGTCGAAAGTGATGCGATGGATATGCCAGAGCTCGAACTTCTAAGAATCGATGGCAAGACGGCGTTGATTGAGGAGTTAGAAGGCCATGTTGGAAGGTCAGCAGAGGGATTCCTTCTCAAGATTGTGAATCTCTTGAGGCGCATCACGCATTGGAAGGTAGCCGACAGCTTGGCATCAACACTCCTGTCTATTATCGAGGAATGTAAAGATATCTTCTGAGCCTGAGGCTAGAATAGTATAATTAAAAACCAGCTTAATGATGCTGGTAGACATTATATCATTATTTTGAAATCCTCTTGAAATTTCTATGTCAGCGCGGCCCATCCACTCTCGCTTCCACCCGTGATGCTCCAAGGGGTCGCGAGGAAGGCTTGTCCTGCATATTGCGGACCCTCCGACTCAAGAATAAATCCAGGCTCGCACTCTGTGAATGAGACACGAGGTACCTGAGTCGCAAAGAAATCATCAAACTCCGGGCGCATGGCCTCTTTCAGCGACGAAACGGCACCGCCCGGAAATAAAGCTTTCCAAGGTAGACGGCATGTTTCACCGGCACACGACTTTAAAACGAACAACAGTCCATCAAGACGTGTGGCAAGCCTTTTAACATCTTTGTTGCAGCTCCTAAAACCGGCACGGAAGAGGCTATTGAGTTGGTAAGGGTCGGCCTAGAAAGCAGTGTCAGCGGCTTGAAACCAAATTGTACAAGGCAATCAATGAGACTTACCGTCATATTGTATAGCTCATGTTCATTTGTACACCAGACGGAGTACAGAAGATTATAGCCTCCGCCAATGAGCCGTAATGCTTTGTACGTATCGTTCGCGGTTGCTCCGATTTGATCTAACGTGCAAACGATGTTAGACTCAGCGGGGGAAGGCACGTGTTGGGGCAAACAGCAATTAGAAATCAGGGATAGCGAAAGTCAACTACGGCATGAAGCCTTACCTGAGTACATCTCCGTGCCTTCGGCGGTATTAGTCTTCTGCCAAAACTCCACGTTGACATGCTCTTGCTTAGTCTCGCCCGCGCTCGTCCGGTCGACAATGTCTTTGTGCTTGACGGGAATAGGAACTCCGTCAAAATCTTCCCTGAGAGGAATGCCAGCTAGGTCAAAAAATGTAGGCGCTAGATCGATATGTGCTGTCGGATAGTGGTAAGAGGCATTGGCTTGAACTCCCGGCCCCCGGACAATCAAGGGTATGTTGATGTCCGTTTCCCAAGCACAGGTCTTCCCCGGGGCCAGACGATGCTGACTGATGTGGTAGCCATTGTCGCTAGTAAAAAATATGTAGGTATTTTCTAGCATGTTGTATTTCTCAAGTCGGGTGAAGAGCTCGTCCACCATTTCATCAACAGCTTGCAACGATTGTAGCCGACCGCGATACCAAGCATCGTTGTACGCTATCTGACTCGCGTTGAGCTGGGGCAACTGCCGTATCCAGCTGACACCAGAGGGTGAATCCGGATTGAAGTCCGGAGTTCGCGGCACTGTTGCATTCGAGAACAAGCCGGCGTGGCGCAAAGCGGGCTGCGGTGGACTGGTTGTCATTTCAACGTACGCTGGAGGAGTGAGGTCCACCTGGGCGTGTGGTGCAATCGGGGCAATTCCGAGAAAAAATGGCTGATCGGCAGTTGCTGCATCGTCTAGAAAGCCAAACACCTTGGTGGCAAGAAGATCAGTCACGTAGCTCCCGTTGTATAGCTCGTATTCATCTTGGTTTCTCTGGAAGCAAGGTGCATAATATGCATACTGGAATGGATCCAAGAGGAATTCCTGTGGAGCGGACACGGGTATCAGCTTCATCTTGGTTCACTTCAAAGTGCCTTTTCATGCACTGGACGGCTTACGTTCTCGGTCCACCCAGCCGCGAATGGCTGGTTGTAATTCAAGATGGTGTGGTAGTTGAAAAGCTTCCCGCCGTAATAAGTTCCATACCCGGCATTTTGAAGCCAGACAGGCAAGTAGTTATCGTTGAGTCCTTGGCTCACAAACCTGCCGTAACCGCCTACAAATATTCTCGATTAGATTAGTTTGCTTTTCTCCCCACTCGACGCCTCGCGCCCTAACTCTCACAACCTAGAGCCATTTACTATTGCTAATAGAAACTTGAGATATAGACATACCGTATGGGGGCTGGACGTGAGTAATGTTGGTATTATGCGCTAGCTTCCCCGTGAAGAGACTGACCCTGGATGGGCAACAAAGAGCAGTAGTGCAAAAATGACGCGTATATGTAGTCCCCTGATCGGTGAGATGCTTCTTTACCGCGGGCATATATTCCATGCTGTCCATGTGTAAATCTTGATCATCTGTGATGATCATGATGATATTGGGTCGACTGCCGCCGCTTGTTGGAGGCTGCCCAGAGCAGGACTGCTCTTCGGTCTCGGTTGCCACACATGGCCGAAGCCATAGAATGGCGAATATCGCCAGCCTGAGCGCCTTTAACTGCATCATAAAGAAGTACAGCAAGTATTTTATCGCCTTGGAGATTCACACTATGCCAAAGATTGTTTGCGGGGCTGGGGAAGGGCGATGTTCTTCGGCAAAGGGCCATGAATTCGGGAGACCTGTTATTTATTTATGGATCCCACCCACTCCCGTGGTTGTAATCCGAGATAACTGATCCCCATACCCCGGATTCCATGCCTTCTACATGTAGATGGTGCCGGCGCGCTAAAGATGCAGGGCCTGTAGAGGAGCTCTCGGATTGGGGGAGGAAAACATATGGGACAGGGGAAGAGATACCTCTCCACAGTCAAGACTCCTAGGACAGAGACTATGGGATGTAATTCTAGCCTAATTCGGCACCGGAAAATTGGGGAACCTCTTGTTGGACATCACGACATGCTAGGCAAAGGGTGCTGCATACTTCAGTACATCTGCATCGAATCCTTCCACGTGGCGTGTCTTGGCGGCTGTTCTTTCTACATGGAAGAAGAGTTGCAATTCTTCAACTTGCGGAACGATGTTAGAAAGTTATCTCCCCCCCTGTGCCCATCACTAGTTTAGAACGGATGCACTGAGTGCTACGCCTTTCGTCTCCGCCGGAGCTGCTCGTGACTTTGGCCTTCCGTTATAGCGCATCAAGTTAGGCCCCGCGAAGTGGCGGGACTATGCAGCTTGTTTGCGGGGCCTATGCGACTTTGTCTGGGCTACCTTTCTGTTGTTTTGATTGGCTACCAAGATGGCCAAGCTCGTGTGGGGTTGTTCCTGCGGGGCATGCGGATCGGATATCACAAGCTTTGGGGCGATTGTGCTCGAATTTCTTCCAATGCCGAGTTGAAACTCGGCTTCTCGGCCTTGACAAAGCGGACCATTGACTTCATAGGCGACCGCAGGCGCGACTAGGGGTTTGATAACTGCTTGTATGAGCATGCGAGGCATACTAAATCTAATATCGTTTCAAGTCTCCACTTGTTTTGTTCGTATCAGCAACGGCTTGCACGCATTTATGCACTCAGCCTGGGAACTGCTCTAAATGGCGTCTACGCTTCCTAATAAAGCATAATTGGCCAAAGACGAAGTTATTATGCAATTTTCGATTTACTCTTCGCGCGGCATAGTCTTGAGGTCTCGCCTACACTGTGTGACGCGATTCTTTGTCCCGCGCTTGCTACATATGATCCAGCCGTCGGCTCGAGAAAGCGTCAAATCATCTATTCCAGGATCAAGACTCTGATGGGGTAACATTGCTGTCGTGTCAGACTTAATTTGATGTTTCTATGGCAGTGTAGTGAGATTTATCTGCTTTTCGCCTGCTGCCTTTGTCAGATGTGCGAAAAACTAGCCCGCTAAGGCATTGGGACCTCTGAGCCATGACGCGTGTTCCCACTACGCGAAGCCTCAATAGATTGTTCTTAGGGTTAAAGAGATAACTTTATGAGGCCATTATTGCGAATGTAAGTTCAGATATCTTCAAAGTCCTCTGAAGAGGGTCCTCCATTCGGCATCGCGTTGCCGGCATACTACTAGGCAGATTTGATCGGCGGATAGAGCTACTCTTCTCTATTGGCTTAGTCGGTCTCGATATAAAAGATAGACAGATATAGACGCCCATATCGCCTTAAATTTGCCCCTCGTTTCACCGGACTGGCGCAGCATCGATCCCTAGGGCAAAAAGGGCCGCGACGACAGCGGTGGTAAGTTTTGCAAGTTGCATGGTGGCAATCCTTTGGCCGTGGTAGTGTTTGGTCGGTTCTAAGCCGAGCGGACGTGATTCCAAAAGGTCCTTGCTAGAAATCCTGTTTTCTCAGGCTATCATATATAATGAGCTCCCAGCCTATCCGTATGTCTAAATCATATTTATATTCCCAGAGCAGAACCTTTTCGCATTCACCACGCCACAATTTGGTTCACTAATAGTACAATCTCCGTTTTTCGGCCCTAAGTGGGATAGTCTGACGGATCCTGGAAGGTGAACTACTCAATAGCACGCAATCATGATTTCAGCTAGGTTTATAGATATGATCTTGCGCGTCATTGCGATCTTCGCCTATAAACGAACATGTTTACTTGCGCAGTAGGTCACACAGTTGGTGTAGACCCCCCTGAAAGAGGCATGTAGGTGTATGATTGGCAGCTGGGCAGCAAGGCGTTCGTCGCAGTCGGGATTGCCAAAGACCAGAAGAGAGCGCTAAAGGGGCAAAGGGATGTTATGTAAGATTTCATGTCGACTTTTCTCTAGCTTGTCTGGGTTGTATCAGCGGGCGAGCATCCCCGCTTCATCTGTCTCTTTCGTTTAAACGCTGCCCTGAGGCAAGCGGCAAGTTACAGTCTATCACAAATCACCTTTTGTTCGCCAATCGCATATTAGAACAACTAGGAACTGATCGCCTGTCTAAACCCACTCCAAACCTCCTACCCTTCTAAATATCTACTACAAAGATTAATGAGTCGATATTGGCCCCGAAGGAACCGTCTTTGTTGCATCAACTTCCCAGTCCCCTCGCTGACAAATAGATAGACGACTGGGACGCCGCGCGGATAGTTGCCGTAACTCGAGAGCGGTCCAGCGAGATAAGGGTCGAGGGTGTAGACACTGTTGCTAAACTGCAACCTAATAGCTGGGCCCTCAGCGATAATACGTATAGCACTTCGATAAACTTGTTCCACCAGCTGCACTGCCTCAACTCAATACGGAAGCTCATCTACACAATTTCTTACTCCAACAATCGACTACAAGCTCGCTCCTGGCAACCTCAAACGCCGCTGACCATAGACTTGATCCATCTCCAGTATTGCATTGCATTGCAGCCCAGGCAATTCATTGCAGCAGTAAGCTTAGGCTGGCCCATTAGCAATAGGTTGCGACACAATCGCAGCTATTTCCGGACTTCAGCATCTAGAGGAACTAATTTTGATGCTATAGAGAGGTGGAGCAAAATGCCGAAAATGTAATGAACAACGACAAGTGGGTATGTGTGATGGAGAAGTCCGAGGATGCAGAACAGAGGTCAGCCCCGGATGCGTACTACATCTACAAAACCTCGGATGTGGAGAAACCTAACCACATCAACGGGGCCATTCCAAAAGACGACTTTAATATCTAGTTGCCATGATTGCATCGAGGCTTGTTTTAAGAACGGGCCACGCCGCCAGCACGGATCGTTAGGGATATAGTACCTATTCGCTCGACACAAACTGCTACTTGTGTGTTTATCGGGCGAGGTAGAAACTAAACGTTAGATACGTGTCATGAGTGGACAAATTCGATCCATAAATATCGATACAGCCTTGAAAGCTAGACTTACAGCAGCGATTAGTCTCAAGGGCGACACCAACGCCCGCTGTGGACGGACGTTACTAGCGTCCCCAGCCGCAGTTGGTCACCTTTAGGTTTAGGTGCCTATAAACCTTGGCATCCGCCGGCTAGGGATCGCTGGTAGGCTCGGTAATCTGCTAGCAGCCGAATTTGGACATTTATGCGGATGTCCACCATGTTCACGTGGTATCGGAGAAGCGTGTCACCAAAACAAGGTATTTCGCGTCGCGCTGGCTTCTTACAATCCTCTGCCAGTAACTAGATTTCTTCCCCTCGGCACGACTGCCACCCGGTATCTAAGGCTAAAAAAATTTACATTGTAAGAAGAAGGGGGCATTGCGGCCGACAGCAGAAATAATTGTTATCTCGCCTCTTCGCTCAATCAAACATGACCCCGCAGATCTCCTGTCAAATTTGTTATCCTACACCCATAATAAATACATCCACACAGAGCATGCCTGCTTAGGCCCGGAGTCGTGCCCCCGGATTGTTGAATAATATCCCCGCTATTTTCGTCGACCAGCGTCTCGGCCGGCCCTAGCCTCGTTCGTTCCATAGCCTCCGTCCATGGCGCGGCGTACCTCGTGGGCCACCTTGGTTTGTCAATCTGATCGGGCCGAAGGGGGCCCGTCCTAACCCATTATGTTTGTGTGGGGGATAAGATTCCCCAGACGTGCGTGGCCGAGGAGGCTATCGCGTATCCCCCGTATCGGCGCTCTCCACACCCTGGGGATCGTACACACTACCGACCACCGTGCACGATCGGAAGCCACGTAACGGGCGGGGGTAGGATGCAGACACTCGGTGCACCGACTCTACTCAAAAGTGCAATTCTCGAAGCATGTACAGTAGGCCCGTAAGGGTCTTCTCTCGCGAACCCTGTGACACACCGCGCCCAATCACTCAGCTCGCGTGGGTATCCGGTGGTTTTCGCTGCAATAATTCGCCGCAGAGACGCCGAGGCAGGGGGGTAGTGGAAGCGCACCGTGGACAAGTTCGAGCATGCCGAATTTCCGGCCCACGTTTGCTGTAGCTGGGGGCAATCGCTACCTTAGTTAATAGGCTAATCCCAGGTTTCACAAGCGCCAATATGAACCCGCCCGGACCCAACGTCGTCCTAGATAATTCTACCATGCCCCCATCGTCCTCAGCCCTTTCAGGAACTTGGACTTTGGACCCTAGCAAATTCTCGCCTACGACCCCGAATCACTGGAGCTACGATATTTGCTGTCCCCAGGACTCTACCGCCTAGAGGATGGTCGCTAGCTGGGTGATACCCGTCGCCTCGCTCAGTGCGATATGTGGCGTGGGGCTTATATTTATTTGGTGGTGGTAAGGATATTTACGCTCCACCCTCAAGATGTAGAGGCAAGCTGACTTGACCAGGTTTCCGCGGACGTGGGCCAAGGGGACACAGGAAGAATTTAAGCTCACGGCTGCTGAGCGCGCAGCTCGAATTCGATATCTACAACAGCGAGGTTTCCAGACTGGCGAGGCCTCGGAGCCCGAAACTTTAGTGGGCGATAACGTGGAGGGCCAAGTACCGTCGACTGAGAGTGCACAGCACCCTGCCGCGCCAAGAGAGCCTCCTAGAGCGGCTGTGTATACGCCACCGTCATATACCTCGTACTAAAAAAAATTCTTTGCGATCTGGAAATAAAGGCGGCGCTTGATGGACGACATACAACGGCAGAACGTGAAGACAAGTTAACTAACCACAACAGCCTTCCAAACTCCAGACCTATATCGATCCTTCCACTCCTCCGCGCACTTCAAATCGAAAAATGAAACACACAGGGCCGAGGATGCTAGGATGACTTGAGCAGAGCCGCTGCTTCTGTGAGTTGTTCCGGCGTGGGGTGTGGGACAATCGTCAGATACAGATGCCAGACACCAGACCCGAACAATTTTCTCGACAGGACTACCAACTTGCTGTTGTCGAACGGCTGAGGCGGAACCAGGAGTGGGCTGAATCGTAATGAAATATATCTACCAACTCACTTGTATCTGAGAATGCTGAGATATCAAGGGCGACAGGAAATTTTAAGATCTCGACGGTGGGCATCAAAACCAGAATAAATAGTCGACAAGACTAAGAGAGGAAGCCTAGCTACTGTTCCACGCTCCCTTGTCCGCGGAATTTACATCTTTGTCGCGAGTCAAGGTTATACTGAATGCCATCACTGATCGGCAATGAGGATGAAGATGTCTTCGATTGGATATTATTATCGCCGGCGCTACGAGAAGGGTAAGGAGGAAGCTGCGCATGCTTGTAAACCCCTTATGTACTATCTGTGCAAGCTCTGGCCTCAACCCGGCTCAAGGGAACCCCAGGCCGCACGAGCTGCGATGAGTAAAGCTGAAAAGTCGGGGCAGTGGTTCGAGCACCGGGCATAACTGAACCCATTCGGACCGTTGGTAGACCGCAATACCTGCACACTATCTTGAAGAGGGAGTCATATATTGGACTAAGGAATCTTTCTAACCAACTAGACGAGTCGACCACCCTTAGATATCGATGCCCCGCCTCCTTCCTCTCTCCACCTGTACTAATGATTGCCACTCTTAATTACCTCTTCGACGCGTACACCAAGGGTCCACGTTTGGCTGCTTCAGGTCTTTCCGCAGAACCTGTTTACAGGCCTCTTCTTCATACAAATTAGGCATATCGCTGAATAGAGGGGTGGCTCCCAGCTAGGCAGAGACATTCGTGGCCAGGAATGAATCGAGTGTTTAGGCACAGCAGCATGAGATAACCGACCGTATTATATCAACGAAGAGAAAATAGAGCAAACGTTAGCGAAAACTAACGAGTCAACCAAACCAGAAAGTGACAACCTCTCCAGCATTTTGTATTTTCTGCGCGAATATGATTGGATATATTATTATTATCCGCGTGGGAAACCTAGCAATACCGCTCTACCCGCCGGCTACTGCCACATTGTCATTCGGTTTGGGCGGCGACGGCACATTGACCAGAGGCGCTGCTAACTGGAGAAAGCCCTCTACAAATGTGTAGGGGGCTGGGTCAAGGCGCAGCTTACCGTCTTCGTTACTAACCTCCAGGGCATTGTAGTGCGTGGTGAGGTCCACAGGGGCTGCTGCAGCTGAAACGCCATTATTTGGAGGGCTGAGAGGCGGTGTAGGAGCGACTGCGTAGGGCTGTAACCATTGCCAGAGGCCCCTTTGTCCCGCGATAGGTAGGGATATTGGAGCGACAGAATTATTTGTGGACGTGTTGGACTGCGCTTGCATCCAAGTGCTGGGCGTAAGCGGGCTGGTGCTATCCCAGAGCTTGGGGACGTCCTTCGTGAGGAGAATAGGGCCCATTGTAAAGAAGGCAGCTATGGGAATTATGTGGTTAGCATTTATGCCGACTTTCAGTAATGCGACGAGCAAGAAGGGCAAGAGGGCAGCATACTCATGTTCTTCATAGCCTGTTGCATGGTCCACGCCGGCAGCTGAAGGCTCGCAATGGGCAAGATGCCACTATATACATGAACTGGAGTGTATGGGTCGATGAGCACTGTCTTCGTGGTCATCTGCGCAATACTGGCCTCGATAAAGCCAGTGCCGGCCGTATAAGCAGCCGGGTCAGTGAAGAAGGGATAAAGCCTGGGAAAGTTGTCTGGCGCGATCTCCTTGCGTACACCATCATCCTTGTCGGCAGGAAAGTAGGTGTAAATGCTGCCGAAGGGGTTCTGAGCATCACCTGTCCTTTGGTCGGTAGCATCCCAGTAAGCTACGACGCCGTCGAAGGACCGGTCGGCCTTTCGATTTAGCGTTAGAGATGAACCCTTTACCGAGTAACCAAGAGGAGGCAGGAGGACAAAGACCTGTAAGGACACTCACATCACCCATCTTGACTGGGAATGGATAATTCGACAGCTGTTTCATTGCATCCGTGCGAAGAGGGTCAACGGTAGCCTTATCCGGAACCGCCAAGGGCGACGGCATAGTGGACTGCTTCCACCACGCCGGCTGGGCAAGCTCCAGACTCAAGCCCACATTGGTTAATGCAAGAGGTTTGCCGACAATTGCATTGGCGTACTGGGCGTAGTCACTTGGGGGGAATGGCATACTTGAGATGGCTCGCCTGATGAGGTCCCATAGGGCATGGAAGTACGCTCTGCCGGCTTCACCGCCAGCCGTCATCTGCTTGATCAGAGCATCGAGCTGAGGTTTGATATACTTCCCTGGATCGGCAGGGGGTTCGAATGGGAGGAAGCTGTTAGACTGTATGATGCCTTTCGGGCCGCCGTACTCCAGCGCCGTGTAAAAGATGCCCTCCCCGTTGAAGAACTGCAGGGAGGAGTCGGCATAGTTGACAATAACCCATCCGAATATGGGGTTCTCCCAATCACCGCGAATGCTCCATGTCGTTCTGGGATCCCCGTGACCAGATTGTGGTTCTACGAAGCTGAGATTGATCCTTGCTTCCTGGTTAATGGCCGGTGTCAGCTGGATAAACGGCGTCATGGGGTACCCCGACTTGGTGGCCAGGTCATGAGTCTGCGCTGGCGTATAAACTGTATTGAGTGTTTTTCCATCTGACAGGAGACTGGGGAGCAACTGTTCCGAGAGGCATGGGTGAATAAAGTCCGGCGTAGCAGTAGGGTCGACTACCCGCGGCGTGCGACCCATTGTCTGCTTGGGGAAAGGGTAGCAGATAGCCTGTCCAAATTTGTCCACTATAGTCAGTTTGGTGATAGCTAGACAGATATCTGTTAGTAACAGCGATCCAAGAGGGTGCTGTGGATGTACACTCACCGAATTGCCCATGCTGCACGCCCTTGAATGGGTTGGAGTTGACATTCTCGAAGTCTGTCAGTGTGCCGTACGGCGTTCGTCCTGTCTGGTCACCCATGAGAACAAAATCGTTATCCTCTATACTTAGTGCTTTAGCCACAGTCCTCGTAGCCGCTGTCATAGGAATGGGATTTTGTCCCTGTGGCCGCACGTTGGGTTTGACGTGCTGCCCATTTGCCATGGTCAGAAGTGCGTCCGTCAACCCTGTGAGCTGACCACTGATAAACTTGAGCTTCTTCACCCCGGTCTTCAGTGCATTCTTTTGGGCGTCCGTCTGTAGGTCGTCCGGTAGATCACCGGGCAGCGCAGCTCCTAGTACTTGGGAGACCACGGCGTCGAGAACAAATATCGGCTGCGGAAGCACCAGCATACGCCCAGAGATGTGTCGTTGGTCACTGAGTGGGCCGGTTTTCGCATCAAGTTTGGATAGGTCATTGGGGTTTATGTAGGTGACTTGGGTATGATTGCTATCGCTAAGAGCCGTCTGCGTCAAGGCGATTTGCCACTGGTCGTCGGCGATGTGATAGTAGACGCCTTCCCATTCGACAAACTGGGGCTGGAAAGGCTGTCTATCCCAAATTTTGTGCCCGTGTAATGCTAGAGCATCTTGATATCCTCCCGAGGCTTCTGTTAAGAGCTTGGAAACGGTGTCGTTGAGGTCGGAAGGAAGCCGAGACAGGACGTTCGCGAGGGTCCCTTTCGTCAAGGAAGTATCACCGTGGCCCGGACCAGAGATCTGGTGGACGAACCGTGTTGGCGTGCTGCCGCTTAAGAATTCGGGGTCCCAGCCCGCATCTATGCCAGCCAAGCAGAGCGATGGGTCGGTTCGCTTGTAGAATGCTCCGTTAGACACTTTCTTGAGGGGCATTTGCGCCTTTGTTGGATCTGCGCCGCCGGTTATCTTGTCCATGTTGCCCTGCAGAGTCGCTTGCTCTGCTTGGAGAGCGATAGCCTCATTTCGCAGAAGGGGGATCCGGCTTGTGTAGAGCGGCATGCGGTTGGCATCATTAGTCGGATCGGAGACGTATTTGAAGAACTCGGAGAAGAGCGCCCAGCGCAGTTGATCCAGTTTACGGTCGGCCGCATCCCAAGCCGACTGGTACTCGTTGAGACTGGCCAAGACAACTTTTTCCGAGTCTGAAGGAATAGCAGGCGGTTCATTGTCACCCTTTTGCTTATTGTAATGCCAGACAAAACCACCACCACTGCGCTGGAAGTTGTGCGAATAAATCAGGTCAGCCGCTTTCACACGCTGGTCGTAGTCGTCTTCCGTGGCATAGAGCAGCTCTTGAATTTGCATTAACGTCTTTGCTGTCTGTACAGTATCATCATCGCCGAACATGGCTGACTCAAATGAGTCGTCGCCTTTGTGTGCCTGAAAGAAGGCTAGAACTGCATCCAAGGGTGTCGTGCCTACAGAGACGGGTTCCATGTCAAGATTAGGACTGAAGTAGTTCGCGTAGTCGTCGGCAGGTGTCTTGGGCTTAATGGCAGCCTTTCCGGAAGTGAAAGCGACTGAGTATCGTGCAGCATGGCAGATGAGTCGCGTGGCACCGCCGTCGTTGTTGCCAGATACCGTCTGCGTGTCAGTGGTGTGCTTGTCATCTTTGCCATCAGAATTGGTCGGCGCAGCACAGAAAAGGTGACTTAAGCGGGAACGAATGGAAGCAGGTGCGTTTGGGTTGGCAACAACGCCGAGCGGGTCATCTCCCATGGACGAGTGCCACCCGGCCACAAAGTAATCGCAAGTCGCCGTGTCCAAGTAAAGAGGGTTGTTAAACGAGTCTGTGCCATATTGAAAATTGTCCTTGGTTGAGAATACATTGGGATTATGGATAGCGTAGTCGGCAAAGACGGGATTGGAGCTGTTCATGACCGTCAAAGGAACGCGGTCCACCTTTTGTTCGCCGTTCCAAGCTGCTAGAGTCGTCCGGAGGCCGATGTAGTTTTCAGCCTGGTTGTTAAGCAGATCCGCGTTGTTCGTAGCGTCATTGCTGTAGGCTACGAATGGTGTCACGTCGGTCTCGATGTCGACAGAAGAGTCAAGAGTCTCAATTTTGCGCAGCCGATCCGACTCAATGACCCATGCCGTCGCCCGGTCCGGGTTCGCCGTCTTTGGCGTCCAGTCCCTAAGGATACGGACTATGAGCCATCGATTGGGCACTAGCGGGAACTTTGGGTTCGACTTTGTCGTTGCCGCGCTGCCCGGGTCTGTGGAAGAAGCTTGACTGGCCGCTGAGCGGTAGGCCCGTGGTATGGTCCAATGCAGATAGACTCCGAGGCGTGAGCGGTCAATGGTTGTGAATTGAGTCGGATCTACATTCGGGCTGAGGGTGTTGAGAGGGATGAAGTCACTACTGAACGTCTTAGAGATGCGCGGGTTCGCAAGTGATGGCTGTGAGTTGTGTAAGTCGACGTGCGGTAAGATGTCATGTTGGATCAGGTTGTTCTGTAACCGCAGGCTAACATAATTGGGCATGGTGATGGGCGCTATCCGGGAGCCGCCTGAATCACATACAGCCTCGTTGAGCACAAACGCATCGAGGTTGATGGGAAGACAAACATCCTCAAGTGTAGATGCCATAGGCAACTGGTGATGGCTTCCCTAATCGTGCTTGCAAGTTACGAAGACGATGGCCCAAGGCTATGGTGTGAGATGTTCGCGTTTGCTAGACGAAACCGTTAATCGTGCCCCAGGTGCTGAGTATGAACAAGGTGTGAGCTTCTTCGGAGCTGGTGGAGAAGTAGTTAGGTAGCGCTTAGTGGCAGGACTAGTTCCCAATCGCATTGATACAAAGCCCTGTAGGTAATCAACAAAAGACCTTCAGTAAAGCTGGTTAGAGCGGCGCGGATCGAAAAAGCAGATGCTTAAGCCGCCTGTTGTTCTGGGCCAGTCCAATGCCAAGACTACTGAAATCCTGCAGCGTAAGCCGAAACATGGGGTCAAACCAGAAGAGAATGTGGCGCATCTGGTGCTAGCTGAGGCGGTCCTAAATTGAGCTGAGCTCTAGAGTGCGGGGCAGCAGTGATGTACTGTACCTCGACACTCATGGCCGAAATTACCACTTTCCTGTTCAATACCATCCTTGCTGGCCATTTTTGCCTAGACGCATATTATGGTTAAGCAGAAGCTTTCCTTCCTCCCACCACTAGACAGGGTTCAAGCAAGAGGTTAGGTATTGATGGTATCACAGGCCACTACTATACTTTCTCTGTCAGCAGGCTTCCGGTGAGCGCGCACAGCAGCGCGCCTTGCCCGCCCTGCGGGTTAGTCCATCTTCTTACCTTTGGCAACACCTCAAAGTATCCCCTTGGCAGCAGGAGTAACGCTCTTAGCAAAGATACAAATCGCTCGGATCCAGGCATTACCGCTCGAGGAGCAGGCACCGCACTCTGCGGTCCTCCATGACAAGATCTTGGAGAACTTCAGGGCGATTGCGGCAGACAGTACGTCTATGTCAGTAAGCAACTATCTAGTCCTGCTTGCGGGATTCGACACCAACTCTGCAGAAGCGCGGCGCGATATATACAATAAAGGCTGTGCAAGGCCCGTGGACTTCGTTCCGATCGTATCACACCGCGGCCACGACTAATATTTGCTTCTAAGCGAGGAAGGGCTCCCACAGTCGAAGAATCTGGGGTTACTCTGGTGGATGCGATGCTTACCGTCCCCGACTTGGTGGATGCGTACCGAACTACATAGATGCTGGGCCACTCGCCCGGCGGACTGCTTTTCGAATTTGGCATGAGCTTGGGGATCATTTCCCATGTACTACAGGGTCATTTGACAGCAGAGCAACCGTAGATCTCGACAAGCCAGAATCAACAAGCTTTTTGTCGCCCTCAACGCCGTCAACAAAAGGATCTGGGCAACTGTCGACTGCCATTCCTTCACCCGCAAAGAAAATTATTATACAGACGACGATTCGGATTTGGGCAGGTTGTCTGGGGATGACTGGTATCAGATAGGGAAAACAAAGATCGACCGATCAGCGTAGAAGGTCGAGACTGCAGTCGTCGACATCATTATAGTTGGTGGCCCATGGACGAAAGGTGCTCCCATGGGCCATAAGATGCCGGCTAGAAGGGAAAGGCTGAGTAGAGAGACCCATCATCAGTGATAAAGCTGAAGCCATAGTATCTCCGTAGCTAATACAACTTGAATGAAATATTCCCCCTGTACCTCTGATGTCAGGGAGTATTCTTCTGTAGACACACATGTGGTTCGCAGGTTGACTGTCCAATCTCACCCTGGCAGTACAGAAGTATACATTTGAGACACCCACGCTGAAGAAGAGTACAACTTTTCAGCCACAAACCAAATATCTTTCCAGGGCTCTCTTCTTTCTCAAGATTGCATTAACATATGTATTTATATGTACTCCGCTTTCGATCTCCTAGCACCTAACCCTACCAAAAGCGTCCTGGGATTCCCCAGCTCGACCCAGCTATCCCTGCTGCAAGGAGCGCCGTCGTCCATGCAATGGTAGCATACGTATTGAGGGCCTTTCCGATAACCCAGTCATGCCCGACAAAGAAATTTTCTCCAGGCATGGTCTGGAAGATCCATGCTCCCGCTCCCGTCGGTGAGGCGAGGACCGTCAAACCAAGCACGCCGAAGAACTGCGCCAACAGTTGAAGCAAGACCCCAATAACCAAGAAGAGCACCCTCGCCCGGAATACGTAGGCAGCAGGACCAAGATGCGACAAGGGCGGGTAAGGACGATGGTGGTGGCCGTGCTGGCGGACAGTTTTCCCTCCGCGAAAAAACTTTCCAGCTGTCTTGTCCTCCCCACCTGTCTCTTCTGCCCTCGGTTCCGTGGCACCTTCGGGCTCACTATCCCTCCAAGTCTGACGAACCATCGGGACGGCAAAGAGGCCGAGACTAAGTATAAGGCCTAATGTTAGGAATACAGATGCCGCTATTTGGAGGTTGCCTGCATAGTGAACTGTGTCATTCGCTGGTCAGCTAAGTCTAAAGCATGGCTTTAATGCACTCTTGCCTTGCTGGCATTCCTGATCGCCGCCGAGCAAACCTTCCGCCCTATTGGGGTAATTCCAGGTCCCGTTGAACTCGGCAGGTGAGCGGCAGCTCGTAGCGTTGTAGCCATAGGGCGGGTAGAACTGGCACGACGGAATGTGACAGGTGCCGTTTTCGTAAACAATCGGTATACCGCACTTGTAGAAAGGCGAACGCGATGCAGTGCAAACTGGTGTTATGTCGAACTGGCCGTTGCCAGAGGCCGCGCCATTGCTGGCTTGGTAGTATGATTGCGTTGACCACTCCGGAGATGTGGTGGCAAGCAGGACGAAGGTTGTTGAGACAATAGACAGGACAAGGGCAGCAAACGAGGAGACTATGGTAATGTAGCGCATGACGGGCAATTGGCGACTGCTCCCTCTTCTCTGTCCCTAGACTCTACGAGGCGAGTGTGCAGTGAGTAGTGGGGGACCAGTATTTGTCCGGTGCGAGAAGGATGGTGCAACGAAACAATCTCACTACGCAGACGACAACTAGGGAGGGGAATAAAAAGCAAGCCGGCCTCTTGCATGTTCGGGCAAGCTAAGGGAGACAAGATTAGGCTTGTAGGCATATGTCGAGGCACCTCGATAACAAAATGGACCGCGGAGCTGGGGTGGCACTGAGTAGGACAATTGAGACATTCCGCTATGGACATCTTCTTGTTCTTCCTCCGGGTACGGCTTCCCATGGGAAAAGCGAGCTGTCGATGCAACGACGTCATTGCAGCCTCAGCTTGAAAGCTATACGCCACTGTCTCATTTGAGTCCAATTCGGTATTAGAAGCTTAGGGTAGGGGTGGTTATAGAGCCACCCCATTGCATCAAAGCAACGTGGGCACAGTAAGGCTTACCTTGACGGCTACTGTGCTTGCGGTACCCCAACAGCGCCTCTAATTGGGTGGATCCCGGAGCTCTCGACAAGCTTAGAGCAGGTTCCTTCAAGCTTGCCTGATATGTCTCGCGGCAACACGACGTTGCGAAGAGCGAAGGTTTCCTTTTTTTTTTTATTCCGCCGTCCAAAACGAAGAGAGCGTGGTGGGCTCAGCTAGCCACAGAGAGGCTCTATCGACGCCGTGCAAGCCCGCTGTCGGTCATGAAAGCCGAGTCCCCGAATGCTGTGGTATCACCTCCCTGGCAAACGACACTCATACTTGCTTTGAGCCCCGGGAAGCATTGACTGTAGCTAGTCGCTTGGCTGCTAGCTCACGCTCGTGAATCTACAACACTCTGCTTGACCAAAACCACCGACGTTGAAACCCAAGCGGGCAAAAATGGCGAGGTCTCTCGTGCAGAGCAAGATCGCTAAGGAGATCCAGGATGCTTCGGGGGCCGCCTCTGAGAAGGATGACCTCCAGCCGGGCCACATGAGGTTGTATAGCTACTATAGCCCTAGCTTGTGTGCGCATCACCGTCACCGTCTGATCCGAAGGTTTCATGTAGGGACTCACTAACAAACACCCAGCGGCGGGCCTATATGGCATCGAGGTCCGGCAGACGGTCACGGCCATTGCCGGTGATGATCTGCCGGAGAAGGCGCAAACGCTTCCTATTATGAACCAAACGGTGGCTAAACCAGGGACGACACCCGTCATCGTTCCGCAGGAGTTCAACGTAGTTGCCCCGCAATTCTCGCTAGATTCCAAACTCATCAACACCTACTACCCGCCTGACGGCCACCAAGATGAGGGCCGTGTACTACCTCACATTGTCTTTAATGACCCCCATGTACCCTGGTTCCGCGAAGCGGGTACCCTGAACTGGGAGACGCAGCCTGTTGATGGACCACAGGAGCGGCGGGGCCGCAACTTCGTGCCTTGGCTTGCCTTAATGGTGTTTGAGCCGGACGAGCTCAAAGTTGAGCAGCCAGCCGCTGCGCTCTTGAAACTCGATCAGATTCCATCTTACAACTCGGCGAGTCTGCCAGCCAATGGCTCCTTTTCCATGACAGTTGGCCAATATCTTTCCCTCATCAGCTCTCGCCCCTACTACGAGGAAGGTTATCAAGGTGACGCAGCAGCAACCTTGACGGCTCTCAAAAACTCTACAGACAAGCTGAATGTCATTTTCCCAACCAAGTCGCAGCTGGCCGATGTATTCGCTGGCCCTGGCAGCAACCTGGACCCGTTGAAGGCGCAAAAGTACTTAGCTCACGTCCGACACATAAACACTATCGGGTTTCCAGATGCCGGCGTCGAAGAAGAGGGCTTCTTCTCAGTTGTTGTATCGTCAATGACGGGGAACCAGAAGGAGCTTATTCCGTCGACTCACGTCGTTCATCTTGTATCCATCGAGCATTTCGACACAACCTTTACAGCGAAGCCGGATCCGAAAAGCACTCCGCCCGTTCTAGGATCGACTTGGTTCTATCCCGACGACGTGAACTCGGACCGCATCGGCATTGTCTCGCTTTTCTCTTGGACCTACACCTGCATCCCTGACGCTATCAGCTTTTACGAGACAATGCAGGTTATCGGCGCAACAGCACAACCGTTACGGCCTCCGCAGAAGACGCTCGACAATCTGTGGGCAACTGCAAAGAATCCCAATCCGCAAAACCCTGCAGCGGCGCCGATCGCACAGAAACTCTATGACCGCCTGAACTCTGGATACACAATTGCCCGTTGGAGAACAGCGACGGGAGAGGAGACTACCGCATTCAACCGGGGTCCGCTAGTGCCGATGAACGTCCAAGAGGTCCCTGGGCCAGCGGCTGGAGCCTCGGCGGCGAAACCCTGGCCTGGGCTGTCCATGACTGGCAAGGATTATACCGTGTTTGACAAGTCAATCGGCATGATGGACACTACGTATTCTGGCGCATGGTCACTGGGCAAGCTGATGGCGATCTCTGACTCGGCCTTTAACCAAGCGTTGATGCGCTTCCGCAGCTCCATCTGGGAAGCTGCCGCGTCATACACCCGCATGCAGGCGAACAATGTTACAGCGGCGGGATCGGTGCTTTCGAATGTGAAGCGGGCCTTCCTTGCAGCACGTGCTGTTACCCCTGAGAAGTTCAGCGGGCCCGTCATCCGCATAAACAAGCCCGTCATGCAGGGGGTCACCACGTCGATGGACGATCCAAGTATAACCGAGGAGTTCCAAGAGGCCATCCAGGCCAAGGTGGCTACTTTTGCTAGCATAGGCAAGGGCACAACTGCTCCTTTGTACAATGGATTTGATGGTGCGCCGGGGAACAACAGTGACTGGGAAATTCTACTCAATTGGGTACATGACATCATGTACCTTGGCACTATCCCTTCCCACGTCCTTTTTCCAGAGCCATCCCATCTGCAGAGTCACAACGACAGCCCAATCATGCCAGGCCAGCCAACCTACCATCCTGAGGCCTTGCGGTGGTTCCATATTGACCATGCCTGGATCGACTGTTTCCTAGACGGCGCCCTTAGCTGTGCCAACCACCTCGAGCCTGAGTATGACTTCACAAGACTGTGTGTCAAAGACATCTTCAACAAGTTTCTGTCCACGCCGATCGGCAACACTAGCATTCTTCCCCCAGTACCCAGGTACGGATTCATCCTCAGGTCTGCCGTGGTCAAATCGACACCGGATATACGGCTGGTTGTCACCTGCTGGAAGTTGCAGAAGGCAGCGGATGGCACACCATCGTGGGTGCAGGACCCAGACCGCGACCCCTTGGTTCGTCACACCAAGATGGATGATTTTACCATTCTCAGCCTTGTCGATTGCTCTCCAGAAGAGATTCACACTGTAACACTAGCGCAGCCACCCCACCAGCAACGGTTCTCCATTGGGTGCGAGCCATCTTATGACCCAAAGACGGGTCTGGTTACAGCTGTAGCTGCCGATATCAAACTGAAAGAGCTGTTCACCGATGCTAGTCAAGTGCCTGTACCCACCCCTCAGGACCCAGAAGTTCCTGTATGGAGCGAGCTGCCCGAGGAGCAACAGATCCCCATGTCGCAGCAGACCCTATTCTATAACGATGCAACGCGTTGCATCGATGCCGCCGCTATTGCCACGGCGGCTAACAGCACACTGAACTCTTGGGCTAGTGACCCTACCTATCCAACTAAGCCGTATGATGACGCCGTAGCCAATTCCACTGTCTTCGGACTCGAGATGAATGACCCTTCTTGTAAGTTGACAGTCAGCTTTTTAGCCTGCTTTCGAGAAACTAAGACCCGCCAGACCAGCTGCGTTTCACCAACCCAGCTCCAAAGACATTCGAGCCATTCCCGACCTGGACCAGAAAGATATATACCGGTGCGGCGCCGACGCCCCCTCCTTCCGCAATAACGGTTAATGCGGCCTCAAAGACGCTAGCCCGCGGTCCAATTGTCGCCAATATCTTAAGCAAGACTGGGACTGTTTCCATAGAAGCAATACCTAGTGTTAAACGTCAACGTCCCGCGCAACAAGGTCCGTCTCTATATCAAGCTATCCAGCTGGCACCTCCAGATCCGACCCGGCCGACCGCCCTTCCACCAAGGGTCATGCTCAACTCCATGAGGGCAGTCCCTCGCGCCTTACCAGCTGCTCACATGGCACTTGCACGGCCGCCTACGCCGGGCCCTTTCAATCCTTGGGCGCCGATCGGGACGCCGCAGTTCGAGCTCCTTGTCCACCCTGACTACCGACCAGCACCCCCACGGCCAATCCACGACCCAAATAACAACGTAGCAAACGACGTTTTCTCCCCCTTTGACTACATTCCAACCCAGACGACCTCACTCTTCGATCTTGTCTTTTCGATTCGGCGCAGAGTCAATGACAATACGGACCTCCAGTTACAAAGCATCACCATCGAGATCCCTGTCTCGGACGGTTCGGACAAGAAAAATGCGGATGGCTACATTCGCGAGCCGCTCCTCGAAGCCGGAGACTACTCTGGTACGGGCGTCCACATGTGCTCCAACCCGCGATTTGTCCCCGCCATCTTTAGTGGAACAGCAACTCCGATCGGATCGGACAAGTGGGACAACAAGCCCGTGGTGGGCATTCGGCTCGTGCCGCGCACCGGCCAGGCAACCGGTACGCTGCCGCTTGTGGCGGACCTCAAGTCCAAGGACGCGGGTTTCAGGCTGTCGGAGCCGAGGATCAAGCCAATTGTCGACCACTCGACATCAGCGATGATTGCAGCTCTCAACAGCCAGGGTAACCCAACCAATGTGCAGAAGGTTATTGGGAGGTGCATGATTCGCATGTCGGAGCAGTATGGCCCAACACATACAGATACAGTGAGCTGGTGCACTGTGTTAAAGGCTGACACCGGGGATCACGATCCCTGGGGGAATCAGATCTAAGGTTGTCGGCCGGCCCGGGACTAGGTCCTGGCGACGCTTTATGTGGTTTTTTCTTCCCTACAATAGCTAAGTAACGCAGCTTTTACCCGTAATAAATATATTCAATTCGAGCGAAGCCTGCAGCGAGACATGCCTTGATACCTCCTATCAAGCTGTCTCGGTCCTCTCTGCTCTGCATTGCTTAGGCTAGTGACTATCGCCCATAGGTACCTATCGACGTCCTCCTACTTCTAGTGTCGGTTGTAATAGCTTCCGAAGTGCATCATCTTCGCTCTGGTGCACTTCGGCCTCGTGAAAAATGTAATCGTATGTTTCGGCGCTGTGTCTGAGTTCGGGGGTCGCGTCGAGCCGAGTACTCTTCTTCTTACCAGACTTCACGTCCAGGGCGGTTACATTGAGCTGGTAGGCCCAGTCCAGTTCGAAGGAAATTTCGATCGTTGCCCTGCCACGAGGAGCGGAGTGAATTTCCAGTTCGAATTGACCGAGGAGGAAATTGTGCCTGGCCAACAGTCTCTCCCCTTCATACACTTTGACTACAACTGTTGTCTGGTTGTCGACGGCTGTTGTAAATCTTAAAGTCTTTCTTATCGGAATCAGAGTGTTTCTTTTGATGACTTTCTCCACGACACCTGTTACCGTTTCAATCCCAAGACTGAATGGGGTACCGTACATGATAGGGTAGTTGCAGCCACTGCAGCCACTTTCATAGTCCTCCACAATCACCTGGGCTTGGATGGCAGCGCCGATTACAACGGCATCGGCCGGCTCTGCGACTTTGCTGGCCTTGATTCCCAAATATTGCTCGAGGAGTGGTCGAATCTCTGGGATCAAGCTCGAGCTGCCGATAATAACAAGTTCTTGAACTTGGTCCTTGGAAATTTTGGCATCCTTCAGCGCGGACTCCAACACAGCGAGGCTATCGTCAAATATATCGGTCACCATAGTCCGCGAGCTTATTCCAAAAGCGGATTCGATCATGTTCATCGCTCCAACTGCGTGTTCTCTCGGCGATAGCCTTTCATTGCGGTTGTATGGCGCTATCCCTATATCGTGGATGTTTGAGAGGCACTCCAACACACCAACATCGGATGATAAGATGTCAATATTAAGAGTCTCGTCGAGACCGTACACAAGAATCAGCCGCTCATCTTGAAAAATGTCGAGTCCATGGGCGATCGCTGCTGCAGTTCCCTCGTTTATGAGTCCGAGAACCTCTATTTTTGCAATCTCGCCAGCCTTCTTGACGGCAACTCGCTGGTTGTCGTTGAAGGAAAACGGTACGGTGATAACACCTTCTACCACTTTTTTTCCGGTATAAGCTCCCGCGACCTCCTTAATTCGAAGAAGCATCATGCCGCTCAGCTCTTCAGCTGTGTATTCCTTGAGCTGGCCGGAGACGGTAACTTGAATGATCGGATGATCTGCCTTGGAGATAACTTTGTATGGCAAGTGGTCGATGTCGGCTTGAATTTCGGAAAACTTTCGTCCTAGCAGCTGCCTTTGGGTCAGTTAGTGTTGTATCCCGTCATTTTGAGGTTAGGTGGAGACTTAAGCACCTACCGAATACCAAATACTGTATTTCTCGGATCCACCTGAGCGTAGAGCCTAGCTTCCTCCCCGAAAAGTGTGCCATTTTCAGTAAAGGCGATGTACGATGGGCTAAACTTGCTTGCTGTAACAGGACGCATTTATCGTTTAGCAAGTCACGACGGCGAAGGCGTGACGGGTGATATACGAACTGTATGCCGGGGGCAGAACCACGATCTTTCCATGGCGCATAACGGCGGCCCGATTATGCATCGCGCCCAGGTCCTATAGATTGCGTTTGAGAAGGTATTCTAGAGGCAGAAAGCCTTTGCAGGATCTTCATACAATTCCCACGTAGCAAGTATCCTCTTGTACATCTCTTGGGGCAGGTGCACATAGTGCAACCAGGCATATCAAGATGCTGACCGTGCATGTTGTTAATAAGAGAGAAGGATGAAGATCTCTTCTCCCACCATCTCTTCCCCCCATCGCCATAGTGTCCGATGCGCGAGTGTATCCCGTTGGGTAACGAGGTAGAAGCTGAGTGAGGTGGCGTAGACTCTTGGGGTTTGTTCACAGGGAATACTCGAGAGCTACCAGCCAGGGGGTACAGAGTACAGTACGAATGGTGGCAATTGTCAAAATGATGTATTTTGAGAAATAGATGCGGATTGAGAAGATGACAAGGGCAATCTAATATACATGCATTTTATTCTTATTTAATCGGCCGGATCCGGAGCAGTCGCAGTGATCTGTCATCGCCATCTGTCGTTGGGCTATCGACTGATACCCTTTCGTGTTTTCCCATACGTGGCTTTTACACGGTCGTGAGTCACGCGCAGGGATGCACCACCGCTCCAATCAGGTATCTAATTCCAGTTTTTCACAGCTAGGGGACTGCTGAGCCGGAAATCGCTTCTCTCAAGACTTAAAATCGACCGAAGGATTTCCAATTAGAGTAACGAGGATAATGTATAAGGCATAGCCGTAGTAGAGTCGTAGTAGAGTCGTAAGTAGTCAGAAATGGGTCAGCCTAGAGGTGGTACATTTATAACACATGCAGGCCCGAAGTTCGCCGCCTTACCCCGCATCTTACGGCTAGATTCTTGTGAGGTCAGGCTATACCAGCATGCTAGCATACTAACTATAATTGCCGAGGGTCGGAGCTTTTGTAGAATCGAAGCCCCTTTCCTCTTTACTGTGTAGAAGGTAAGAAAACTATAGGGCGGGGGAAATGGTAGGATAACCCCTACTAAAATGTATATGGGAGATTGTCTGATCGCTCAACTTCCATGGCGGGGATGGTCAGCATGCCCAGTATTAAGTATTGAGATATTTCCAACAAGGCACGCATGAATGCGAACTTGGGCAATCACCTTGGCAGCGCCCTGCGGTATAGTTAGTCGGAAGTCGGGTGGATTCACGATTGTAGAAGAGCCCCGGCCAGATATTCCTCAGTCCGAATAGCCTAGGAGCAATAATTGCATCAAAAGGTTCGAGTTGATGGTGCCATAAAAGAGGCCCTATCAAAAAAGCTTGGTTTCCACGCTTATATCAATTCGACTCCGAAATATCTACTTTTTCAAGGGGATGATGAGAAAGTAGTGTAGGAATAGGCAGTTTGATGATTCAGTAGGGTTAGTTTATACGCATCTGTAGCCTGCTATTCCAATAATGCTCGGATCTGCATCTTTACTCTGCTCCAATGACTTCTAATAAGCCCATATCATACCTAGCTGCCATAGATCATGGGTTATACTTCCTTAGCTACACTCGAGGACCTAACAGGTTCAATTGACTTAGCTACATAGTCGACCGAAAGCAGATAGCATTTCTCTAATTACATCCTATGAATCCGAGATCCTGTTACTAGCTAGTGCGGCGCCGCACATGCGCTATAGCGACTAGATTATGTGTATTAGACGCGACTGTGGTCTTGGCGCCCTTGCTTGGGAGGGTATCAATGCCTATTCGGGGTCTGGGACGAGTTATTTTTTTAATGGCTCGCTTTTCTTTTGAGCAGGTGCTTAGTCGGAGCCCTACCGGCCCCCGCCCGTATCAGCAAGAAGCATTGGGGTGCCAAAGATCGAATCCACGCTAGCCTCTTGCATTATCATTGGGAGCATTCTCCTTCCAGAATAATACGACCCATTGCAACTCTGCCCACCGCTCACCTTCCCCTTGCAGATTTGACCAAAATCGCTAACTATGAGGAGATAAAAATAGTATTAGATGCCAAAAAGAACTTGCCGATAACACCAAGATGTTGGATCTACCAGCAACACTTGTAACTTGGCCCCAGTTCAAGGCGTCGGACAGGCATGGCTTCTTGGCACGATAGGTATTTCAGCTTGCCAGCCCTGCGAGTCGGTGCATATAAATAGTTCTTCGTAGCCGCAAAGATTGACGAGGACTCTGTGCCTTGGCTAGGTAGACTCCAACAACGCGGGCTATTCTACATTCGGCCAGGGTCCCATCCGGCCTCCTTCACCTCACTCCAAGGGAATTTATACTAGAGAATTAGCAGATATCGGAATGCGGTCGCTGCCATCACTCCTACTTCCGGTCTTGTGCTTCCGGCCCCGCTTAGCCTCAGCCTGGGAAACTGACGACCGTGCCTTTATTATCACGCTCTCCTCAGACCCCGTGGCGGCTTCTCTTGGTGGAATTTTCCTTCGCTCGGCTGACCATCATGAGTTCTTCCACCAGCGGGCCGCTGAAGCATCGATCTCATATACAGTACAGCATGAATTCGATAGCGTGGGTCCATGGCAAGGGATTTCTGTTCGTGCATCCGGGGATGGGTCCGTTCAAGAGTTTAGAGACCGTCTTGGGGCCTTAGAGGGCGTGGTGGCAGTTACGCCAGTCAAGAGACTCTCAAGAGCACCAGGCCTACACAAAGACGAGTTCGCCGATGGCGGCGTACAGCCACGCAGCCTCGTTGGTCGTGCAACCAACCCCACCACGCCTATCAATATCAACAAGACGTTCGCCCCATACGCCAATGCAAATGGCAATCTTCAATCAACCCTTGAAATGGGTGGTGTCGACAAGCTCCATGCGCTAGGGATAAAGGGAAAGGGAATGAAGATTGGAATCGTCGACACCGGTATTGACTACAGGCATCCGGCACTTGGTGGTGGTTTCGGCCCAGGATTCAAAGTTGCCGGAGGAGGAGCACTCATCAATCAGACGACAGAGCCATATGTCTGGGACCCAGATCCTCTTCAGACATGCTTGGTTGCTGGCCACGGCACTCATGTAGCTGGTAAGCTTCATTTTCTTCAAGTGATACGATGCCTTGTTTGGTCTCCTATGTTCATCTCAAGCGGAATAAGGGACGAACGAGCGCCACTGAATGTTGAAAATATCTCATGGGTAGAGATTCCACATGTCGTCTCTTGGTCTGCGCGTATTCGTGTGTGTGGTCTCTTCACGCCCACTCTGGTTCGAGATCTGATTTCGTTTAAAACCCGTCTTCTTCCCCATTTCTTACCTTAATTACCGCTCCAAGTTAACGAGCTTTCAGGTATCATCGGCATGGATCCTCTTCCTTCCGGAGAGGGATTCAACATTTCTGGCGTCGCCCCGGAAGCCGAGCTATACATGTACAAGATCTTTGATTGCAATCAACAGGGCGGAACGACCGACCAGATGATTGCCGCCCTGTTAAAAGCTCAGCAGGACAGAGTAGATATCGTGAGCATGTCACTGAGCGAGGGCGTGAATGGCGAAATCGACGAATCTTTCAACGGTGTGGATCCCATGATTGGAGTTATCCAGCAACTTCATGATGCAGGCATTGCCGTGGTGATTGCCAATGGAAATGCTGGCGGATCGAGTGCCTACGCAAAGGTTGTTTACAAAATGGACTACCCAGCAGACGCACCAGGGGCCTTTTCCATTGGATCCATTACCAATAAAGACTTCCCCCTCGTATACGCCGCGACGGACTCCTATGGATCCCAGATACCCTACGCGTCACTCTGGCCCATGGGTCTCACTGGCGACGTCGATGTCTTTTTCATGGAAAGCGATGCCTGCTCAACCTCGAGCTGGACTGACGCGGTCGACCAGCTGGAAGGACTGGGCATGTTAAATACCACCGTCATCGCCTATTACGTCAATGATGGATGCCTGTCACCCGCAGCAAGGCCCTGCTGCAACCAAGCCAATACGGTCCCTTTGTGGATGATGGCGCTATCTCAGGGAAGCAGCAATGTCGCCTACGCCGACTACCAGACCGACTCCGCTGGATGGTTTGGCAACGCTCAGCAAGTCAGTGTTCATTCCGACGACACCCCGACGTTCATAAACAACTATAACGCGGCGGGAGGATTTGGAAAATACAAACTTAACTTCGACAATCAAAGCTTCGCGTCCACCCCGCAACTAGTCGGTGGCCTTGTTGACTACTACACCTCTGGAGGCCCCGTATATCGGACGTATGACATGAAACCAGATATATCGGCTCCTGGGGGGGTCATCCTATCGACATTCCCGTTGTGGACACCACTCGGCAACTACACAGTCTTATCTGGCACCTCCATGGCAACCCCCTATGCTAGCGGCTGCTACGCCCTCATCAAGTCCCAATTTCCCGAAATGTCCGTTGATGAAATTGTCGCACTGCTTCAAACCACTGCCAAGCCTGTGGTCTGGGAATACAACACCGCCATGCTGTCGGGCACGTATCAGCAAGGGGCGGGGCTGATTAATGTATACCAAGCATATGTCTCTAAGTCAAAGTCGGTCGTGACTCCTGGAGAGCTCCTCATCACGGATAACTCCAGAACAGTCTTTGGGAAGGCAAACATTACCATCGAGAACAAATCGAATGCTACCAAGACATATTGGCTGTCGCACAAACCCGCTGCTTTGGCCCCTTCTGTTCCAACTGGAATTGGCGGTCCATTTCCGGAGCTTGCTCAACTTCCGGTCTATGCATCCGTGGACTTTCCGGTCTCCAAGATCCAGGTTTCTGCAGGTGACACCACGACAATCACATTCGACGTGATCCCCCCCGAAGGTGCGGTACCTGCACAGGTGCCTATCATGGGGGGGTATATTCAAGTGAATTCCTGCGGCGAGAAGTATAGCGTACCATATTGCGGCCCAGCGTACTCGCTTTATAATGCGAAGTATCTGGTAGCGATACCTAATGTGCTCCCCTATATCCGATTCACCTTTGCCAATGGTACTGAGGCAGACGATTGGGACATTGCTACTGTTGATTCGACCACGAAATATTATGCTCCTTTTACCATCCAACAGTCAACGCTTTTCTTGCGAGCTTTCCTTTTGCCCGCCAATACCACGATTGATCCGACATATCTTGGCTTTAACTCATCTATAACACACGACTACGTGTCCTCTACTACAGCACCTCCAGAAACAGTTTTTGGGGTGGCTTCTTATGGTCTACTTTCCAACCAACCAAACTTGCAGGGTGGTGGCGCTTCGTACTATGTACAAGGATCCGGCGTTGCCACAACCCTGACTGACGGCACGTCGTTCCAGCCAGGCCCAGGAGACTACCGATGGTTAGTCGCGGTCACGCGATGGGGAGGGGACCCAGATGTATTCGAAGATAATGAGACGTGGCTCTCGGCGGTGGTTCGGTTTGCAGCGGACGTCTAGAGAGGTAGTTTGATGCAGACAAAGGTATGGAAGGCTTTCAGGGAAACTTATATATAAATCAACCGACCCCCTACGAGGGAACTTGGGTTGTCTTCACACGAAGCGCGATACAATTTCGACAGTGTGTGATACTTGACTCTCATTATTTTATTCCATTGGACGTTACAGTGTGCTTTAACCTCGGTCACCTTACCTAACACTTGGGGAGGGTTCGCCGGTATGCCACGCCTAAACCGGAGGCTTACGCTGTAACGCTGAACCTCTAGAGCCCCATGGATATCCATCTCAACCCAACCCCTAGCTGCAAGAGCCACACGTGTAATGACTCTATAGATAGGTATACCGGCACTTCTTAATAAAGGAGAATTAAGCTTTATCACACACAATTTACTCATACTTGGTTAGAAAGAAGTTGTATATACTCGTCCCGATAGTTCTTATGGTCTACTTTCCAACCAAGCAGACTTGCAGGGCGGTGGCGCTTCGTACTACATACAAGGATCCGGCATTGCCACAGCGCTGACCGACGGCACGTCGTTCTAGCCAGGAGACTAGTGGTTTTACCCCGAGCGTAGGCCAATTAACCTTCTGGCCTGAGACTATAAGCTGAAGGCTCTGCTATGTGAGTCCGCTTAGAGACGTTAGGCCTTTTTGAAGGGTCGGCTATGGGTTGGTCGTAACAATTTGAATGTAACGGCTTACCCTCTAAACCCTACTTTACACGTGTAACACTCTCCCCTAAAGCCAATCAGGCGAAGCAAGCGATGGTATCAATGCTTATTTTATCCTAGATACAGAGATTGATACTGGAGGTGCCTCCGAATCGCTCCCGAGACACCAGCGATCTGGCTACTTAGGCACGTAGCTCCCTATACTGAGTAGTGGCCGCCCCACTAACCATCCTTACACGACGTAAGATCCACGCCTACTTCCTGTAAAGCCGTGCTCTTGACCGCTCGTGGTCACGCCTTAACAATAAAACTGTGGCAATATTTCGGATTATATAGATTCGGGGAATATAGAGAACCGATTGGACCTAAGGAATATTACTGATCGTTTGCTTTATATATAAACGCTTGAAATTCCTCTTTTAGCTATTAGAACTAGTTATAGCTCCTGAATAATGCGAGAATGCTTTTGCCTTGCTTTTATAACATATACTCAGCAGGATCGTCTCTGTCTATTATACCTAGTATTAAAACTATAACTGTTGGTTCAATACTAGGATCCCATTCCTGGGGTAAAACAAAGGGCTAAAACTGGTTCATACTGTTGGTCTGGTCTTCTCTGTGTATCTGGTGGAAAGCAGTCTAGGAGCTCCAGAGAGCTCTTAAATAGCTTCCATCTTGATCACGTGGTTGCTCCCCACGTGGCTCCCATGGAGCTTCCAGCTCCCATATCCACAGCGAGCGAGCGCTGCGAATCTACTGTTCCAACATCTACCTTTTTATTTAACATCATTCTGTTTCTACATGTTGTCATTTTATGTTGTCACTTTTAGCTTCGGCATGTTCTAGCCAAAATGGGGGTATATAATTCGCGCCAGGCAGCAAGGCGAAGAAACTAGCAGCTGCATTGCAAGAGGATCTCACGCCTTCCTCGTAAATGCGCATAACCCCAGAAAGGACGGTGTGGTTAGCGGTTGACCAGTCGAGTCTATTTCCAGTTCTGTGCCACCGCCGCCTCAACACGGACTTAGTTGACCACGAGTATTTTCTCGCAGCCCCAATCCTCGAATCTCTCCATGTCAGCGGCACAGATCATCTGAGTAAGCCCTATGCCTCAGTGGCGTACCCCGACTTTTAGCTATCCTATCTGAGGCAGTATAACCATGGGTAGAGTCTTGTACTTCGGCGTTGGAAGCCTGACGTTCGGAGACAACGCGTTCTGGAATGTCTCACGAGCGGCGCGGTGACTGCAGTGGTGTGCATGGATTGAGAATCACGAGCCGGTTGAGAACCACAGGTTGCAGTTTCGACAACCGACGCTATTATGACTGCCTAAAGGCAAGTCGCCTTGAACTATGTAGGCAGGTAAGGTAGCCGATCATTTTCGGTAGCGCCGGACCAATCGCGCTTGTTGACCGCAGTCCCCCGACTCACCCCTGGCTTTTCTCCATTGAGGCACATGCGACATCCACAGTCAGAAAGACGATTGAAAGAGGAATGATGCGCCCTGCACAACTCGGATTCCACTGGCGGAAGTACTGTGGGCAATGAATTCAGAGCATACATGATCAACAAAGACGAAAAGCCTGTCCCAGAAGCTTGGCGACGGCAGCCATCAATATAAGAGGTGGTGGGAAGTAGCACATGCCAACCATAGTTATGTGTTAGTTTCGTTCGCTTGGTAAACCTGCATCCAGCACGGGCTTGGGATCCCGCTATCCAGCCTGGAGCTCTGCGGCAGATTTCGCCCGCGCCACACGGCAACCGGGTTAGATGGGGGAACAGGTATCACAATCACACGGCACATTATTAACAATACCGCCTAGGCTGAACATGATTTGGGGTAACAGAGCTATCGCGCGCCACGAGCTGGCCGGTTGGGTTGCAATTTCATATAGAGCTACAGGACGCTAATCGCATATCTGTGGGTCGTCCTCACGAGGTAAGGGCGAGGGTGCACATTCAACCGCAAGAATAGATTGCTTCCGGCGGCGCTGCCAGCACAACCATTTGTTTCCGTGCGCGATCTCCCCCACATACGTACGCAGAATATCTCGAACAAAAATAGCCCAAGGCTCTCTCGGTCATATGTTATTGCACCCGTGCCCACTCGCGGCGTGCAAGACACTCTCCCGGCAAGCGGTAAGTCTTGGGCTAAATCTCTTGTCAGGAGGCATTTTTGCAGCTCCAAACCGTCACCTTCCCCCAGGCGCATTTGCTGGCCGGAATCCGCAGAATGCTTACTCACCGGCCCTTCAGCGCCGCTGTTCTGCTGGTTTCGGCTCTTTGGTCTTGGAGAGCTGCCGCGCTAGACTCAGAGAGACCACAAGCAGCGAGCGTGAACCCTGCCCCTTCGCCCAGCCTCGCCGTAAGCAACGATGGCACCTGCGGGGATGGCAAGACATGTTTAGGATCACAAATTGGCCAGTGCTGTTCCAAGTACGGCTACTGCGGTAGCACGGATGGCTATTGTGGCACGGGATGCCAGCCAGCCTTTGGCATCTGCAGCAACAGCTCGTCCACCGCGGATCATGCTAGCAGCCCCTCGACTACCGCCGATACTACCAGCAGCGTCTCGAGTACTACGGATTTAATTACTAGTACGTCGTCGACTACCCCGACTGTGATCAGCATTTGCATCGTAACGGCCACAATATTCGTCACTTCGACTACCAACGTGACTAGCACGGTATTGGCTCCCAGCACTTCGGTGACGTTATCGACTAGCATTTCGCTCATACTAGCAACGACGACAACTACTTTGACGTCTGTAGTTACGAGTACAAGCGTGGCGATGACGACGAGCACTGCGATCGAGAAATACACGCAAATCATACCAGTGACCTCGACGGCCTTGCTAACCAAGACAATCTCAACCACCGCAACCAAGGAGGTCACCACGACGAAAGAGGTCGTCACTACAGCGACTACAACAGCAACACAAACACAGACCGTTAGCACGACAGAAACAACGACCCTTTCTGTCTCCACGACCGTGACATCGACTTCAGTCGAGACGTCTGTAACGACCAGCACCAAGATCCTGACAAGCATCAGTTTGAGCGTCATCGTTATATCCTCAACCACCACCGAAACTGACACATACTTCAGCACCCTGACAACAACTCTAGCGACATTCACTCTAGCATGTTCGCCCACATCTACGCCCCCTAGCCCTCCGCAGCCCCCCGTCACGATCACTAGCAGCCGCGGCATGAGCACGAGCACGGCCGACAGCGCTCCATCCCCGACACTACCTGGGACAACTAAAAATTGTAAGACTATTATTACCACCCTGGCCTTCTATTTCACGGGCTAACAAGCGCTCGTAGGCAAAAAATGGCATCTCACCCAAAATGGTGATGTTTGTAATACCCTGAGGCTCAAATATGGTCTTGACCTCGGCGAAATGTAAGTGAATAGAGGCCGCAACTCCGGGAGAGCCTGACGCTGGAAACTAAATGTCGACTATTAGCCGAGTTTTGAACCCGGCCTTGGTGAGCACCTATGACTCCGGGACCACCATTTGCAATACTGGGGACATGAACCAGCTACAGGCGGGTAAATGCAAGATCAGGTGCTCGAACCTGTGGACGGGTTACTATCTTTGCGTAGGCAAGTGAGATGGTATGCAGGGTGACGGGAGAAGCATCGCGAATGTAAGGAAGTCAGCTCGCTCCCGATTCACTGCGAGTCGCGAATGATTTAGGACATAGTCATGGTATAATGCAAAGGGCATCAGTGAACGTAGCACAAGGAACTCCTCAATATTAGAATAGACTGCTAATTCCAACGCCGCCGTGTTCCGATGCCAACGTGCACGTCATAATGACTTCATCTACCGCAAAACTAAACATAAATACCAATCCTGACTTGTACCGACGAGATGCAGCTTATCTATGCAAATATCCCCGAGCCGTCTTTTTTTGTCCTCACATGCATGTCATTATTTAACGGAGTATCCTATGTTCAACCATATTTCGACTCTACCGTCCTGCTCCCTCCTGGGGGCGTGGGATGGGGCGTGGCACCGAGCTGCGCCCGGTGTTGCATTTATACGGCTAATCGTATCGTAATCGAGAGAAGATATGTGGCATCTTATATCTTGACTTTGAGCTTCCACCCTGTTCTAGATATCCGCAGAGCCGTTAGGAAGCACGCGGACGTAGCGAGGATAAACCCGTTGAACAGCTGAACACCGAGGTAATCACCCCTGGCCGACAGCAGGGCACCAGCGATGGGCGGCCCGACCTACATGTACGTTAGAAATGGAGAATGGGGATATAGGAAGCGGCGTGCAGCTCACCAAGGCCGCCAGTCCGTTCATTAGGTTGGCGACGCCTAACCGCGCGCCCATAAATCTCAAGTCTTCGGTGATGGATGCGAGAATAACTGAAGGCAGACTGACAATGCCGCCAGTCCAGAATCCATACATGATAGCGAATACCACGTTTCCGGCAGTGGTGTCTACCGCAATCCAGGAAAAGGCCACTATGGCGGCGACAGACGCCACGATGAGAAAGACATTGGTAGGTCCAAGCTTGGGTACGGCAAGCGCTGGCGCTAGGCGGCCAAGAATAGAGCCCGCGTTGAGAATCGCCACGAGATTGAGGGCTAGATTGTTATCTGTGACGCCGTGGCTCATAGCGTAGGTCTGTAGATAGAATATAGGAGCAAAGAAACCGAAGTTGCTTTACGGTGTCAGTTAGTGACGAAGGCTATATGCCCAGCTAGGGCGTCTTTAAATCGGGGTATAGGGAAGCATATAAGGGAGCAATACCAGAAGATCATGGTGCCACAGAACAAGAGATAGGGTGTCTCGCGAAAGGCCGAGGGATCAATCAGCGAGCGCACCTGGCGCGGCCTGCTCCGGGCCCGCATGACGACCAGGGAAAACGAGAGAGTCGCAAGGCACATGAAGCCAATGACGCGGTTAGTCCAAGCGAAACCAATCTTGGTCACAAGGCCCTGGAAGACGAGGGGATAGATGACTCCGCCAAGACTCGATCCGACGACGGCGATGCCGACCGCTAGGGCGCGACGACGCTCAAAGTACTGCGGAAGAAGCGAGAAGGACGGGGTGATGAGACAGCCCGCGCCGAGGCCCATACAAATGCCTTGGGCGAGGAAGATCTGCCAGTACTGCGTCGCGAGGCTGTTCATCATGAAGCCCAGGGTAATGCAGAAGACAGCCACGGCGATGAGGCTCTTGAGCAGACCTGCGTCAAAGAGCGGCCCGGACAGCACGCCCATGCCAAGGAGCAGGAAAGACTGAACCGACCCGATCCATGAGATGGCCCCCGGCGAGCTCGAGTCTTTGAGCAGCTCCGTCACATAGTATGTCTGGAATACGCCGAAGGAATTTACAATACCCCTACCTCGTGTTAGCACAGCTCGCACCCTCGGCGGCTAGACACGGGAAAAGAATGCCCACCAAGAATTGAAGCAGCACAGGAAGCTTCCCGCAACCTGGAGCCAGGCCGTCAGGCCGCCGTCCGGTATGGGCCCGGTAGGCACCGGAGTCAAGGGAACCTCCTCCACCGGCTGGGCCGCCGCGGCAACCTTCTCGGCGCCGTGCTCCATGGCGGCGGTGGCTGTCGTGCCTAACACCGAGGTTTGGCGGCGGTGACTGGGAGCAGGGGTCCGGGGTCGCGCTGGAACACTCTGGTGGGTACCTCTCTCCGTGAAAAAAATCGCACAGCAAGAGGTGCGTTTCAATAGCCCGCGCGGTCCGCAGCAAGGAGAAGGAGGCTCAGGTCACGATCGTTCCACCTCGGCAAAGGCAATGGATCCGGGGCAGCTGTGCGCCTCGTCCTCCCGGTGTTGTCGTTCCGTCCCCCATCTTCGGCTAGACGGCAGCGGAGTTGCGAAAAACTTCTCCCTACGCCGGTGTCGGTGGCTTTTAGGTAACTAATTCGCTAATACGCGGGCCTTTAAGGTCGTCTCCATCCTAAACCCGGGCAGCCCATCTACACTAAAAGGCAGCGTTCGTGCGGAGAAGCTCTCGCTCCGTCCTGGCGCTAAGATAGGCAAGAGGGGGAGAACCGAGAGCCGAGCCCCATCGTCTTTAAAAAGTGGCGGGCTGCTGTTTATGCTTGAACTTGGAGCACGCAATTTGGCGTGCAGAGCAGTAACGGTAAGGAGAGGGCTGCTCAACCTCTACCTGCCGGTCCAGCTAAGTTTAACTGGTGGTCCCACGGTTTTGGCATTGACGCAAGTCACTTGCTGTCTCCGCTCAGATCAGAGGCCCTGGCCGAGGATCCCGTTGCCACCCATGGCAATGGCGGTCTAGAATTACGAAAGGATTGTTTCGCAGCAGCGACCCATTCCGATAGTGGACTGTCGCTCGTCAGACTGAAATGTTGGGATGATAAACGATCTAGAGCAGGACTAGAAGGCGGCCCGCGGAATCTTCGGCGGTGACAGTCGGCCGGGGGAAACTGCACGGCCATCTTGCCTCGAACCGTCGTAGGGCGTCAATTTCTCCATTTGCGCGGCAACAGGTTTCATCACTGAGTCAGAAGGGGCCAGCCAGAAGCCCCAGCACCCAGGTCGCCGAAGGCCTTCAGAGCCCCTGGCCCCCCCATCATGCGGGTCCAGCAAGCAAATTTAAACAAGGTTCAGCCTCATCCGGGGCGCAAAATAGGTACTGGTCCGGACTCCGAGGCGGGCTTGTCCCCTTTGTAGATCGAGCCCGCTGGGCCAGCCGACTGGCAACGGCGCGCTAGCAAGGGCTGCCTCGCCGGGCGACTTTCGTCCCGTCTCGTCCATGACGTGGAGAGGCGCCTGGAGGAACCAGGACAGAGCAGGGGGCGGAGACTGGGAGGCCGAGGCGCTCGTAGCTGATTGGCCCGCCGGCTCGCGACCGATGGGTTGGGCCCTGGTCGCTTGTCGGTTACAGCTGTCGCACCAACCATCAGACGAGTTTCACGACCGAGGACTTGGGATGAGATGGTAAGACGCTTCTACATAGTATCGCAAGCGAGCGGTTCGTAGGGCCGAAATCCATGACTGGCGATCCTCCCCTCGCTTTGTACTGCTTCTACGTGCTTATCGTATTGGCAAACAAGCCTTGGAGAGTGGGACTGTTGTTGATCTCGTTCGACACCCTAGGATCGATCTGTTGACTTTGGCCTCGACAGCGTGTCAGTTCGTGTAAACTTGCCCTCCTTCCCCGGCGCCTCCCTGTGTCGCCTTGGAGAGGTCAATGATCGCATGGCGAGCAGCCCGCGTGAACAGCCCGTGTTGCTGGTCCGTGTTGATCTGTCATTTCCCATTCCTCGGGATCGCGTAGAGCCGTGGAAACCGCCTCACCTGCCTAGCTCTCTAATGGACAGAACGGCCGCGTCTAGGGAGGATCCCGGGGTGGGCCGCCTCTGCATGTGGCTAGCGACGGGCGACTGTGGGGTCGCTGGGCTAAGGTAGATTTGCTACCTTACCAAGATTCGCTTGGAAACCCAATTTCGACCAAGAGGTCGTTGGCGCATACTTTGGAACCTCCTCTGGATGTTTTAGGAGAAAGGGGCCAAGGGGGGGGCGCTCCACGGTTGGCGCTAAGTTCTACATGCGGGTTCTGCACGCGGGAGCGAGGACATCGATTTGGGATGCCACGGACTTTTGTGTGCGCAGGGGTACGCTCGTTGAGCACGAGTACCACGCGCTGACACACTTGGGCTTGCCGCTGCTGTTGTTAATTATACCAGACCACAAAGCATGATTTTTTCCCACGAATCACATCATGGGATGATGCAATTCGCAATGATCTCCGGATCTTCATGCTCAGATGATTTTCGTCCCAAGTTGGCCCCTCGAACCTCCAGGCGACAGCTGCCATGAAAAACAAGGGGTCATCTTCCTCGTGTGGGCGGGGCTGGGGCAGAATCCAGGCAAGCTGCACAGCAATCCGAAACACCTCCCTAAGCCTCAACGTCGCAACCCGCTTGGGAGGCCAGCAAGCAGGGGCCACCGTGGCTAACCAGGTCCGGCCGCTCGATCGCTGCCGGGGGAGCGGGCAAGGGCCGGATGAACCCCTTGACGAGGGCTAGGCTAACTGTCGTCGTGGACGGGAGCCGTATATAATGAGTCGTCCGCCGCCCGCCTAGAGTCACGATCTTTTCTGGTTCATCACAAGCATCTTGCAGTGCCTCACTCTCTTTTCTTCGGTTTCCGAATTACCTTCTTTTTCTGTTATTTTCGCTTCCAATACAGTTCTGTGAACTGCCCACTTGTACGCTTCGTCTCGCCAGTCGATCCTTTTCAGGTAACAACATCGTATCTTCACCAGTCCTCTCGTTGTATCCCAGACAACCCAAAATCGCAAACATGTACGCCAAGACTGCTGCGGCTCTTCTCTTCGCGGCTGCCGTGGAGGCCCGCTTCGGCCAGGAGCAGGGCAACGGTGCCATCACCGCCATCGGCGCCCTGACCGACCTCGGCTCGCCCGGCCAGGCCGCCACCCTCGCCGGTGGCTCCATCCAGTTCCTGCTGGCTGCCGCCAACCCTTGCGGCAAGCTGACCCAGGCCGACAACATCATCAAGGAGCTCGGCACCAGCGACGCCGCTGTTGCCGCCGCCCGCGGTCTGGTCGCTGCTGAGCAGAACTTCAACCCCTTCGTTGTCAGCGTGCCCTCCATCTGCAACGACCCCACGCTCCCCGCCAGCCCCGAGCTTCGCGGTGTCGTGCCTCTCATCGACCCGGCCGTCACCGGCTCGAATCTCGAGAACGCCAACTCGGCCACGTCCGTGAAGACCCCGTTCAGCGCCAACGGCCTGAGCGTGGCCCAGATCATGGTCGCCCAGGGCTTCTCCAACTTCACCGCTGTTGATGCTTCTGGCAACAAGGTTGATGCCAGCACTCTCTCTGGTGCCTCTGGCTCCGGATCGAACACTGGCAGCAACAACAACAGCAACACCGGCAGCGGAAACGCCGCTGACACTACCACCGCTGCCGCTGCCGCTACCACCGCTGCTACTTCGTGCGCCGGCCAGGTCACCGTGACCGTCACCGCTGGTGATGCTGCCGCCGTTGCCACCACTGCGGCTGCTTCCAGCGGCTCGACTGGCGGTTCCGCTAACGCTGGTACTGGTGCCGCCCGTGACACTGCCACCTGCACTGGCAGCGGCAGCACCAAGGTCTGCCCTGCCCCCGCTACTGGCGCCGGCGCTGTCACCGACGCCGTCAAGGGTAACTTCGACGGCTTCGTCGCCTCGTCCATCTCCGGTCTCGACTTCGGTCTGTGCGTTCCCACCATCAAGTTCGAGGCTGGTCTGAACGGCCGCAAGGACACCGAGAACACCTTCCAGGCCATTGACCCTCTCGTCAACCAGGGCCAGCAGGAGGCTCTCAACCCCGCCATCATCACCAACCGGATCAAGGATCAGCTCACCAACGTCTGCGGTGCTAACCAGGCCGCCAAGGATGCCGTCGTTGCCGCCGCCGCCAAGGTCGCTGCTCTCGGCGTTCGCGATGTCACCGTCGCGGATACCTGGAACACCGAGCTCGGCTTCGCCGGTACCAACACCAACCCCGACAACGCTCCCCAGACTGGCCTCGTCGGTCACACCTAAGCGATTCGTTTCGCCAGGTATCTCTGGAGAAGCATGGGTTGAGTGGTGTTCTTTTCTTAGTCTCGGGGTAAAATCCCGGCCAATTTGGTTTTCATGACCCAAGGGCTCTACCGGGAGACCGGTGAAGCTCGCTCAATGTATCATATGATGATGTCTACCGATCATAAATGAAGAAATTTAGTGTTACACTGCAAACCTTGTTCCACTGCACAATCGTGACTCTCGCGTAGGAAATTGTTCTCCAGTCGTAACTATCGTACACCCACTAGCGTACTACAATACATAACACTAGGGACCTCTGTAACAGGTACTGTGATTATCAGGAGCGCATGGATCCATGGCCAGGTCCAATCTCTTCGGTTTCTTAACTCCCGTGTCCAGACTGAAGGCTTGTTCTGGGCTAGCTTTCCAGCAGGCTCAGTTCCAATGGTGGGTCTGATATTCGTAAATTGATCTCATTTCTGGGTACGAGCCTCGGATGCGTGTGCTTCCTGCTGAGGTTGCCGACCAGGGGCTAAGGCATGTACGCCACGTACTGAACCGAGATCCCCACGGACGGTAGCTGAAGTTGTACTCTAAATATCGCTTGTTCTGTACTTTACGAGGTGTGTCCCCTCTTTTTGCTTGGAGGCCACCCCGGAAGTTCCGCTCGAAGGAGTTGTCCGGGTAGTTCCCTATACCCAGAGTTCACATCGCTGCTCATCTCTGTAGGCTTTGTCGCGTTGATATGACCGGCGTCCCGGGCCGATGCCGATGCATTGGTCTTGGCTCGATGGAAGGGCTTGGTTGTCTCCTCTACGCAGTCAATAACAGCCTTTGCGGATGATCCTTAAACCTCAATAGGCGCAGGACCTGGCGCCGCCTCCTGGCATCGATCTTCAGTGCCCCAATGCCGCTTCGATACGACGTTGCCACAGACTTAACACGATGGGGGCATACAGAGCTTATTTCTCTGTTATTATGAAGCCATAGTACAATGTCACACAGATACAGGCACAGTTCGACCTCGAATGATAGTATGGTTGGGAGGCTGCTGTAGGTCACTCCAAGACGAATTCTTAGGGAGCCTTCTTCTTCAAGCCTCTCTCATACTTGGATACCTTGTATAGCAACAGTTCTCCCCTGCAGCTTCGCTGACTCCCTTCCAATAAAGGCGAAAGAAATTAAGAGAGAAAAAAGAATACTCTTAGATTTCTCGCGATTCATCGTTACTCATGTTACAAGTTATAATTGCGTCTCGTAGTCCTAACCAGCTAACAGAAGCCAGCAGAACGGCCATTGTTGCCTCATTTCCAAGCAAGGCATCCACGGCCAGAGATGAGGGGGCCTGAGGTGTTTAGGTGGCTTTGTGTTCTGGCAAAAATCAGCCTTGGTGCTTAAATTGGCCAAATCCGACTCAGCTGAGCCGCCTTCAAGGGATGGCGCGCACTGCATGAGCGGGTTGGACATATGCACCCAAGTCTGCCTAAAATTCAACGATTTCGTCGACGACGCAGAACCATCTCTCCAATCAATTCAGCGCTAAGAACCTTCGAAGTAGATTGCTACCGCGTCGGCCACCTAATGCGTCAGGCCCGCGAGTACCGTTGCCTCGCAGCCTCGTGTCGCCCCTTATCGCAACCCGGACACAGCCATGGACCCCGTAAGCGGCGGGGCGAGTGTGCTCGCCTTTATTGGCCTCGCACTTCAGTCGGCTACAACAATCTACACATTCCTAAATGGTATTAGCAACGGATCGGAGAGCGTCGTACAGGCGGCTTTCGCGGTGTCTACGTTACAAGCATGCTTGGAAAGGATACAGCAAAATCCAGCTGCGATTGACTCGGTGTCTGCCCAAAATGTCTCAACAATTCAAAGATGCTCGGATGAGCTCGGCCTCTTTGCTGCCCGAATATCGAAGCTTCAAGTGAAGGACACTGACACGATTCTCCGCAAGACCTGGAAACGAACAGCAACAGTTTTCAAGGAGAAAGACCTTCAGAAGATGGTCAGCATTATTACCAATCATTCCTCAACTTTGAACCTGTGGCTTTCATCTTCCAATCTGTAAGAAAAACATGGTATTTTCTGAGTGAACGTTTACTAATACATTTTAGGAATACTTCGCTGGATTTGAGAGATAGGATATGTACATTAAACCAGACGGCCACGACACATCTACAGCTGGAGTCAGATCACTTGAGCTCAACGAGCGCATCTTTGCTGGAAGCAGCTGCTCGGCAAAAACAGGCGGCAGCCATTGAGAAGATCCATTTTCAGGCATTATCCACAGCAATTAATGAATCGAGTGTAGAAACAGCGCGGCGCTTTGACAGCTTCGAAAGCAAGACCAACTTGGTGCTTGACTCGCTCCAAACTCTTCTCTCCTCTTTCACCATCGCGGGAGACGACACGCACAAGACCCTATATGGGCTTCGTGAGCAAGCACGGTTAATGCAGCGGGATTGCCTAAGTTCTAACGCTTCAATTCGACCATTTGCCGAGGATAAGAACCAGTCGCTGCCACCCGCCACCGATTCTCGGGTCCTGGGTGACTATGAGGTTCTAGAAAGCATTGAGCTTCTCTCCAGTCTATCAGACGACGGCGAGCGAACTGCCTGTGCTGAAGACATAGAAGACATCATCAGAGCCATGGAGAGGGTTCTTGCGGCTGCCCAAGATCAAAGCGATGAACTTGAAGATCGACGTAATCTAAACCGAATAAATGGCGTGATATCTTCGGCCCGACGCATTGCCATCAACAAGAGATGTATGTACAGCTAGGCTTACTCTCGGTTTGATTCATATGCTGATCCTAGGTACCAAATCCTTTTAGTTGCATGTCACTTCAACCCAACGCAGTATATTGTCAAACAAAGCCGCAAGAGAAAGGAGTACGAACTCGGAACCGGTGTGCTGAACATCGCGACAAAACGACAGCTCATTGCTACTGGATCGGGAGACACTGAGCGCTTCGAATCACGCTGGACGTTTCTTCCTCATCGGAGAAGCGGGGCAACAATGATTACCTCGGCTATACATCAGGACTCTCGATGGGATGGCACAGTCCTGTCGTCAATACCACGGCTTGAGGCAAACAGGATAGTTCCCAATGACTCTGCAGTTTTCAAATTGATTCTGGATGGTCAACTGCTACAGCTTCAGCAATTGCTTCAAGCCGGCAAAGCGTCTCTGAGAGACCACGACGAAGATGGAGATTGCCTGCTCTCCGTAAGTGACGCGGTTTCTTTCTGCTCGATATAAAACTGGTGTTTTCGATTATTTATCATGTGGCTAACCTCCATATCCTAAAGTATGCTGTTGGTGCTTCAAGGCCTGAAATATGCCGATTCCTTGTGTCTCATCACGCCGATCTTGACGTTTTTGGTTGGAAAATGAATGATCTATCTCAACATGCAACCCTTCTCGATGGACACGACCCAGATGAAAAGTATATGGAGGCTGAAAGATGGATAAGGATGCATGAGTGCCGGAGGTTTCTTTTGGAAAAGGGAGTTGATCCGACAGAAAGCGTTACTTGTCTTGGCAAGAACTCAAAGCGGACAGCAACGACCAGTTGTTTCACAAACGTGTTTCGACATGGTAAACTTGTGAGTCCAACAGCCTCGTTAGCTTGGGCTGGCCTGTCATCTCGGCCGCAAGATCTACATTTTATCATGGAGACTCGCTACCATCGGGAACTAATCATTGATACAGGAATCGATGCGGCTTGTCCTGGATAACAACCAATATTTGGCAAATATCAACACCCGAATCGGCAATTCCCCAACCCCTCTGCTAATCGTCAGTAGGAATCGTGGTTTTGGATACTCGAAAGATGTATTTTCTTTTCTCATCAGCAGAGGGGCCTCCACCATGGATAGGGATAGGTGGGGTTCATCATGTTTACATTTTTGCTTGTTCTATGCGGGCGATGTCACAGAGGCCGGTGAAGTGCCCCTGGAAAGAGAGCAGGCCGCGATAACCTACCTGATCCAGCAGGGTGCAGATGTCAACGCCAAGAAGTACGACGACACCTCGGTTTCTGACCTGGCGCGCAAGTCACGGCCTGATGCTATCACTGGAAGCTATCGACAGGATCTGTGGGATTCTGTTCTTGCGATATGTGGCTTCAACATCTCCGAAATACGTGGGCCGCGGGTGTCCGGACCATTGTATACCGATAGCGATAGGATTGGCGGAGCGTGCCGGGCTAAATACACAAGACACCACTTCCGGAGACTGTGGGCTGGTTACGAATCTCTATGCCCATACCCGATGGAATTAGAAGATGTGTAAGACAGGCCCTGTGGCCGGCGATAGGGGCTGGACGAGAAATGAGCTAGAGAGATAAACGTGATATGGAGAAAAATTGTAGCTGTACCTTTTCGCTGCTCCTTGGTTGGGCCAGACGGGTAGAGAACGGTTATTTTCAGCTACGAATTTCATGACTACTCGGTTATAGAACAACCTAGCTTCGAATCGCGTGATTAGGCCACACTATATGTTATAAGGCACTGTGTTAGCATGTACAGTAGGTTCACCGATAACTTGCTAGTTTATAAAGCGCCCTCTAACCCCGACAGCTTTCGTCGGGTCGAAACGAGTCTATGTATTGTCATCTACTTCGTCATCGGACTTTGCGATTTCTTGGATTAGCCGCATGCCGATCTGCGAATGACCATGTATGACAAAACCTAGTTTGGAGCATACACCGTACACTTTACCAGAGGATACGTATCGCAGCAGATACCTGCTGTGGAAGGATAGGGGGTTGACGTGGCCAAGTCGGATCTACGGCGCGGGTGTAAAGAGGGGTAGGCAGTGGGTTGCCCATGTGTGTTGTGTAGAACACAAAGCTCTGACAACCGATCGAGTGCATTCCCAGCAGACTTGTTGTTGTGTTACTGGTTTCAACCGACGTGAACTAGCCAAACAAGCATGACGGCCATCAACCACAAGAAACTCTGGCCCGTTGCCGCCATCATGATTTACTCGTGGACCCTGAGATGTCACGCCTGGCTGCAGACACGGCAGCTATTCAGATACTTGTTGCCGGTGCTTCTTCACAAAGAAACCAGCTAAACATTGCAACTCGCGCGGAGGCGGGATGCGTCACTCGCCCAGCAAAGTATAAATCACTCGCAGCTCGCCCTTGCGACTACTATCTTTTGCTCATCTGGCAATTCATGACAACTCTGCACAGGAAATGCTTGCCAGCAACCACCAGCTCATTGGTGCCCCAGGGCTAAACTGTCGTCTACTAAAGTTGCACGCGGCTTCTAGCATTGTACGAGCTTCAGCTGGGGAATTCACTCCCCTAGCTAGGTCCATCAAACTGTGGGCGAGAGCGTCCTGATGCCAGCACAGCAACTAACGATAGGAGCAGGGAATGTGTCACTACAGAGTCTACCTCTATGCTGGCTGCACGCGCTGCAATAGCACTAAAGTGCACCTGTGTGCTGCAGCCCGCGCTGCAAAGCAGGCTTGTTCTCGGGGAGCATGGGGTTGTGTTAAAGTACGACTGAAGCCTGGGAGATGTCCGACTTGTCCAGGAATAATACTACCAAATTCCCGATACGGCCGGAGGTGATGCCCTTCCCTTTTCCTTGCGGAGTCGTGCACTTCTCGGGCTGTACAAGGAAGATGTACATTGGCGCAATGGCACGAGATGGAACTGTTCTTCGACGTTCCATCCCTCTAGGCGAGGTAGAGATATGTCGAGCTAGATGGATCAAGTGCTGGCCGTTTCCAGAGCGGAAGGTTTTGGGCGAACTGGAGCGATATAGCCCCCAAGTTCTAAGTAAAGATAGAGATAGCGGCAGATGCGGCAGATAGTAGTTCTGTTGAGTGGAAAGAACATGGTGGGAATTACGCATTTGCATGCGCATTTCGTGGACGCATAATTATCCTATTGGTAATCCTATCGGTATGACAGTGCCTATAGCCGGGTCCTGCTACCGACTTGGGGGTTTCAGACCCCGAATGGCGCTCCTTCGGGAGGATTGGTCTGTGCCCCCAACGAGCCGACTTATCGACTCCTCGAAGGCACCTCGCGGGAGGGGCAATCATGGTTCGACTTTTCTCATTGAGAGCCAGGCATCCAAACCGCTTCAGCTACTTTGAGAACTGCACTTTTATTCATAAGGCGCGAGGGAGTAGCGAGTCAGCCAAGGCAACGGCAGAGGCAGGGCCAAAGCCTTGTCGTGGGTTTTGGGGGCGGCTTGCGGGAACTTCCCCGGGCTTGTTTGTCTACGCCTAACCCGGAATATGACAGACATCCTCACGCCTAATCTCGGTACGGAAGTTTGTACGCGGCCGATTCACGAAGCCCCTGCTCCAACCGTTCCTTTGCCCCGGTTCGAGGTGCCCTCGAAACGAATCGCTACGTAATTGATAGGCCACTGGATTCTGAGCGAGGGAAAAGCTCAGGTGACTAGAAGTGGTACTAGAGGCCCGCTGTGGCGGGGGAGCGAGATGTGCACGGTTAGGGTAATTAGCGCTGCAAACAGCCCAACGTCGCTGGGTGATCCTCGCCCTCTCTTGGGTCGTAATCGACAGAGCTGGGCTGGACTTCTCGGTTGCTTCAAAAAGAGAGCCCATTGTGAGGCTGGGCAGTGGCCGCGAAACCTGAGAAGGCTGGCCTTGGCTGGCCGTCGCATTGCGCGGATCGTCCCGTCTGGGCGAGGCTCTCCTCCGCCTGGAATGCACCATGCACTACCATCCAATGGTGCTTCCAATGCTGTTTGCCGGCATTTCTGCCCACTCCCCGCGCACAGCCAGGCTGCCAAGACTCGCTCCGCTCCATCACCCCCATATGTCGAATCAGGGGAAGCTAGCGATTGTAGCCTGCCGCCGGAAGGAAGAAAAACAGCAGACGGCAATCAAGAGGATAGGCACTCCGTAAGCAAGGTCCTATCCTGCGTCCAGCCTGCTGCAGGTAAGCTCCAGACGCATCGCAATATATGCCAATTGTGTGCTGTGCGACTCGACTGAAAAAATAAAAAAATAAAATAAAATAAAAATAAAAAAACGGCCTGACCACCCAAACAGCAAAATGCTTTTTGTTTTGACGCCCCTCCGCGTCGATGCGAGATCCTAATTTAACCAAAACCTTCAATGGCGGCGCCAAAGGTGGCGCAGCCTAGCCTGCTCCAGGCGTTTGGCTGCAGGAATTGGGAGCCGGGCAGGACCGAACCAGTTTTTCGCACCCAAGATCGCCCTCCTAATGGGCTGCAGCGGAGGCCATTGGAGGGCCGGCCAAGGCAAGGGTTGGGGGAGGACCCACTCGGCTGCCAGGGGAGCCCCACTTGGCGCGCTCACTTCCCGTGTACGAACTGGGACGCGGTCGATCGTCAGGGGCGGCCCAAGGAGCTCTGGTCTTGTCTTTCTCTTTTCACGGAGTGCTCCTCCTTCAACTTCTGCATTCTTGCACTTTTTGACGATAGTCATTCTTGTCACTCATTCTTTCGGCCGTTCGCTTGCCGTCACGTCACTCTTTTTTTAGACTATTTCCAGCCGCTCTTTCCCTCCCCTTTTTTCGTTCTTTACTCCGGGGCTCGCGACCTTCGGACCACCTGCGCGATTCCACTCGCTTCCCGAATTCCCATCGGACGAACCACCCGCCCCTCCGACCGAATTCGAGAATCCACAGCCCAAAGATGCGTTACGCTCCCGCTCTGGCGGCCTCCGCCCTCGTGTCCAGCGCCTCTGCTGCCACCAACTACCTCGGCTTCAACTCGGGCGCCACCAAGGCCGACCGAACGGCCAAGTTCCAGGAAGACTTCGAGGCCGAGTTCAAGACGGCCCAGGGCTTGGAGGGCGCCCCTGGCACCTTCAACGCCGTGCGCCTGTACACCAACATCCAGGCCTACAGCGACTCTGACCCCATCTCGGCTTTCGAGGCTGCCATCAACACCAAGACCTACATGCTCCTCGGCATCTGGACGTCGGGCACAACCAGCATCGACAAGGAGCTTACCGCCCTGACCACTGCAATTACCAAGTATGGCAGCGACTTCACCGACCTTGTCATCGGCATGTCGATCGGCAGCGAGGACTTGTACCGTATCTCGGTGACGGGCATCGCCAACGACCCCACCGGTGTCGGCAACTCCCCCGCCAACATCGTCAACTTCATCAACGACTACAAGAAGGCCGTGGCCGGCACCGCCCTTTCCAGCGTGCCCATCGGCCACGTCGACACCTGGGACGTCTGGGGCAACGCCTCCAACAAGGCCGTGCTGGATGCCGTCGACTGGGTCGGTGTCGACGAGTACCCCTACTACGAGAACGGCAAGGGCAACACCATCAAGAACGCCGGTAACCTCTTCGACACGGCCTACAACAACGTCGTCAACACGGTCGGCGGCAAGCCCGTCTGGGTTACCGAGACTGGCTGGCCCGTGACCGGTCCCGACTGGGACCAGGCCGTGCCCAGCGCCGAAAACGCCAAGTACTACTGGGACGAGATAGGCTGCCGCAAGCTCTTCAACAAGGTGAACACCTTCTGGTACAACCTGCGCGACTCCAACCCCGACAACAAGGCCAAGTTCGCCATTACCACCAACCTGTCCACCACTCCCAACTTCAACCTGACCTGCCCCACCACCTTTGACACCGTCGACACCACGTCCTCCGCCTCGCCCTCGGCCACCTCGAGCAGCGGCTCGTCTGCCGCCACCGGCGTCAGCGCTACCACCTCGTTGAACCCCAGCGGCACCTCGGCCGCCGCTTCCTCCACCACCACCAAGCCTAACGCCGCTCCCTCGGTTGCCATGCTCTCCACCGCTGGCTACGCCATCATCGGCCTGATGGTCGGCGCGTTCGCTCTGCTCTAAGCTATCGGCTTGGGTAGGTTGGAAGGAGATTGGGTGTGTGTGTGTGTGTGTCATGGCGTGTGTCGAAAGTGCGAACCACGGTACAATCTTGAGCAATATAGGCGCAGGTAGCAAGCATCCTAATATAGACGCGTAAATCCCGTGGGGGTCGCAGGCTTTCTTTCGGTTAAGGTTCCATCTCGATCTCGAGGCTAGGCTATAGGACGAATACAAGGACATTGCATACGATACCTATATCGAAGAATTTCCCAGTGCTAGCAGTAATGAAAAAATGACGGCGTGCCACGACAATCGCCCCTCCTCCAAGTCCACTGCCAGTCAAGCAAGCCTGCATTCCTACGGCCAAGGGGCAGCGGGACTAGATGGCAGGAGTATCCACGGGGGCGGTTCATGGGATTGGTTCTCCAGATGCGTGCCAAAGGAACGTGGGGTGACGTTACTGCAGGTGGCTTCGACACGTGATTACGGTTTCAGTAACCCTTCCAACGCAGGCTAGAGGTGGTGCATCAAGATCGAGTATTGGAATGTGAGCAAGAAGCCTGCATTGTGCTCTCCGTACCTCGACACACGTGATTATGGGTCTCGGAAGGTGGCTCTTCCAGGAGAGACTAGAGGCAGTGGACCAAGATCGAACACGGCTCGCTGCATTCTCTGGAGACGATCTTGAGTGTCCTTGCAATAACCAACGTCTTTTCGCCCTCGCCCCCCCCCCGGGGGGGGGCGAATCGTTCTCCATACCTCGTGTTGCGTGTGCCCCTAAAGTAGCTGGTCACTGCAGCGCCGAATCTCTGAAATGGTGGGCCGCCCAAAAGTGCAGCTGCTCTCAGGACTACATCTGCAGTTTGGACAACAATATTCGTCTCATGTTATCCCTGCGTCCGCCGCCTTTCTACTCCTAGCCGGTGATATAGGCCGTCTTATCGACTACGGGCAGTACCTGCGGTTTTACAACGACAGACCGAAAACTCCGGACTCATTTTTCTCGTCTTGGGGAACCATGAGTTCTACGGCCTTGACTACGAATCCGGCCTAGCAAAGGCCCACGCGCTCACAATACTCAATATTCGCAACTATATAGCCTTGCACACTCGTGTTACCCATGAATTATGTTTTGTGGTTCGTTCGTTCCAAATTTACTGGTGCTTGTTGTGGTGGAATAATGAGATCTGCCGCGCAAAAAGGTGTTAGGACTCCGATGCGGCTATATGGTGCACTTTTGGACATTCTCAGCAAGACCTATTCCTCAAATTCTAACTAGCTAACGCTATGGTGCCGGCAATAGAGCTCTTATTGATAGCGAAAAAGATCCTTGCATGACACATCCGGTTCATGCTAGTTCGTTTATATTTAGGAAGCGCGGTTCTATCCTACAACTTGGCTCTAACTACAGCGTTCCGAATTCCTAATGTCGCGACCCCTTCTCCCCCGAGGATAAGAGTCTCCTAGAAGTTCTATTAATTGAAATAAAAATAGCAAAAGAATGACGCCACAGCTCGCCTATAATACGGAGCCGCGGGTCGACGTCTCAATGGTACAGACCAACAACACTGCCATCATGTCGAGCCCCTCCGACCTACCACCATAGATAACAATTGTTTACTCGGTCTGTCACAAACTGTGTCCAATAAAAATGGACACGATGCCTGTCTGCAGCTGGAAATGTGTTGCAACGCGCGTTGACGAGTCGTGGACTATCATCACCGCTCTGGGGACATACACCATCACCTTGATCGCTCTTCTCATTCCAAGTTCGTCAGCTACCTAATCCGTGATAGAAGACAGAAACGGGACCATTGGAGCTTTAATGAGACAGATATTGAGCACATGAGATCTAGTTGGCAAGCAGATATGATGGGGTCCATCTGTCATGAAGATAAGCCTAGAGTTTGCTCCTTGAACCTAGCCTGGACTCTGGATGCCCTCCATCCTGGCCAAACTCCGGCGGTTATCATGACGTTGCAGGAGAAGACTTGGCTAGGTCGTTAGGGTCTTGGGACATCACCCTCGTCGCAGTCACGGACTCTTCCCACGTAGCTGCCGACACTACTTTGTTCTCACCACTCGATTGGCCGGGGTGCTTCAGTGCTGAAAAGAACAATATGTCTAAGATTAGGTCATTAATACCCAAATTTTGTAAGTATACATTCTACCGCGGTTTTGTAAGGGGCAGAATCTGACAACAGTCTATCTTTTAAATATATATATATCGACCCAGCAGACTTAATGAGGTCTAAAGGCTTTTACTATGTGCTACACTTCTAGTCTAAGCTGTTAAGATTGGAATGTCACGGCCACATCGGTCATTCCAGTATACCTAGGTGATAATTAGCAGGTCTTATAAGAGATGTCAGGAAATATTGCCGACTTACATGCAGCGCCGCAAAGGCCCAGTTGTCAGCATTTTCCAACGCTGCATCTTCGTCATCTCTAGCCAGGTCAACACATGCCGTTCCATCACACCATACATGGTCTACCAATGGCTCGTCGAGTTTATACGCCAAGTGCCCAACCTCATGAAGCAGAACAAATGCTGCGCAGCAAGTGTTAACTTTCATCGTATAAAAAGATGGTAAGGGAGCAGTTTCCCAAGTACTTACATCCGGTTTCAAATTCCCCAATCACGCGATCCTGTTCAGTACACCATTGCGCTCCATTAACCTCCGGATCAGGTAGGTCAAAGAAGGGATCACAAAGGACAAAGTCATGGTTATTAACTGTGACGGCGTATGCCACCTGGCCGGCGGGAGCTCCTGGTGGGGTCTGGGTGCACGCCACGTCCTTGTCGTTGCCACAGCGGACTTTGACTTCGAAGTTTGTGTCAGAACCCAATGGAATGTACCCATAAAGGTAGTTGTCTTGATATTCCTTCACCGTGGCGTCGTCATGGTAGGACGCCCCGAAATACATTTGCCAAGTCGGGTTGTCTTTGTTGACAAGTCCAGATACTCTGTCCACATAGCCCATGCCTAGGGAGTAGTCTCTTCCGAAATCATTGAACTGCTCCTCTGTGCACGCATCATTGACAAAGGTACGTTTCCCTATTCGTCTTTTCATCCCATCAGTAATTTTCGATGTCAAGTCCAAAAAAGGTGCGACTTACAAAACCGAGGAATCTGAAAATGACGGCAGGGCATGGGCGGTGCCTACGAAACTTAAAAGGCTTGCAACCCCAAGGAATGACGAAATGGAGATGGCAGCACAATACATCTTGACAATTCTTTTCACAGTGCTGGCTCGCGGTTCAAGATAGAGTAGCCGGTCCAAGGCGGTTAAACAAGACTCGGAAGTGACCGCAGTATTTTCAAGAATAGGCCCCTAGAACGAAAACAAAGCAGATGAACATATCAGTCCAGTTGGGTTTCCGTCATTTATACTCCACCTTCAGAGAGTGAGAGGCGCTGATAGCTCCTTTCACGCCGCACAATGTGCCTTACAAAAGTCCTTATACCAATGGGGGCTAAGAGGAGGATCAGAAGAAACTTGATTTCACTCTATACCACATTTCTGTCAGAATTGAACTTACCGATGGTATACTAGAAGCTTGATCTAGACAAAGTTCCATGGCCATGTCATGCGTAATAAGGAATCAATGCCAAGGCTGACAAGGAAGACGAAGTGGTACCTAGAATAGCAAGAAGAAGAAGATCATGCTTGGCTTTTATTGGAACCCCTGTATTCACAGCCCTAGAAGTCTTCTGCCTTGCAAATCGTTTGCCTAAGCTGCATAGCATAACCAACGTACTGTCACGGTCCATTTGACCTCAGCCGAATCCATCTTCCATTAGAAAGGCACAGCGGGGCTTGGGCGGCGCACGAACCGACCAACCAACAGCCAATAGTCGGTAGGCCTAGGTTTTGTGCCGCAAAAAGAGACACAGGCCGGAGAAGCAGCTCCGATACCAAAGGCCATGTGCTTATTTCCGCCGAGGTCAGCCATCGAGATGCATCCGCGAACCGGAAATACATCATTGTGACACAAGCCACAGCCCACCTCGTGACCACAAATGTCGCTAGGGTGAGGCGAGCCACATGACAAAAACCGCGTTCTTACTGTGCGCGGTTATGGCTGGATAAGGATTGCTGCCTATCTACTGCTTAATAGTTACCTTATAGTGACGTATGCTAAGGCCCATTTCTAGCCTGTTCGTTAACAGATACTTGGTCAGCAACTTGCGTCCCATTTTTTTTTCTTTTTCTTCGTTCACTTTATGCCAAAGACAAAGACTCTGCAATAGGCGAACGGTGAAGGAACCCGTCTCTTCCGCATCGTCGAAGGTCTCTTAACTCTTCAGGACGAGAAGATATCGATTTGATTCTAGGATGCATCCTGCAGAAGAGATATTAAATCAACCATGGCCAGAGAATCAGGGGAGTCAGCCGCCGCAAGACAGTGATGATGTGCATGCCGAAGAAGCAGACAACATTGACGAGTCCGGAAAGGTGTTTGGTCGCGCAGAAAACGCCACGCGCAGGCGTGACCTTCTAGAACAGAAGAAAGGCGCTTGCCCCGTTCTTACGCTGTCTCTGAGAGCTAACGATACACAAGTCTACGAAGACTCCTGCATCTCTTTCAAGGCAGTTCTACACTATGAAAGGGTGCCGGTCGGGGACAACATACCTATCGTTGCTAAAGTTCTTGGTGGTTCCGACGGACCACTTGGAGACACGGCCGTAGAGTTTGGACAGTATCAAATCTTCACACAGTCCGACTGCAGCGCCGCTAGCCGGATCCCTTATTCGACCAAGTACATCACATTCAGGAGAGCTAGGGGCCCAGATGGAAGGTTCCTCCCCCTTCCAGATCAGACAGAGGAGGTTCTAGAGGCTCATGGTTGGTCGGAGATGCTGGTAGGGGATAGCATCACGCGCGAGTTCACTTACAATTTAGAAAGTAACCAAAGTTGGAAAGGAAATCTGAAGCGAGGTATGACATACTGGCTTGCTTATGCACCGCCTGGGAAAATGCCACTCCAACGCTCAGAGCTGTCGTCGTGGAGATACGGGAGCATGGAGGTAAGAATCTCGTCGCAGCACGCAAGTCCTGGCCACTGCTAATATATAGTGCTGCACAGAGCTGGAGAGGGAAGAAGGTTGACCTAGGGGACGAAAGATGGATCGGAATTCCTATTAAGATGTCAAATCCGATCCAATTCACTTTCTAACACCCCACTAAATCACGAGCGCGTTACGATCCGGAACTCTTATTACAATGCGATGGCCGTACAAAGCTACGAATATATACTTGGAAGAACGCTGACACGCTACGCCTACAAGACCATATATTGGTAGTTATATAGTGACCGAAGGGCGTATAATCAGGTGCTATACCTTAAATCAAGTGTGCGTGATAAGGGTTGATTCTTCTCTGATATTATTATATAACTACGTGTGATTATATGTATATAATACATTTAATTAAGTGTGGAACGCTTGATATGGGCAAGCATTATGCTTATAGGGGTATCTTTAGAGTTTGATACCAAGCTTGACATTACGAAGATAGCCTTAAACTCCCTGCCAGACCACTAAGTACGTGGTGTTATATGTGGTAGCCTTCCCTAGGTGCTGGATAAGGGGATCTCTAATGCATATACACAAGCATTTGAGAGATGGGTATACGCTCAGAATTAGTTTAATAGGTTTTTAAAACGCTTAAGGATAGGTAAAAGTATATTAAGGAAGATGTTTTCTAGGCTAACGAATAGCTAAAAGGAAAGAGCAGCCTGGGACTGTTGATCTGGGTGATTCTCAGTCCAAAACATTAGCACGTCAGGGAAATATTTGGTTCATTATTGTAGTAGTAACTGTGATGTTTGTCTGAGTTGCTGTTGTCTGCCAAGTCCTTTCATACCGTCTCTCGAAATTTGGCTAGAATAGCATGTCGACGGTAGGCGCCTGTGACTGGCGGCCAGTCGCGAAACAGGACCAAAAGAGGAGGGGAACTAGGAGGTATTTAATCCTGCAATGGTGGCCGTGATACCAAGCTCCTGATCTCCGCTATTCTGTAATATGGGATGGATCACTTCATAGGCCTCAAGTTACTTGTATAGGGTGCTTTGGGGGATTTAGGTTGTAATCTTGGCCATCCCCAATAGTAGACTACCTTGATTCTGGATATGTTTAACCAACTTGGTTATGCCACTATCAGGAGGCGCAAAACTCTTGACTCTAGTGATAGGCGATATAGCTCCGATGAGTTCATCCCATGGCCCCTCATGACTGCAATGCCGACTGAAGTATTGTCATCTGCGGATTGTTCTCAAAATCTACTGCAAAAAGCTCTGCAGTGTGGATGCCGGTTACCGCCGCAATAGCCCGAAGGCGAGCGCTAATCCACTGGCGTATCTCAGGGGTGTTGAGAGGCACCTTTGCGGATTCGATGACGGCTCTACAAAAGTCTCAGCATCTCGAAATATTTGAATACTTGGCCTTGGGATTTGACGCCATCGATCCCGGTGTCTCGTTGATGTCTAGCACTCACCCCATGGCATAATAGCAACCCGTCATCGTAGGTCTAGGTTGACTAATTAAATCGGAGCCGCCCGGGTGGTGAACATAACCCATCAGCTGGGGCACCGTGGCAAGCAGGGCATCTCGGAGATTCATCATGCTGTTTGCGGCTCTTCTCAGCTTTGCAGCAAGCAGGCTTTGGGTTCCTTCTTTCAATTCTTGAGAGATGTCTGTCCCCATATCCTTGACAATGGCGGTGCTGACGAATTGGTTTGCCATGATGCGACAAGACCGCATGAAGTTCCACACCTTGGCGTAGTAAATATCAGCGTAGACGTGGTAAATGCCTTGGTGAACAACCTGTGGGTTAGCTCGCGGAGATTTCACCGTCTTGTAGCGCCATTGAGGCGACATCCTGGAGAAAGCAAAGTGATAAGACAACTCTATGTCGATTGCCAACGCCTTTTGCACGAAGTCGTCGACGGGAAGACGGTGCATTGCTTGCAACAGCTTGGTCAACTTTAACATCGCAGTGCTGACGGCTCGTTCTGGCTCAGTGGCCATTCCACGCATCGATGCCTCAGGAATGGGACTTAGAATGGCAGGATATTGGGGGTGGGCGGTTGTGCAGAGCTAACATCCATCATAAGTCAGACAACTCTCCTCAAGGCCAAAGCTGGCTATACGCACAGTTGCAACAATCTACCGCTGTGTTAGTCAAGGAAACATAAAATAGAGCTATACCGGGAGATGCTCACGCCCAAAGTAAGGGCTACGGCCTCCTGGTGCATTAGCATGCCTTGTCGTGACGCGAAGTTGCTATTGCCGCGCCGCATCATTAATGCTATCGCCCCAAAGTTGTGGGCAGCCCAGTTCGCCATGTCAAACTTGCCTTTGCAAGGTGTGAGCAGCTCAAACTGTGCCGCCATGAGTACCGCTATGATTGTACTGTCTTGTACCGATCTGTCTGTAGCCTGGATAACTGCGTTGATCTCCTTTAAGGATTTGGCGTAATGCGAGTAAGCTTTGTCTAGAAGACCCGACTGTCTTGTTTTGGTGGTGAGAATTGCAAGTCCAACCGCCATGATGGCCTCATCCAACATCTCGGATCCTGCATTATTCTGTCCCCCTCCGATGGCAGCCCTGGCCAAATCGAGACATCCTGTTGGAAGGCCGCGTGTTGTAGCTTGGTCAAAGAAAATCGTCTTGGCGGCGCATTCTATGTTTTGGCTATCAGGGGCCGAGAAAACTGTGACTAGCCGGCGGGGCGGCTGACGACTGACGACGCCACCACGATGTACGTCCGTCTTGTTATTTGCCAACGTGCCCGCCGATACTTGGCCATAGGCACGATCCCTTATCGAATGCCTGCACTAGGTCTGGTTTAGCGCCTCGGACGTTGAAGGTAAAGGCTCCTAAGGTGCTTGATCCTGCAGGCACCATCGCGGCGAAGCTGTCGGAGATGGACTTAAACGAACGACAGGCAGGATAGGGGCTGTATTTACCTTCCTTTTAGATTTCCGACACGCCGGACAAGCCGATATTACCCGAAGGCGAGTTCTTTGCATATCTCAACGAGAATCCCAACGCCATGCAGTCGCTGTGATGTTGCAGATAGGAAGTTTTACTCGAATTTCTTTGGCGCGAGAGAGACTAAGGTACCTACTTCGTGGGGTCCTTGCTTACGCCCCACCGTCTCACTGTAGCCCTCGGTAGGTAGGATATGGCTCTGCTTTATTCTTTTGGGGGCCAAAACCCGCGGGCTGGACATTTACTTAATTCGGGCCGCCAAGAGGAGCACCTACTACATTGAGTAGGCGGTTGCCTGTCTGCCTGCAGATATGTTGTAGAGAGATCTTTTGTCTTACCACGAAGTTGCCACGATTGGCAAGGCACGTGAACCGGCTCTGGGCCTATCAATGGCGGCAATATTATCAATGCAACAACTTTACTAGCTAACAATGTACCTTGTCCTTGATTTTGGTAAAGAAATTGTGTGTAGGCCGATTTACAACCAGTGCCCAGTGTCTGTGAGAACGACTGCTCTAATCCACTTTGCGAGGTGCAAACTCCTGCCTCGAAAGCATCCGACAAGATCTCTTCTTTAATTACCTACTTTCTATATCTGTATACACAAAATATATGGTAATAAGTAGAGCGGTGACGCGGCAAAGGCCCACTAGCGACCTCATATGACATGTTGGTGATGCAGCAAGATAGGCTATGAGGCACCGCCACTAGACCAAAGTTTCGAACCCAGAATCATGACTGGACATAACGAAGGTTATAAATTATATAGGATCCCCAGGCAGTTGTGCCTCGAAATCCCGGCCTACTTTTTACTTGAACCGCAGCCCACTCAAGCTTTCTCGCCAGTCTCAGCAACATATCCGCACAATCGCCAGCCATGCATTTCTCGACACTGTTTGCCTTAGTCTTCATTCTGATCGGTGCTAGTTTTTTCACCCCAACAGAAAGCCTCACTCTAGACAAATGTGGCGACTTGGACTGCAACTGCCTGGGCTGCGCTATCCGCTGTAATACCAATGGAACAACCTGGTGTGCTGATGGGCTCCTGGTCACATGCCGAGACGGATGCACCTGCCAAATTTTGAACGCTAGATGCTGCCTGAACTATCGAGCAGTAGGAAAAAATGAGAGCACTGGAGTTTCGTTGTAAACAGCCAAGTTTATCTAGTGCACTATGGAAATCAAAGCTCGGTGAAGGTCAAACACCCAACGAATGCATAATTTATAAGACCCAATGCGTCTAACACCCCGGAACTATACCAATCGCGGACTCCCTAAGATATGCTAATGCGTTGCGAAATAGCAGTGCCATTATTTTCGCAGAGCACGAGCAAGCTGCCGTTGTCAATAACAACTTCTCCAGCCCAGTGACAATTCTTATGCACCAGCGTCTTCTGGCCCCAAGTAATTCCGCTATCGGTGCTTGTAACAATCTTGACGTTGGGAAGCTTCGCGTCTCGGTCGTCCTCCCAGGTAGAGAAGCTGGCCACAAGCGTCTTGTCTACTCGAACAACCTGCGGCGCAGCCTCGGTCGCCGGCTCGGCACTTTTATACACCACGCGACGGTCTTCGATCCAGGTGTTGCCATCGTCTTTGGATCGGATCGACCTGATGCCGGTGTTCGGGGACAGGCTCTCGAAAACCACGATCATCTCCTTCGAGCCGCGCTCGAGGCGGACTTGGCCAATCATCCCATCCCGCTTTTGAATCCCACTGCCGGAGATGGTCTGCTCCTTGCCCCACGTCTTACCACCGTCGGTCGACCAGACGAGAATACTATTCTGGTCCTTACCGTCGGTCCTCGTCTCGCGGGAAAAGAAGAGCATGAGCGAGCCATCCATTCCACTGGTCATAAGCGGCTCCCAGATCCCCAGTCCAGTTTCGTTGGTCGTTGCCACTGTGCTCAGAGGCTGCCAGTTTTTTCCGTCATTGTCGGAATAGCAAACTGACATGATATGCTTTGTGTACTTCTTGGCTACTAGGTCGCGCTCGTGGTTCCGGAATGCAGCTAGAATCCTGTTGGAATCCGGCAGTTTGTAGAGGTAACAATTGTTCAGTCCATGGGTTTCTTCGACTACCGAGATGATGGTGCTTAAAAACTTCCAAGTCTTGCCGCTGTCGGTCGACGTGACTGTCTCCAGAACCGCATTCTCGCCGCGGGTGCCTCGGTAGCATCCTAGCAGGGTTTTGTCATTGATGTACCACGCTCTAGGGTATGTGCCTTCTCCCATAACACTGGGCTCTCCAACAAGCGTGATAGCGCGTGGAGAGAGGCTCGGTGCTGCCAATACGAATGCCGCCGAAAGCGAGAGCAGGATAGTAACGCCGGTGAGAGGGGAATAAAATGGCGCCAATTTTGGAAACTTCTGAGAAATTTCTGAGAAAAGGATGTATTACAATTATTCGGTATGATGGTTGGGTGGAAATGACCTGTGGTTGAGAAGAAAGTGGGTGCCTCGAGCTAATTTATGCTCTTCTGTGATGATCGGCGTGCCACAATTCCCTTCGAGGCACTGCAAGATATTCGAAGAGCCGATGTCTCAATAAGCTGAATCCTACTGATGCTGACCGCCAAGAACTATGTGTACGCCCAACATTGCAATGCTAAACGCTGCGGTGCCAGGCTGTGTGAAGGAATGAGCAGTGGCGTTGTACATGCTGGATGCTGTAGTCTTAACCAATTCTAGTATACACCTGGCGACGGAAATTATTCTTGATTTACTCCACCTCAAGAACATTTAGGTAGTTGAGCACGAGATCTACTGCAAGTGAAATGCCAGCCGGGCTAATGTTGCTCAGCCCACGCGTGAATGTAATAGCGAGCAGCGCTGCGATACACCCTTTTAGGTAACTGTGTCACAGCCCGGTTGGCATAAGCTTGTAGTACAAGCAACCTTGTAGAGATCTAACAAGGCTGTCTGACATCAGATCTGAACCGAGATACCCAATGGACGGCTTATGGCTAACAAGATTTAGTGGCCTCGATCCGAAGACACCTTTGATAGGGGTAACTGTATAGCTGGGGAGGGCCTTGTTTTTGCTAGCCACTATTAGAAGCTGAGCTACCTGGAAGTCAAGGTTGGAAGGCAGCGCCGGTGGCTGGATGTTGAGGCCTGAGAATGGCACATCGGCCGAAAAGGTACCGGTCTGCGATTCAAGGACCCTCCAGCAGAACCAAATGAATTGTCCTGTCAGTTTGCAGAAATAATTCTAGAAAATTGCATTGGAAATTGCGAGCAATCGATGTATGCTTGGATGCCATGACATGCTCTTATCTCTCAATCGATTTTCACGTAGAAACTCATCTCCTTCCCTGGCATAGCAAAGAGGGGATAACGGCCCTGCTGAATTTGTGACAGAAATGTCTCTGGTTCCCCATTTACCGTTTCTGAAGTGTTGGTTGAGCGGTACATGTAGCAATACGGTATGCTTCCGCCAGGAGTGCTCATGTAAATAGCATAGTACTCATCCTGCAAGAGATACGTTAGCAATGACTGAGACACAGATTCGCGGGATGGAAGATCTAGCAAGACATCGCAGAGTAAAATACTTGCCTTTGTCACGGTGACATTTGGGCAAGCTGTGACCATGGGCAGCGCCCACCCTAGCGAGCTCACTGGCCTCGCAGCAGACCAGAGGTTTTTGACGCCACCGGATGGGGTGTAGAGATCTGCGGGGTTTGGGGATGTCGCGTGGCCAAAGTAGAGTTGAAGCTGGTAATCGTTTGCCTGTTGGGCAATATTGACACCAAACTCGATCACGGTACCGTTTTTAGGGGATCGGAAGAACTGGTAGAGAAAGTTTTCGTGGCGAGTCCCTAGATCGCAAGACCAAGTATAGTTTCCCGGCCCACTGACCACCGTAGCACTTTGCATTATCGGAGCTACCTGTGGCGACTGTGTCTGAATGTTCAGTTCGTAACTGTCAGCGTAGCAGTCTAGTGGCTTAATATCACCGCCTTCGGTGAACTTCAGAGGCTCCCAGTGGCTCCCCGCCTTGCCTTCATTGACGTTGCTAGTCCACGTATCGGAGCCATACAACCAAACATAGGGATCACTGCTACAATTACCCTTCCGCGGGAGCTGTGAGACCATGGTGTGCTGGCCACCGCACGAACTGTTGGTGATGCGTACCCTGTCGGCCTCGCGCCATGGGCCGAGCGGGTCGCGGCTTTTAATGTAGCTGGTGTCTGTAGAATCACAATAGCCACAAATATGCCCGAACTATGGAGACTTAGCAAACTGCTTGGGAGAAGGTTGTCGTTGGTAGAAGATGTTTACCGTGAGATACCACCACCCATTGCGGTAGAAGATGTCAAAAGCCTCAATGTTCGCGAGCTCAGTGACAACATAGGCCGCCTCAGTAGCCTTGTAGTCTTCAGTAAGCTGTTGAACTATGCCATATGTGATATTTGGGTTAGAAAATAGCGGCGGTCCGGATACATGTGGCGTAGTGTCGTAAGCTATATATCCAACACCTTCTGGCCCAATGTGAATACCAAAGTCACCATTGCCATAGCTGCTGTCGCCACGGGCGTAAGGCATGACGGGTTGGCCGATCTCAACAAATGGCCCTGTTGGGCTGCTCGAGTTAAAGACTGTGTAGCTGTACGTCGAAGCTCCTGAATTCTGCCCAGACTATCAGCCATAATCTTGCGCAGAAGTAGGAAACGCGAGGGAATGAACAACATACCATCCACATGATATATTCTCCAGTTCTAGGATTGCGGAGGACCTTTGGACGGAAACAAGCGGCTGTATTAGCACACGCATTCTGCCAATATGCGTTTGTCGCGTCGAATAGTAGGCCTTCATCTTCCCAGACAAGTAGGTCCGTTGACGAGTAGCTCTTAAATCCGCAAAACGGTGACGTGAAATTGGACGTGCGCCATCGGAAGCCGCAATTGTATGCCGTGCCGTAAAAGTAGTACTTCCCATCAAAATAGTACAATTTACCGTCGTGTGCGTCGAGTAGGTTGCCTTTGGTGTCGAGGCGGTAGTGGTGGTTTGGGAGAGTGAGTCCAGCCACATTGATAGCCACTAAGAGTAGGCTCAGGGTATACTGGACAAGGAGTGCCATCTTGAAACTGGCTACTTCCTAGGACCAGCGACCCAAATCGGTACCGTTTCACTTGCTAGTCCCCATGTACCAAGGATCCGGGGACCTGAATTTTCCCCGCCGGTGGTTATATACTTGAAGACTCGGGTGTCGGCAGTCCCCAATCTCGGGATTAAATCGCCCGAGTACCATTCCCGCGGCTCTAGAAGAGGTATAGTGGCTGCCTTTGTCTGCTTCTATCCTCTTTCGACCCAATCCTTGGTTTAGTATGGATTGGCTTCATGTTCATCCCGGGGATCTTAGCGGGGGAAAGGCGGGGATGAAGATCGTTTGCGGGGCTCCAGACTTTGGCCATAAGCCCATCGTTTGGTACGAGGTAACATGCCGACGCCGGATAAAATCGCGCTATCTTAGGAGAAGAAGGTACAATAAGTTTAGACTCTAGTGCCTTTGCCCATTCTGGCGACACGTACGACGGGCAGTGGCCCTTCGCGCAGCATGAGAATCCAACGCATGAAAGTCTTGCCAGCAAGAGACTACCTTGCAAACTTGGATGTAAGCATGGCAAGCTGCTCCTGGGGCACCATTATATAGCTGACAAGCAGCGCAATACCTACTCCCCATTTAACCCATCCGAACGGTTTGATGTCCTTGCCATCTCGATCAAAAGGCGGCCGCACAAGAGGAGCCACTTTCTCGACTGCGGCCAGCGTATAAGGCGGGTATCGGAACCACATCAAGCTTTCCATCCAGGACGGTAGACCCTCTATATGCGGGCGGAGATGCGAGAAAGCCAGGATACCGTAGCGGCCATGGTACGCTCCCGTTCCGGAGTTACCCACTCCTCCAAAGGGCACGTCCCTGGCAGCGACGTGCATGAAGCAGTCGTTGAAGGTGACGCCCCCCGACTGCGTACGTTCAAGAATGCGTTCCTTTTCGGCGGCGTCGGCCGTAAATCCATACAGCGCGAGTGGATGCTCTCCAGAAGCAGTCACGGAAAGTGCATTCTCGAGATCTGCGTCCATGATGGGAAGGATAGGCCCGAAGATCTCCTCGGACATGAGGATATCGTCCGGTTTGATCAACACGATGGTCGGGCCGAAGAACTTTGCCTCGCGGTTACGGGTTCCGCTGTAGAGAACCTTGCCGTCAGTCTTCTCCAGAAGATTGTCGAGGCGGTCAAAATTGCGCTCGTTGATGATTGTAGAGTAGTACTCCGGCAACTCCTTCTTGCTGCCTAGAAAGATATCAAAGTAGTGAATGAGCCGATCAACCAGAGCCTCGCGAACACTCGGATCGACCAGAACATGATTTACGTTGAGACATATCTTGCAAAATCATCAGCTAGAGTCGTGAGGGAACCACTGGTGGCCTACTTGACCGGAATTCATAAATTTAGCCGAGGCGATCCGCTTAGCAGCGATGTCGATGTTTGCGGATTTGCAGACAATAGCAGGCCCCTGACCGCCGAGCTCGAGGGTGACAGGGGTCAGATGCTTTGCTGCAGCCGCATACACGATCTTGCCTACGTTTGCCGAGCCGGTGAAGAAGATGCAGTCGAACCGCTGCTGAAGGATGTAGCCCATCTCGCTGGGCCCGGCAGTGACCACTTGGATGGCGGTTGGATCTAGGTACTTGGGAACTAGCTCCTTTAGCAGTTTTTGGCTGGCTCGAGCAACATCTGAAGGCTTTAATAGCATGGTGCATCCAGCGTCGATGGCGCTAGCGGCTGGATGCAGGACGACCGAGAAGGGGAAGTTCCAGGCTCCGATGATAAGAGCTGTACCTAAGGGAACCGTTCGGACGGTGGCACCGCCCATGAAGTTCAAAAAATCCGTCCTGGCGGGGTATTCGGGGGCCGTCCACTTGTCCAGCTTGTCAAGCGTCTGCAGAATTTCCTTCTGGACCCCCATAAGCTCCATGACGGCCTCGAAGGGATGCTTGTGGAGATCTTCGAACGACGCTTGGGCCATCGCGTCCTTGTTGTCCTCGATCATCCACTAGAGGCGTTTAAGTTGCTGGCGCCTCCATTGCTTGTCCTTCGTAGCACCCTTGGCAAATGTGGCGCGAACGGTGTCGAGGGCCTTTTCAGAACGTGGTCAGCTGGCGCGGGGTATTTGGAGCCCACGAATTTGATCGCACTCACTAGGTCGACTTCTATCGCCGTGCTGAAAGACATAGTTCTGATCCTGGGCGAATGCACCGATAGGATAGACGATCTGATGACTTGAAGGGGTTAGAGCAGTGTGGACGCTGCTCCGCAATCCCTGGAGTGGCTGGAGCAAGTGTGGGTACCGCGATCTCTGGTGGCCTAACAAGACAGACTAGATAGACTTAGTGCTGACGATAGGACAAACCGTTTCACGCGAATCTGGAGAAGGATTCCGGGGCACCTTAGTTGGGAAGATATCAGCGTCAAACCGGAAGATCAGTTCAAGTGATGCGGATTGCGCACGGGAGAATTGTGAGAAAATCAATGAGGGGCGAGAACTAACAGCAAGTTGAGATATAGCATGGGAGGGAGCATGCGGGGCGCATGCTGGTTAAAGCAAACAAGCAAGTCAGACTTTTCGAGAGCCGGGGTGTTTCGACAGCCGGGGTGTCGAGTGAGACAGTGGCTGTTAAATCTACGCGACCGTTAAGTCAGCAAAGATCCAGCCCTCTCATCTAATGATAGGAGGGCATTACGATTGGGGATGATTGAGGGCGCCACAAGGTGGCACCAGCATGCTGCCCTTCCTACATAAATCGCCATTTCCAGCAATCTGGGGGAAAGTTCTCCGGCACGTGTTCCCGCGACATGTATGAGGACGATATATCATTTCCGCCACAGATTTGCTGAGATGCGTCCTGTCGAGGAGGGGAGATTTCACACTTCGGCTTCGGGGTGAGAGAGAGACCAATAACGGACACAAAGACACGGAACTATAGTTCGATGAGATCCCAACCAGTTAGTTATCGCGAGCGTAAGGCTAGTTCAATTGCAACAACCCAAGACATGTATTGTCGCCTCAGGACTTTATGCCTTATTAGGTACCTATGCTTGATGCAGTTGGTTCAAACATTACCAGGCCCAGATCTAGCACAATGCCTAAAAACGGCAGATGCCGTACTCACCGTGTGCAAATGTTGCTTTATCGGCGAAAGCCTCGAGCAACAAGCCGGTCGTAACATGCTGACGTTCCTCTTTGCGACTAAACGCGAAGGAAGAAGGCTACTTGTACTGTGCCTTAACCCTGTCTATCCCAACCGCCACATCCTTATTCCATGAAGCGCTCAGTAAAGACTGGAAAGCTGGGAATCCTGGTTATGATGAGAGTCGCCTTCGCCAGTGGTCACACAGACCCAAGGACTCGGTACTCGCCGCGTTGACACGCAGCGGATGCTATAGTCTAGTCAGCTTGGATGTAGAGAGCATTTTCTCCACAGCAACTCTCGCCGTAAACCCAACGTGGTCAATGGTGAAAGACTTGGCAGCTGACCCTGAATCTCATCGCATGGAAATAGTGCCTGTGCGGAACGTGGTAGGGTGCCGATTGGCCGGAACCCGCCCGACGAGTTCGGGAATGTAACGATGGAGGACCGTGGTAAACCGCTACATTATCCGACACGGGCCCATTTCCACCCCCGGCGCGGGCTACTAATTGCCCCAGACCGAGTTTTGACAGGTGGGTACCGGCACTCGGTGGGCCATCGTATCGACTTCGTCGGCTCCGGCATGCTATTAACTCCGCTTCTCTGTATCCATTGGGCGGCTTCGTTTGCTTCCTGCTGTGCCACTTCACCCGATAAGCGCCATGCCTATTCCCCCGTTTAAGTTCCGCATATCGTTAGTTTCTCGTCGGACGCTGACACGCTTAACCCCGATGTCGTTTTCAAGGCTGGGAGGTCGTCTACAGCATCAGAGGAGTGCTATCGCGCTGTACCGTGTTATCCCGGCCCTGTCGAGTGGACCCATAGCGGAGGCTTGCTAGGATCCTATCTCCCTATCCCTGGAAGCCACAGAAATGGGCTTAGCTGCCTGCGCAGCGTGCTCCATAGCGTCCATTGTTGGTGTTATGGAGCGGTGTATCTCTTGCCAGCGCCTGCGTGATGCGCATGCGAGACTGCGTGGAGCTGCGTCTGGCCCGTCAGCATGCACCCAGTTTACAATAGGTAGCATTCTTGGCCTGTCAGCACCCAGTGTCGCGTCGACCACGGCCGCGGCCGCGGCCATGGCAAGCATGGGTCCGCCCATGCTGCAATACTTAAGCATCCGTCCCCTAGAACATGCATGCCTACCTAGGTATCGGCTCTGCGCATCGGAGTGTGTAAATTGTTCACCTTCTACCCCTCCCTATTGTCCCTACTTCGCGATCCGTACCTACGCACACGGCCCATCATGGCGGACAAGCCCTATCTCGAGCAGCCTAACCTGCACACTGTCGCCCCTCACCGCGCGGCACTCCTGTCGCACCCCGCCAACCTGCGGGAAGCCCTGCGGGAGGCCATGGCAGACTCGACGAAAACACTATTCGGCCTCGGCTGTGGAATCCCCAGTAGCGCCCTGACCAAGGTACGTGTCCCTAACGTCCCTCACTAACGGAATGAGGGACTAATGCTGTATTCGAGGTTTTTCTCTCTGCCAAACCCGACTTCATCTGGTTTGACGCGGAGCACGGCTTCTTCGACCGGCTCACATTGAACGAGTAAGTCGGGCGCATGCAATGTACGGGAAATGCGCCGCTAAACAGGGTGCTTTCAGCCTCATCCAAACTACCAATTACTATTCCGAAGGCAAGACCATGGCTATTGTTCGGGTTCCGCACAACGATGACTCGACATTACTTGCGGCATTGGATGCCGGTGCAGCGGGCATCCTTCTTCCTCACTGCGAGGACGTCGAAGAGGTCAAGAAGTTCATCAGGAAAATCTACTACCGTAAGCGACGACCTCCCTGTTTGATCAGCAATTCCCATGTTGACACGGCAGCTGCGCTGCAGCGCCTCTTGGTGACCGCTCCTTCAGCCCCTGGGGCTTGGCTCCTGGCGTTTCAGACGTTTCGCTGTACAGTGACGACAACTACAACATGAAGACGGCCAACCAGCACATCGCTATTTTTGCGCAGATCGAGTCCGTCAAGGGCGTTCAGAACGTGAACGAGATTGCGGCCATCCCAGAAGTCCACGGTATCATGTTCGGGCCGGGCGACTACTCGGCCGACGCGGGCCTGCCGCCGTTCAAGATGGGATCCCCGCCTCACCCTGACCTGCTCGCCGCTATGGGAGAGACCGCGATGGCGGCTGGGAAGGTCCAGAAGCCAATGCTAGGGTATGTTTGGGTTCCCGACCCGTCGCAAGTCTATACTGACCTCCCCAGATTGTCCCCCGACATGGACATGATCCCCACGATGATCCAGCAGGGATTCCGATGCATCATGGTGCTTTTCGATGTCTGGGGCATTGCCGGTCTCACCCACGGGAATCTGTCCAAGGGGCGGATGTTTGCGGCGCAAAGTGGCCAGCCAAGCGGCGGTGCCTAGGCGCCTTCGTCAAGGTGCGCTTATCGAAGTGGGCAACCACTTCGCTGTAGATCTCTAGAAATCAGTAGAGAAATAGACCCTTGTTTTCCCTTGGCGACTTGCAGAGTAGAGCGCCGGAAAGCCAAGTCTCCAAATAATGGGCACACAATCCTTAGCAGTAGGTTATACGGATAGTCGCAAAGACGAATTGGGAAAGCTGACTAGGTAGTCTCCAAAGAAACTTTTAGGTGCTTACTCTACTAGGAACTAGCTCTAACTGCGATCATTGCTCCATTTGGCAAGGCGAGCCCGGCAATATGGTACTTATTCTGCATAGCACCGACGGCGGCTACCATGCACAACAGCCTTAACATTCCGCATAGTACATTCCGCATAGTCATCCTTACCTAGCGTTTCAGATTGCGACTACTTGGGCGCGACAGCCTAGTTCGCCAAATCAGATGACTAAGCCATCCTGTGACGTCGTCGGGGGCGGCCTCCGCGCTTCGCCTCGGCGTTCTGCTCAGCCTCACCAAGTTGCTGCCTGATAAATATCTCTTCCTGCCTTGCTGCTATCTCTTTGGAAGTGACCAGTTATTGCTTGAAAGGGGCCTTGATCCGCGATATCTTACGATCGGGCCTGCAGGGAGTCGCCGTCATGAGCGCGGCACAGCAACAAGCTGCGCGCAGTGTGGTTGCAGATATCGGCATTACGATCCTCTCGCGTGGTGGGTCAACCCCAAGTTTAGAGTAGGTGCCCAAAACCTTAACCTTCGCTCTAGCAAGGTTGCTTTCCTCTTCCTTCTCTTTGTAGCCGCCTGGCAGACACCCAAGTCCATATGCTTACGTCTGCACAGCCTTGTTTTTGTCCACGGTCTAGGCGGGCATCCGCAGAAGACCTTCTCCACCGATCCGCACAGTCCAAAGGCCTCCGCCGAGCCACGTCCCTCAAGGCTTTCTACTTTTGGCGCCAAACTTGATAAGGCTGTTAAAGGCCTCGTCCCCGGGAAGTCGAAGAAGCAAGCTAGGGTCGATGCGTCTAGCGCTGCTGAGGCCGCAGGCGGCCGCGCTACAGCCGGTGAGCCATCGAGCGTGGCTGAGAACACGGGGACAGCAGATAGCCTGGGACCGGATGCTAGCCCCCCAAAGAAGATTTTCTGGCCGCTGGACCTGGTTGGAGCCGACTTCCAAGATGTTCGGGTCATGACGTTTGGCTATGACTCGAGTCCTTCACACTCCACCCAGAACAATCTATATACCCTCAGCAAGAATCTGCTTTCGAGATTAGCAGCGGAGAGAGAATCATGCGTAAGTAAAGCCCCAGTCTAAAGATGCATCTCAGTGCCATTCCTAACGACCACAGCCAAACCGTCCTCTTGTCTTCGTATGTCACAGCCTCGGAGGCATCCTGACCAAGTTTGTAAGCCCCCCTTCCATGTGCTCCCCGTCTGGACATTACTCACCGGATTCCTAGGCTTTGAAGCTGGCGCAGGATTCGAGCGGTGCCGAGGCCGAATACCAGCAGATTCGAAGCTCTACCTGGGGAGTGGTGTTCTTCGGGACACCCCATTCCGGCTCCGATCGGGCGGCCTGGGGAGAGACGTTGCGCAGGATCGCTGGCGTTTTCAAAGTGACTAGCTCGCCCTTGCTCGCGGCTCTTGACGCACAGAACGACGACGGCCAGTTGGAGAGCCTGAGGGATAGCTTTGCCAAGATGCTTGGGCCACGGAGCGAAGGGAAACTGATTGTGCACAGCTTTAGAGAAACAGCCCCCCTCTCCAGTGCGCTCCCTAGCGTGAATCCTGCTTCAAGTCTGGTATGTCAGCTTTTTTTGGCCTCTCTCCTTTACGCGCAAGGTCGAGCCTAGATTTCTTAGCTGCAAGGCGCTGACAATGTGGCAGATCGTTCCTCTCGCATCCTCTCACATCGCGAGCGACTGGGCTCGCAATCCGACAATTGACGGCGCTGACCACCTTAGCATTTGCAAATTTGGTGGCTTTGATGACCCGACGTATCGTCTCTTCCAGTCTGCTTTAAAGGACTATCTGAAGAGGATCACGGATGCGCCGGTTGCAGATCTCAGTCAACAGAGTACGTCACCGCAGTAATTAGTGCCTAAGTCTAGGTTCTTCAACTGAGCTTTTTGCGTGCCTCACTAGTGACAAGTCTTGAGCTGGACGTGTTTCGACATGAAGTAGGAAAATGCCTCGAGACCCTCAACTTCACCCGCAGTAAAAAGGTTCGCAAGCCGACCGCCGGAACCTTCGCTTGGATATGGGACGAACCCCAGTTTAAAGCATGGCAGTACAGCGAGGCTGGGCCACTCTGGATCCGGGGCAAGGCCGGGTCTGGCAAGTCCACTTTGATGCAGCATCTCTTTGAGACGGAGAAGTCACGGCTGGCGCGCGAATCCCCAAACACAATGGTCCTATTCTTCTCTTTCTTCAGCCAAGCCCACGGGCCAGAGTCCTCCATGAAAGGGCTTCTGAGGTCCTTACTCTACCAGATGATTCAAGCCAATGAAGCTGTAGCACGGCCAGTTCTCGATGCGTGGCGTGGACAAATATCGACAAAAGAACCGTCGCTCACCAATCACTGGGACGATCTCGACCAACTGAAGGAGCTTTTTATCACAACACTCACCCAAGGCCCCGGGAAGCTGCGACTATCCATCTACGTCGATGCTCTGAACGAATGCAGGGAGTTTGGAGAAGTCTGGAGCGGAGATCTGCAATTCCTCTTAGAATCGGTGTCAGCCAATGGCGCAAGCGACAAGTTCCAGGCGAAGGTGATAATTTCTAGCCAGCCGACTGCTAGGCTGACCAAGGTGTTTGAGGCTTCCCGCATCCCGACGATGGTGCTGGAGGAGCATAACTTGGCCGACATATCCAGGTACATCGAGCATCAAGTGCGGCCATTTGAACCGCTAGATCCCGAGTTCCAAACGATCATACATCGGATCCAGAGCAAGGCAGACGGCGTCTTCCTGTGGGTTATGCTGATGTGGGAGAACTACCTCTCCAAGTTGGTCGAGAAGAGATCGGTACACGGCGAGTATGTTGCTATGTCCGAGCTGGAATCTATTCTCAGCGGCCAGCACGAGAAGCTTGACGAGACGTACCGCTACATGCTAGGAACCGTCGATGCCAATCGCCAGACGGCAGCGACCGTGATCTTGAAACTTCTTCTCTGCACGCCTCAACCACTCTCGCTAGCCGAATTCCGCTACGCTCTGGCACTAGGATCTCCGTCGCATAGCTTCAAGACAGAGGCCGCGATGTTCGAGTGCACAGAGTTCCCGCTCAACGACGACGACGTCGAAAAGCAGATTAAGTCTAAGACCGGCGGCCTCGCTGAGGTCAAGAGGCATGAGGTGGGTGGCAGAACTGTGCAGTTTATCCACGACTCAGCCAAAGAGTATGTGCTGCGGCTTTCGAAGGAAGGGCCGATATTCACAGCGTGCACGCCTGGCGAAAACGGCCATGTTTATCTGGCGCGAGCCTGTACGAACTATCTCAGCTTAAAGGACATAGCGTGGTTGCAATACTTTTACGGGAGGATGGCGCCGTCGTTCTACCACGCGGTTTTCATGGCCCGGATGGGCTTCAGCTTCTTTCGATATGCGATCACCTACTGGCTGCACCATGTCAAGGAGGCAGAGGCTGTGACCCAGTCCTCCCAAGCCGTCTTCCTACTCAGCATGCCGGCACTACACCTGTCCATGTACCACGGCCTAGGTGAGACAATCTCCCAGCGACGGGGGTGGTTGGACTTTTGGGTGCCATGGACAACTATTCGCGGGTGGCGAGACAACCGCGAGAACGTCGTCGGCCTCCCAGGGCCGCTCTGCGTTGCTGTCAGCTGCCGCCTCCTCTTGAGCGCGAAGAAGCTCCTTGCAATGGACATCATATCGCCGGATGAGTCGGGTGGCTTTCCGATACAATGCGCTGCCATGGCGGACTGGTACGACATGATGGTTCTGCTAATGGAACATGGCGCACGTGTAAGACACCTTTCCCACGAGGGAAGCGAGACGTCTCTAGCACACCTCAGCAACCCAGTGAGGGTATGGCTGGCAATCGACAAGCACTGCATCGAGAATGCTGAAAAGTCCCGGGTGCTCGAGATGATGCTAGAGCGGGGCCTCGAACGCCCACATTCGCAGCCAGAAATTGTCGGCAGCACTCTGAGCTTGTCAATGTTCCTCGGAAATGACGCCCTTACGCAGAGACTGGTGGAAAGCGCGCAAGAAAGCGAGCACTTTGATGACTACATCACGAGATCTTTACAACTACTCATGGTGCTGGCGCTGGAGTACGGGATGCTAGACGACAAGTTTTCCAAGTCAATTGGTGCTCTTCTGGCACCGCTGGTCTCTTCTTCCAGTCGGGAAAGAGTAGGAATTTGGCTCGGCAAAGCCCTCGCTCTAGGTCGAAGTTTGAGGGCGCGCCATTTAGAGTCCGAGGGTGAAGATGGCCATGCTGGAGACGTGGCTGGAACCCCTAAAGAAGGTGAGGCTGTCGGGTGGGAGAAGGCCGGGTTCGACCGCCTTATGATTATCCTCTACCGCTACTGGAGGTCTCTCGACAGCGCTGCTTTTGAGACTGATCCCGATGGCAGTGTCCTAGACGATTTTCTAAAACGGTACACTCCCTCCGACCCTCCCATATTAGTGATCAACAGAGACGGCCCGGTAATGGGAGACGATGAGGTGCATTTCTTTGTTCCTCGCTTAACGAAAGGGCGGCGTAGGATGCTGCTTCAAGATTCGTCTCCTATTTTCCACGGGCGCAACATTAGTATGTTTGGAGGCACCGCGAACGAGCCGAAAATGGGGCGTACCGTTATATCCTTCAGTTAAGACGATGATTTTTACGACTATCCTACGGAATATGCTGTAATATCCGTGTCGATGTTGAGGGTTCCGATTGGTGGTCGTGTGCCTGGTCTGGTTTACCTTCGTCCACGTGATGATACAGTACGAGGTCCATTCGTACCAAGGCTTGCAGTCGAGACCAACGGATGGATTCCAGCTACTGAACTCTTCCGGAGTCACGTTGAAATAGCCGCGCACCCACTCGCAAGACTTGGCTTCATCGCCCTCCAAGATGTTGACCCAGTCGGCGCAGTCCGAGGTCGTCGCCGGGTCGTATGTAAGCAGCGGATAATCAATGCAGCTGGCCTCGCACGCAAAGAGCGCCAGCTTGACGCGAGAGCAACCAAAAGGTCTCCATGGTCGCGGCGATGCAGGGCTGGCACTGTACTGGAGGTTGGTTGCTGAGGTGCCGCGGGTGCAAGAAACCGAAAGCCTGGCGACAAGCGGGTGCACTTGAAAGGGAAGAGGGAGACTCGATTTCGTCGACATTCATCAAGCGAGGGGAATTGACCAGGGGCGATATCTCGCAAGCAGCGTTATCAATTTTGCCGCTGTAACGGCAGTGGTAGGTCTCGTCGCTCACAAGCTCAACTATTCCCAGCTTACCTTGGTAGGAATGGCGCGCGCATTTCTATGTGCGAAGGCGCTTTGTCAGATTATACGGCGCGAGAAGGTTGACGAAAGAGTGCTCTCGTTATACTTTGACCTTGAGAAGAGATGGGCCCAGCCGACCTCCATGGCTAGTGTACTTAATGGAATCAAGCCCATACATGGCACGACACGCTAACCTCTGAGGTTCCTGGGATTTGCGCCGGAATGCTCCCGCCCCCCAAAAATAGGAAAATCGTGGCCGAGACAAAATACTCCCCGGCAAGCTATAGCACCTGGGAATACTTCATAGCGAAGCGTATTGAGGATAGCCGACTGCCAGGAATGCTGCAATATATCCCGTCATGGAGGCATTGCCAAGTCCAACACATGTCGTCGGTCCTTGACCGCTCACAGCACGTAATCTCTTCCTCGTATCCACATATCAAAGGAATTCTATCGCTCAGCATGAAAAACATTCAACCAATTGATCTTTTGGGAATTGCATATATATACTAGACTAGGCTGCGTTGTGTCGATGTCGGGGATTCCGACTTTTGATTCATGAATTCCGCGCACGTGATCGTCACTGACGCACCTCCGAGCTAGTGCGCTAGAACCGGAATGAACAAACCTTGTTGCCGGAAAAAGCATTCAGCTCGACTCTCAAGGCTTTCCGGGGCTCTGCTTCTGGCTTCTGCTCGTATACACCCTGCCGGAAGAATATGAACGACGCTTCCGATGATGCGTACACCCCCAGTCCCAATGAGGGAATCTCCTCGATGCCCCGGAAACGCGT